>JARHVA010000981.1:2520000-2977500 GCA_037957365.1 Torreya grandis | reverse complement strand
GAATTCTATCAAATCCTTTAGGATACAGTTGGCCCTGATATTCATAAAGTCTACTTTGAAGCTAATTTTTTTAATTCTTAGAGTGATCTCATTAATCAAGGTAATATCAAGTTCATTCATAAGGCCGGTGACCTTAAGGTAATTACCAACTGGAGGCCCATCACCTTGCTTAATGTTTCTTACAAAATCATAACTAAAGTTTTAGCCTTCAGAAGCAAGCATTTGCTCCCCTTGATTGTAAGAAGTGAACAACCATGGTTTATTCAACATAGATACATATTGAATAATGTTATTGTTATTAATCAAGAATGACTTTGAGAAAGCTTATGATCGGATTGAATGGCCTTTTATCATAGTTATGCTTAGGCTCTTGGGTTTGGTCTCAAGTTTGTTCACACTATTAATATATTGTTTCAGAATGTGGGTGCTTGTATTACTGTTAATGGTTCTCAATCCTAACACTTTGAGCTTCACAGATCTATCAGACAGGGCTGCCCCCTTGTGCCTTCCCTTTATGTTCTGGGTACTGAGGGCTTAAATGAATATTTGCTTATTTGAATGAAAGGACACAATCCCCACAATAATCTAAACTTATTTTAGATGGTATAAAATGAAGATGTTGTGCTTCCAAATATATGTGGTGCATCATGTCTCATAAATAATAAAAAATATTCACATTTAATTAGATATTTATTTTTATGTGAAGAGAAAATAGCCCTGATAAACAAAAATGAGAGAAGCATTACTAACATAATTATTAACCTAATAGAGCATGAAAAATAAGATACATACAAGATTACATATTACATATGATTTCACTTAGAAAATTTTTTTCGAATAAAACCCAATACAATAACTCATTTATTATATTAACTCAACCATTTACAATACAATAATGCGCTACCAAGTTACGTCTTTCCTTACTATATATGTTAGTATATATAAGCATATCAATAGGTAACCATCAAATCTCTATTACAATACTATTGGTACCAAAACCATGGGTTGTATAAACCATAGACTAAAACTTATCAAATACATGTCAATAAAGTCCCAAAAAATTTGGAGGTGCTACCTCATCCCTATGGAAAGTGAGTAGGCCCCATTTTAGCTCTAAATCTAGTAAAATGTAAAATTATGAAAAATATACAACACATTTTTAATATTGTAGAGCTTTTATTCACATATGTTTGAGTCATTATCCAAATAACATTTTTTGTCTTATAATTATTGATAATAATCATAAGATAATTAACATAGACTAAAACTTATCAAATACATGTCAATAAAGTCCCAAAAAATTTGGAGGTGCTACCTCATCCCTATGGAAAGTGAGTAGGCCCCATTTTAGCTCTAAATCTAGTAAAATGTAAAATTATGAAAAATATACAACACATTTTTAATATTGTAGAGTTTTTATTCACATATGTTTGAGTCATTATCCAAATAACATTTTTTATCCTATAATTATTGATTATTATCATATAATAATTAACGATCAAATTTAATATAAATAAAATGATTTTTTTTAATTTAACATTATTTTGAGTAAAATATATAATTAATTTAATCTTATCAATTGAACTATAAATCACCATTCAAATCTTATCCATATATACAAATACCCTATAATAATACATTTTTTCAACTAATAATTAACACCAACCAAAATTATGGTACGTACTACTACGTCAACCAGAATGTCCTTACCGTTAACAAACGGCTCCTCCTCCAACGGGTCCAAACAAACCCGTTACACTCAACACAAACATCCAATTATATTATATCTGCAATCGAATGATTTATGCTCATCCTCAGCTCCTCAAGCATGTTGTAAGCCACAAAAAAAAAAAAAAAAAAAAAATCTGCAACTTTTCCTTCAAGGTCTTGCAGGCATCTTGAAAAATCTAGTCTGAAATACTGAAAAAGATCCATATATTGTGCTTTTCAATGTTTTTTTCAGAAATCTAATCCAGCCTATTTTGTCCATTCTTAGGTTTTAGGAAGTGTTTTCTGTTCTGTAAACAATGTTTTAAAGGGTTTTTCTCAACTACCCACAAGGCCGTTTATTAGCAAAGCTTCAAACTTGGGCCTTTTTTTTCATATTGGTGTATTTAGTCCTTACTGTTATCAGAAACTCTAAACTTGGTCTCTACACATTGTTGTTGAAAGGCCTTATTGTGAGCAAGAGGCTGCAAACTTGGTGTTTTTCACATTGTTGTATGCATATGTGTTTGAGACTCTGCTGTGCGGTGTTGTGGGTGTTTTAATCTGCAGAGGAACAGCAAATATGTCTTGCATTGCAGCTCTGGTTAGCTCCCCTGTATTGGGTTCATGCAGATCCCCATCCTTGAAGACTTGCAATGATATTGATTCGAGCACAGAGATGATGTCTTCAGGATCACCTGTCCTGAAAGCATCCCCATTGAACAGTGCAGGTTCCCCAAGTTTGAATCTGAGCTTGAGCAATGTGAACCATCAACACCATCATTCGCCTTCAAGGAATACAGTACATGCATCTAGGCTTCGTCCCTTTATTCATGATGAGAATCACCCTCCTCCATTGCATGGGGATCATAATCATAATATGAATGCTTTGGGGCAGAGTTTGAAGATTTTGCAGAGAGGGAGCAGGCAGAGATTTCCAACCAAGGTGAAAGAACATGCTGAAGTAGGAATCTTGACAGAGATTAATGCTGAGCTACAAAGTGGTTTCTGTAGTTTCAATGCACTTTCTTCTCCTCCTCTCAAAAGAAAACGACCTCCAAAGCTTGATATTCCTAAGTCTCCCAAAGAGCTTAAAATGATCAGCCTTAATGACAAAACTGCCAAGGAAGAAACCACTAGTTTTGAAGGTGATTACTATGGGTTCTATTGTAAGAAGGGAAAGAAGGAAGACATGGAAGATACCCACAACGTCAGTACAAACATAAATGGAGATGATCAGCAGGTAAGAAAGCCCTTGACTATATTAGTAACTATTCTTTTGGTTTAGGCCATCTTTGAAAGCTTTGAAGCATTGAAGCTTTTTTACACCCTAAGATGATACTAGAGATATGGATGCAGAAGCAAATAGATCTCCAGTATTGGTACTCTGCATATTCATATAAGCTGATTTTGTTCTATAACTGTTTGTTTTTTTTTTTTAATTTTTTTTTATTTATTTTTTTTATTTATTTATTTATTTTTTTTTTGAGATGTTCAATACTTACTTAGGTCTATCATACATCAATACCCTGCATACTTGTCTGAATAGGTTTGCCCTCTACCTTCGTATTACAAAGAGAAGTTAGAAACAATACCCTCCATACTTGTCTGAATAGGGGTGCCCTTTACAATTGTATAACAAAAAGAACCTGCTGGGCTTTTAATTTTTAGTCGGCGAGACTGAGTGTATATGTGCATGCAGAAAGGGGTAAAACAGCTAGTTACATGGGGCCGTGTTCTATCCTCATTATTGGAAGGCCGTGGAGATGGACAAAGTTCAAACTACCCTGTGACTCCTGATGCCCTGAATTTAGTTACTCGGTTAGTCTTTTAGTTGGCTGCTCTTGCAGCTTGAATCAATGTAATGAACTTAAGATTCATGTATACATCCCTCCTAAATAACCTCCATTTTTCCCCAGTGATCAAAATTAATCCTGTACAAGACCACCTCTCTAAGAGGTGAGACAATTCAGCTTTAACCCTGGGGTAATGTTAATTCTAAAGATATCAGTACATTCTATAAACCATCAATTTCTCTTTTGTATCATATTGATATAAAACTTTAAAAATGTTGAAGACATTTCAGAGTGCTCTTTCTAGCTATTTAGAGGTAAGCCTGAATTGTTCTTTGTTAAGCTCTTTTTGGAAATTTGGCAGGCTTTCTTTGGTGTTTATGATGGGCACGGAGGCCACAAAGCTGCAGATTTTGTTGCAGAGAAACTCGGACAAAAGATTGTGGATTTGATGATCAAGTCAGGAGAGAATTATCAGCTAGAGAAGGCAATTACAGCTGGGTATTTAGCAACAGACAAAGAGTTTTTAGAGCAGGTAAACAACTAGAAGCTTGCAAAGCTTGGGTTAACATATTCTTTTATGCTTTTGGGCTTTTATGATTTAAGAGACATTAAGTTGTTTTCTATTGAAGATTGTTTGGTTGTGGGACAATTTGTGTTTATGGTTCAGTTAAAGCCTGATTTTTCTGGATTGGGACATATTAGGTTCTCTTAACAAGATGGGAATGGGAATTTCTTCTCCCTATTTTTTGGGTTTGACTCTGGATTTGGCCTTTCGCTTTTGTAAGATATGAATAGTAACGTGCTATTGAATCTAATTGGATTGTTATTACAAGCAGGATGTGAGCAGTGGGGCTTGTTGTGTAACTGCTTTGATTAAGGATGGTTGTTTAGTTGTTGGCAATGCTGGCGATTGTCGTGCAGTTCTAAGTAGAAGTGGAAATGCTGAAGCCCTTACCTGTGATCATAAACCAGGAACAGAGAAAGAAAAGAAAAGAATTGAGAATCTGGTAACCTTAACTCAAACACAATTTGCAGTATTGATTTTGTGTCCCGCCTTTTTCAGTGATGGGAAGTATTTTTTGGGATTCACTGCAGGGTGGTTATGTGGATTTACATCATGGAGCCTGGAGAGTACAGGGAACCTTAGCTGTATCTAGAAGCATAGGAGATTCGCACCTGAAACAATGGGTATCATCTGAACCATACACCAGAGAGCTGTCTATTACATCTGATTGTGAATTTATGATACTGGCATCTGATGGGCTTTGGGAGAAGGTAGGGCTTTGTGAATTTTCTAGTGGATTTTGCACTGTTATCTGTTTCTAATCTTTTGTGTTTCTATTCAAATTTTCACTTTATAGCTGCTAATCTGTACTCAAAACATAGATCAGAACTTTTGTTATGGATTTTCCCATTTATTCTATCACCTTCTATACTGGAAGAGTGGGGTCCTTGAGTAACATTATTGTATGTTCTTCATTTAAATTGTTAGGATTTTGTTTCAGTAACATATTTTTGTTATGCTTTATACTTAGCGCAGGTCAGCAATCAGGAGGCAGTGGACATTGCAAGGCCATTTTGTCTAGAAGAAAAGCAAGGACACAATAACCCTACTGAAATTTTTGAACCAGGAGAAGCATGGAATGAGAACAGTAGCCCCCCGCCCAAGGCCAGGAAAATTTCTTTGGGAAGTGTTCCACAGGTTATGAAAGTCAGGACTGTCAATGGCAGCAACTATACCAATATAGCGTGCCATGACCAAGACCTTAAGGAGAATCGCAAAATGCCTGGTTCACAGCGACCATCTATGAGAGGTCTCATGGTGGCTTGCAAAAAGCTTGTGGAACTTTCTACATCTAGGGATTCACTTGATGATGTTAGTGTTATGATTGTCGATCTGAGATATTTCTGCAGAAAAAAGAGTTAGATGGTTAAATCAGTAGGCTCAAATGTTTAATGTAGACAAGACCAAATGCTATGCAGGAAAACCCAGTATACCCTAACACCAAACTGCACATAACTATACGCTATCTCCTAACTCTATTCACTAGTAAGGTCAGTGAAAACGTTTAGCAGGACTTCTTAGATGGAGATGAAGAAAAAGAGTCTTTCTCCCCACACCCAAAAAGAAAAATAGAGGGTTCAAAGAAGTAGTTTTGGCAAGAGTTGTAAGCACATTAGAGGTATGATGATAAAAATCCTAGGATGTAGCTATGAATTCTTGCATTTGTATCTCTGCCTATTTGCTCACAAGTTTAATAAGGAAATTGTTGAATTCCTTGATTTTTGTACAGATGGATAGAAAACCACAAAGTTAATTAAATTTATTTATACAATGTTGGTTGTTCAAAATAGATTAATAAATGTGGGTTTTACTAGGATCCCTTAAAGCCCAAATCATATTGGACCGGTACTAAAAACAAGCATCATAATGGAAGTTTCTAACCTTTTCATCAATAGATGACACCAAACCAAAATACCATAAACAGCTTAACAGTCCTAGCCTAAAGATTCAAACATTTAAAGCACCTTGTTAGCTTAAAGAAACAAAAATAAACGTAGCCTGCTCCATGGGGGCATTGAAACGCTCATCTTCGCGTAGCACGATAGACTTAGACTTCCCCTTTACGGTCAAGCGAGACACCAATTTGGTTTATGAGACCTCTTATTACCTAAAGTTTTTCAAATTTATACCTCGCGTAGCCTATGTGGAGGTTGATTGTTTTCTAATTACCTCCCTAAGTTTTGACCCTCTGACCAAGCTTGTGACTAATCAAGTGTTATCAATTCAACAAAGCCCAGGGTAGACGATGCAGTCAGGGTAGGAGTCGAGGTAATGACAGCGTTAACCTTACCATTTACAAATAGATATAAACAGCTCTCTTTTGAATTCAATTGTTATTAAGGAGATTGTAAAAGGATTACAAGCTCGGTATATTATTGCAACCATAGAATATGCTGTCAAACAATATACAGAGTATGATGTTGTAAAATAGATTATGTTATCACAGCATATGCTGTTAAAATAGAATATGCCATCAATGGAGACATTCAAAGCAACACCTAGTAAAAACACCAAAATGTTTTGAAGAAAAACGAGAGATGAGAATCACGTTTTTAAGACAAATAAATAATTTTCTTGCTTCTGTAACAATGCATTATTTTATCAGATAAAAAACCCATTTCAAAAAAGCCCACAGAATTCACCATGTTGTGCATCTCTCCCTTCTCCTCTCCCTCCCTCCTCAGTCTTCCCACCTAGTAAAAACATCTGAAGAAAACAGAGTAATGACAATGACGTTTTTAGACAAAACAGCATGAAATCCTTCAAAACAAATGTTTTTCTTGCCTTAATAATGATGGATTCTCTTATGGGCATATCGAAAATGCGACTTCACCTAGATGTTGTGCACCATTTTGACCACCAAAATACTTGCCAAATCTTGTTTAAAATGTTTTTGGAGAGAAGAAAAAAAAAACAAGCTTCCAAACTTTTTTGGAGAGAAGAAAAAAAAAAGCTTCCAAATTTTTTTTAGAGAGAAGCCAGCTAAATTTGGCGAATGATTCTTTCATAAAGCACCCAGAAACACTCTTAAAAAATATATATTTACAAGATCAGCATCCAATGTTCTTTGGAGAGGGTTCAAGGTGTCAATGATCCATGAGGAGACCTGAGTTTACCCATGAATGCTCATTCAACATCCATTATCCTGATGATTAGCCTTATGTTTGCCTGGATGTTGGTGAATCAGCAGTAGTCATTTATGTGAACAGAGAAGTGTTGGATCAGTAGTCTTTTACTCCTTCAATACCAGTTTCAACAGTATCCAAGAAATGTCTCCATGGGTCAAAACATTACATGCTATCCCTTTACACAAAGATTACTAGCTAAATTTGGTTTTTGGTTTTTTTGGTTGGGTCAAAATGTAAGCTCCAACTAACAGAGCAGGAATCAAATCTTATGTGTCCATTTTCTTCTTCCACTTGACCAAGTATTCTTTGTATTATTTTCCTCTCATTTTCTTGATTATTTTAGAGTCAATGACTGCTTCAATTTCCTTTCTTTTTTGCTCTGGTACTTCTTGTCTCCAATCTAGAAATTGAGAACTTGCCTCATTAATCATCAATTGGATGTCTTTTTCAATCAATTCGAGCTCACATGCCTTCAGTCAATTTGAGCTCACATGCCTTAAATAACTTGAGCTCATATGACTTTAGTCAACTCGAGCTCATATGCTTTGTTTTAAAATGGTTTCAAAATCTTGCATGATCCCTTTTGCAATTCTTCTTTCATTTGAGTTAGTTATAGGTCCCTTTTGCAAACCAACCTTTCTTCAATTGAGCCAACACTAAGTCAACTTGAGCTCACATGCATTGTTTTAAATCTGTTTCAAAATCTTGCATGGTCCTTTTTGCAAATTTTATTTCATTTGAGCTAGTTATAGGTCCCTTTTGCAAACCTTTCTTTTTTCAATTGAGCCAACTCTAGTTTTTCATGTACCTATTTCATGTAAGACCTCCACTCTATCACTTCTCATGCTTACATCTGCCATATCTCAATTCTATGACACCTCTAGGACCATTTGCATACACATTTTGAAATGGGGTCTTTCATGTGCTTCTGTTCACTAAGTTATTATTTGCAAGTTCAGCTTGTTCCCATATGAAATCCCACTATCCGAGCTTGTCTTCCACCAAGCATCTTAACAAGTTTCCTAGACTCCTATCAACTATCTCCATTTGACCATCCATTTGAGGATAATATGATGAACTGAACTGCAACCTAGTACCCAATGTCTTCCACAAATGTTCGCCAAAAGCGGCCAACAAATTTGGTGTATCTATTTGACACTATGTTATCTAGCACTATGCTCTTACCCATGCAATCTAATCACCTCCCTAAAAAAACAAGTTACCTATGTTTGTGGTATCGTTAGTCTTCTTCCATACAACATCTTCCATAGAGAATCTATTTACAATGACAAAACTCGAATCGTTGCTTCTTTGAGTCTATGCAATCCTAATACAAAATCCATGCTAATGCTTTCCCAAGATCTACATTTTGACGCTCGCCTTTGGAAATTTAGTGAATTTTGCAACTTTGCACAAAATTCCTTACATCCATAGCCATTTTTGGCCAATAGTAATTTTCAATTAGTTGTGCCAATGTCTTGTCAATGCCAAAGTGTTCACACAAACCTCCACTATGCACTTCTTTCATCGAATTCTCTGTCATTGGCCCTTGGGGTGCAAAAATAATAAATCATTTTGCAAAATATAGTCTAGTGATGTAGTTCTATCCATGTTGATTGTGTCATTGCTTGATGCACATACTTAAATGAAATTTGTAGCCTCTTTGAACAATTCCTTCATGAAATCAAACCAATTACTTCTACTTGCATCTATGTTAGTAAAAGACTCCTACTCAACCTACTCAATGCATCAACAACATTGTTAGATATTCCACTTCTATGCTTCAATACAAATGAGTAACTTTGAAGGGATTCTACCCATTTTATATGTTGTTTATTCAACTTGCCTTTGATGTTAATGTACTACAATGCTTGATGCCCTATGTATAAGACATTCCTTAGGCAAAAATAATGTCTTCACTCTTTAAGAGATTGCACAATGGTATATAATTCAATACTTTCCTTTCACATCATTTAACTTTTCACTGAAGTAAGCAACCACTTTTCCCTCGACTTTAAATAATCCTTATTGTTGTCCCACCAACATTACAATCTACTTGAAAACACTTAACTGAAATCCTATGTTTCCAAAAAAGGTTGTTTGGTTTTTCTTTCTTCAAAATATCAATACATCTCTAAGTTGCAATAATCCACGTGAACTCCTTTCTATGCCCCTTCATAGTCTCATTGATTGGTGCACATATGGCACTAAAATTTTGGATGAACTTTCCGTAAAAGCTATTTAACCTATGAAAGATCCATGCTTTGAATGTATTGCTTGAAGAAGGCCACTTCAATATAGCTTTAACCTTCTCGGGATCCATTCTTAAACATCTTGAGATACTACAAATCCCATGTGAATTATAATTTCTCGATGTACTTATTCTTTAATTACTACTATAATTTCTCCACTAATTGTATTTTTGATGTTTAATAAGATTCTGACTACGTCTTTTATCTCTTCTTTTACTCCATGAAAATATTTCATGCCTAAGACATCTACTTGATTTTCTATAAACTCTCTTTTGCTTCAACTTCCTCACTGAAAAGTTTGTAACTATTTTATACTTCTCCTATATATGTCTAATAGAATGTTCATGTTTGTTGAGAAGTAGCACGGTGGATGGCGTTTGGTCTAAAGGGTTATTTCCTTGTGGGGCTTCTTTCGATTAGAGTTTTGAGGCGTTGTCACTTAGGGTATCATCTTCATAATATTCTATCTCTACCCTAGTTTACTTTTCATCATTTTTATTAACTAATATCTCTTCCCTTAATCTAATGTCTTCCTAATCTTTCTCTCTCTTGTGTTTTTCTAATATTAGGACTAACATTTTTTTTTGATTTATTTTCCTCTCTAAAATTGGTATCTCGTCCAACATTGATTTGCTCTTGTATGGTTTCCACATGTATTATTTCTTCTTGACTATTTCCTCTCATACTACCTTCAATTTCTAAAATATATTCTTTTGGCTCTATATCTTCTCCTATTTTTATAGCATTTTGTTCATCTCTTCTCTTACTACTTCCTAGTCCTTGTCCATTGTGGGCCAAACTATTCGCCATTGGTTGGTCTTCCAAACCTATGGTTTTGAATAGTTTGGGGGTTCCCGTTAGTGCAAATAATTATAATAATCATTGCTACATATCATTCATAACTTTTTATAGTGTATGGTATAATATCTCTTTTATTTTACTCCTCTCATTAGTTTGTTTTACACCTTCCAACGATACTAATGTTGTCTCGTCTATTTTTGGCAGAGGTATAGAATCCAAAATTTCTATATATGGGTCTTCGATGGTAGAGGCTAGATAAGTGTCATCTAATTTTTTAGTTCTCCTTAACATTCTCTCTTCTCTGATTCTCTCTTCTTCAATTTGTTTCTCATCTCTTTGTTCTCCATTTTATTTTCATTTTTTAATATCATCTCCTTATCTCTCAACTAATTTAATTTTAATTTGATAGTTATCTTCTTATCCCCTACATCTTATTTAACCCACCATGACCATTTAGACCAAATATTTTGATAAGTTACATCTCTTGAGGATCCCCCTTCTTTTTGCTTGCCATCCCTTAGGTGCATGTCCCCTAAAAGAATTGTTTCCCTTCTCTACCAACCCTATATAAAAAATAATTTAAAAATGAGTGGTCTCTGTTGTGTTCTAACACACACACCCCCTATCCCTATTTTTTGAATTTGAATAGGGACCCACTATTGTTTGAATATCCTTAATCAAGGTCCTATAAGCCTTAGATATCCATAATATTGGTTTTAATATGCAAAATGATAAGGTTATCCACAATGTTTAAATTTACATAATTTTGAATTATGAAAGCTTAGACATCAATTATGATTCATTTTAAACTTTGGACTTTCATAATGTTTTTGTTAGAGTATATTATTGCTCATGCTTGCTAGGTTCTAGCTATGTTATTTGTCTTTTCTTAGTTATTGTCCTATGTGTGGATTTATCCCACATTGCTTAGACTAGCTTGCATTTTGGTTCTCCTTATCTACATAAGCAAGGGATTTCTATTGTATTATATGTCTCATTAGTGAATATCAATTGGTTTTATTCCTTGTGTGTATGTTGAAGCACTCGTGGTTGTGGTAATGGTGTATTGAAAAGATCTTGGCTGAAGAGTATTATGAACTTTTCATGATATCAGAGCCACCCTTCAATAGCCATTACTCAGTGATTTTATGTTACTGCCTCTATTTGTCTTTCTTGAACTTGGTCATATATCTCTTTTATGCTCAAGACTAATTGACCATACTAATACAATTTTATTTACTATGAGTTTGTAGGTTTTTTTTAAAGATCTTGTCATATGGCCTTTGCTACAATTTTTTTCAGATCCGAGGATTTGATTTTTTAAACCTTTGTCTTCGCTGTATAAGGATTATTTTGTGCTGGGCATGGTCTTCTTGGACCAAGAATTGATTTGATTTGATTTTGCAAAGCATTTAGACTTGCGTTGGATGCTGCATTGGTCTTGGCATGGACCAGCCTTCCAAACCTCGCATTGGATCCACTGCTCAACCCTTTGGCCACCTCTGCCTATTGATCTTCCCATTCCAAGTAGTTTATACCATTATTACTGACAGGGAAGTTGGGTTTTTGTAGGGTTCTTTGTGATAGTTTGTACCCTCTCATCATCCCTAATACACTACAACAATGTCTTAGAGTATGACATTCATAGCATCTACAATTTTAGGAACAATATTGTCAATTCTATCACCATTGTTATTCGTGATAATATTTTCGACATTAAGGGCGTTCGACATCTTGATCTGTAAAATGCAGATGATGCCCAAGAGCCTCTTAGGAAGTTCCTCCTCTGCCTGCACCTCCACTATGAATGCCATGTCCACCGACACAGATGCCACACAACCTAGTGTGAGGTGGATAATGGCATTTAAAAGAGTAGAGGATGCCACATCGATGTGGATCTCGAGCTAGTTTGTATAATGGTAGATGAGAGTTGTAGGAATCTGAATTTGAATCTAAGTCTGTCATCATTGCCTTCTTTGTCCCCATCTCACTTGGGGTTAGTGCTAGGTTTGGGAGCCTCCTCAAATCATCAAATATTTATTGATGAAGATATCTTTCCATAGTGTTTGTGCCATTGCCCACCTAGGTTTGAGTTGAATATTCTATCCAATCATCATCAATGACTGATTTGTTTTTTTTGATAGATATGTTATTTGGGATCTGTGTTTTGCCATCCTCCTTTTTTCGTGCCAGCTGTGGTATTTCTCTTGCAGGTTTGTAATGAGGACATCTCCCACCAGCTATCGTTCAAACCCTGCTCGCCATCTTGGTACCTTTGTGTTGGGCATGAACACCTTAGATCTAGTCTGCCCACCTTAGCGCCAACCTCTCCACCACCAAACCACCCTTAGTGGTTCTCAAATAGAACCATGGTTTTATTTTATAAAGGTTTGATAAGAGTTTTTTTTAATAAGTTGATATCATTCACATGAATGATATTATTCAATTGTATAAAAATCTCCTGATAATGCTTTAGGTGGGATGCATCTTTCTATGGGTGGTAGATAAAATATGTCTTGAAGATTGCATTAGTGGGGGATGTTTATGAATGGTAAGGGAGATTTTCATAGGAGGTGATTTGTGTATTCACATGTTGGGGTACGGATTTTTTTTAATTTTTTAATAAAACAATATTTTGTAAATGGTGTCCTTGATTTTACCTTGTTCTTCCACCTATCGAAGATGAAAGGTAAGGCCCGAGTTGACATGAGATCAATTCCCCCTGACAATCTAACCATTGCATTCTCCACTTCATGTCAGTGCCAACGAGTGGTTGGAAGGCTACATTACTCTTATTTGGTAACTTTTTTTAAAACTTTTAAGTGCAAGTTCATTAAATAGGTCATTAATGATGGGAAATTGATTATGCCATAAATTTTGCTTGATAACTTAGATTTGAGTACCATTTTTTGTAAAAGTACTTAATTTTTCATTCTTATTCTACCGATCCTATTTTTATTATAAACACACAAAAGCTATAAAGTGCCATATTCTAGGGTGTTGCATGTGTTATGGGCCTAACTACTTTCTACATTGCACTTCACGCATGCACTATCTCGAACACATTTTTGGATGAGCCCGATATCCTTTTAAATGTGCTTTGTAGGTTATTTTTTTTTGTCGATCTTTTTTGATGTATTTTTGTATACATGATGGTTTTTTGTGTCATTTACCACACTCTTTCATTAGTTCATGACATGCATTGGTACTTTGACATACTTGTAGTTTGTGTCATGTCTCCTCAAGGGCCTTTTCTTAGCATATTGCCTTCTTCTATGAAGACATATTTTTGCTCTTTTGTTTTTGGAGCATCTCTCATGATTCTTATTTGACAAGTCGACAGTATCTTCATTTGGAGCTATTCTAGTGAAGCCCAGTGTCTTCCTTATTTCTATTTCATGTTTCTTTGTGTATGGATTATATTATACTTGTACTGATTTATAGAGTGCCATGGGGGGTTTGTTGATTCAACTTTATCTACCTTCATGCATTTGTGTGCTCTATTGTGGGCACATTTTCACTTATTTAGTTACTTGTCTCTTCCATCACCACTAGAGTCATCCTCTTTGAGAGACCTTATCTGTATTTTCGATATCACTTTTTTAATAGTTGACAGTCTCCCACAATTTGAAATGTAGTTATTCTAGTGAATAATAATTTCATCTTGTCCTCTTCAATAGTTTGACAATCTCTTTCAACGTGATATGGAGCTATTCTTGTGCATATAGTATCAACTTCTTTGGTGTTCGAGTAGTGGATTTGGACAACTCGTACAAACTTTTTTCCTTCACTCCACCCAGTTAGTAGTATGGGGTGTGTAGTGTGCATTCTACTTCTTAAGTGTTTCTTGTACATGTAGTACTCTTTTATACTTTCATCACCACTGACAGTCTTCTTAATTGAAGTTATTCTGGTGAAACCTAGTGTCAGTTATTTTTGTGATCGAGTAGTGGATTTAGACCACTCGTACAGTTTGAGTTCTATTGTGACTTTTGAGTACTTAGAGTGCAAACTACTTCAACATTATTTTTGAGGGGATTTCTAGCTTTCTTTTCTTTTTTTCTCTTTTGGGGGGAGTTTTTCCTATCAGTTTTCTCTTTTTTCTCCACTTTAAGAGAGTTATATGTGTATGTTGCACTTTTTTGGGTGTTTTTTTGGATTTTTCCTTTGTACAGGGGTGTCTTATTTAGGCACTTTGTCTTTGAAATCCATATTAGGATTTGTTACTTGATTCCATGGCCTTCTTAGTGGTTCTTATAGTGACACTAGTATGACAACCCTACCAGTCATTGTGCTCACTTATCACCATCTTATTGGAGGGTGTTCAAACAATACTTCCTCGAGTTTATCATTCTACCCAGTATTCTAAAGTGTAGTGTTCATATTCAATGATCCTCGTATTCAAGACCATTCCTATTTTGACTTGGTAGTTACAATGACTTGACATCTATGTACTCCAACAAGATGGATTGGCATCCATATGACACTGCATCTTCTATTGTTAGACCCTAGCTTCACTTAAGGGTAATGTTAGAATATATTATTGCTCATGCTTGCTAGGTTCTAGCTAAGTTATTTGTCTTTTCTTAGTTATTATCTCATGTGTGGATTTATCCTACATTACTTAGAGTAAGTTGCATCTTAGTTCTCCTTGCCTACTTAAGCAAGGGATCTCTATTGTATTATACATCTCATTAGTGAATATCAATTGGTTTTGTTACTTGTGTGTATGCTGAAGCACTCATGGTTGTGGTAATAGTGTATTGGAGAGATATTAGGTAAAGAGTGTTGTGAACTCTTTCAATTTTTTAGAAATTGAATTTATGTTTTTCTAGACCAATGAAACTAATATATCACGCCCTAGTGTCTCTTTGATTTTTGTATGTTCACAATACTATTCTCAAAGACTTACAAATTATCTATGTCTAGGCCTCACCTTCATTATAATTCCATAACTCTTTGAGCTCCAATATTGGGATAAGTGGTAGGAGCACATTACTCATAGCCCTTCAACCTTCACAAAAATCCTAAACATTTCAAATTTTTGGGACAGATGACACTATCACATTATTTAGAATGCACCATAATTTAACAAAATTTCTATACATTATCAATAGTCAAGTTATTACATGTCATCTATATGGCAAGACCACATTAATTGAGATAAAGTTTATTTTACAAAAAGATCTAAGTCATTTGAGTTCCCACAACCCCAAGAACATGCCACGTGGCATAATTCTGTTAACCTGGAACCCAAAAAGTCAAAGCAAAGCTTAATGGCCTTGTGGCTCCATAGGCTAATTGCCCTGAGGTTCTGAGCTTTAAGGGTTTGATAACTGGCATAATGTTGTTAACTCATAGTTTCAAAGGGAAAATATCAAGTTATTGGCCCCGTGGCTCCATGGTCCCAAGTCTCTATAGCTTCGAGATCATATCAAATGTCAACATCCTAGTACTTAAAGCCCTACTTAAGGATGCACATAGTTCAAATTTAAAATAATTATGGACCTAAGTCCTCGATTTCTTGTAGCCGTAAGAATAATTTGGTAGCTCAATTTTATTAACTCACAACTCTAAAGCATATAAAGCAAGATCATAAGTTTGAAGATCTTAGGTGAATGAGAAATAGACAAGCGTCACGACCAAAGAGATGTGTGGATAGAGTACACATAAAATTAGTTCAATAGCTAGGAAAAAGGCCAGTAAATGAGATATTGATATGTCTTAAATGGGATGACTGGACACGCATGAATTGATGAAAATATTCTATTTAGCAAATTAAAAAACTTGACAAAATTGGCTATCCAATGAAAATAAAATTAAAAAATTATTATTCGCATTGATGTCACACAAACTATGCATTCAAGGCACATGATTTGAAAATATATATGAAATCTAAGCAAAGGAATGTCACTTCACCATTAATTGAACATTGTAATCTTGAATTCTCAAGTGACCAAAATCCCTAGCTTTTTTCAATGAATCTGCCAAAGCATCCAGATAGTTTACAAAATAAATACACAATCTTAGATTATTGAAATGGTTTCTCTAAAACCACCATGTGTCCAGGCTCCTTCTACATACTTCATTTCTAGAAACACTAAATACGCATACACTGTATTTGATAAAAGTGCCCTAGATTTTAAGTTTCCATACTTCAAACCATCTGGAATGTAGTAGAGTCAATATCATCATACTCTTCACAAGATTGTCTATCCCAAAAAGATAAGTAGTACATTGATGACTTGTTATTAATCAAAACTATGAGGCTCCTTCAAGTGACAATGAAACTAGAGGTAATGCCATTTATAGATCTAATTTGTGATTTATATTTCAATGGTACTTACTTTGGGGACTATTTGCATCTTAGAAAAGGGAAAAATGCAATTGTGTAACATCCCCATTAAGATCTACTTAGAAATACATGATTTTTTAAAAAAAAATTTAAATAATGTATTCTTTCATTAGATTAAACCACAAGAATCTAATTAGTGATCTAGATAAAACATTCTAAGTATGTCAACTGTAAAATAAACATGTGACATCTATCTATTATTGATCACTATCATCATATGAAACACAATATAATTGAATATAGAAAGTAACTACAGACTTCCAGCCATAGCTGGTACAAATATGCATCCACTATTGTCATGGTACAATAGGTAAATAATTACATCTTATCAAGTATAATGTTTCAATAATAATAAATACAATACAATGTACAAGATACAAGGCTCCATGGAGCATGAGTTCCCCGAACTCTAGTATTTATGGCAATCTCAAGTGTTGTATCCAAATAAGTATTGTTATGGAGAGGAAGAGCAACATCCGAGCATTTTTTCACACCAAATTTGAACCATCGATCCCCCACACAATCCCTCATCAAGGAATGACCATCTATTTATAGATGAGTAGATAGTGATAGTGCAAGAATTCAAAGAGATAAGTTAGTACCCGTGTGCTGTATGATTTCTAAGAACATGCATTGTACCATAGAGAAATCCATTCTAACATGATATCGCATAAACATGTAAATCATACATATGAAATAATAATGTTTAACTAACATTACTTTGACCAAAAATTTTAATAGTCATTGATCTCTAAGATTAGTCAATTTCAAACTCACCACTTGATTGAATTACCTTCATTTGACATTGGTGATGCTAGTAAGCTAGTGAAGTTCATCTCACTACTTACTCAATACCAGCAATGTAAGATTTGGTTAACATAAATATAACCAATAGATTCATACAAATTATTTTTTACTAGTAGTCATAAAATTTATTAAACATAGAAATAACTAAAATACATATATTTAATTCATCAAAGTATAAATGAATCTTCACAATATCATTTATCCATAAATAATAGACATAACAATTACAGTTTGTACCACCCACGTATAATATACATTTAGACTACAATTTTCTAGTTCCGATAAGTAATTTTCAAATATAATGCACTCTATTACAAACAATAATATTAGAGTCCATTGTTCATGAACACAACTACTCAATTACAACACCCAGTCATAACAATTTCAAGGAATCAAATATCTCATAATCCAAATTATATTTCATATGAACATAATATTTAATTTATAAATATTGTTATGTTTTTAGGAGGCTATATTCATGTAGACATAGTTTCCTTACTCTCAAAATCTTATGTTTCTTTTTTAACATTTAATACAACTATAGGCACATGATCCAATATACCAATATATGTTATATTATTATAGAAATACCTAAATCTTTAGTTTGGTGTATTTTTTGTTTAAATGCTTTAGTATATATTAACTATATCCATACTATGAATCACATATGAATACTCATCAATATATGATACTATATATAAATGTCACCAATCATCTATAACTCTAATTAATGCCTTAATATGATTCAGACAACCATTACATCCTTAACTATATTTGCATGTGCAGATAATACATATTATCTTGTTTAAGTATTCCCACCAATTTTAAGTATATAAATAATATTATGCATAAATAATATAAGTACTCAGCTGTTTATTTATATACACGTAACAATTACCATACCTTAGATCTACTTCTCACATAACATAAATCAGATTAAAGAAAAAGCACCCTCTGAATAATTTCTAATATTGATATTTAGCTATCCATTTTAAATGAAAAGAATTATCAAATATTCTAGAGATAACTTTTAAGCAAGTTACAATATTAATTTTAAACTACTAATCATATATTTAACAATTACTAGCCTATGAAACTTTCACATAGTCATGCTAACATGTAATGGACTATATAGTTAGGCTAAGGTAATCATAAATTAACTTTTTTTTCTCTTTTCCCTAGGAACAACAATTTGTCGGATGATTCTCTTTCATTATACACAAAATGGTATACAAAAAAAAACAATATTACATAGGCAATTTATACAAATTCCATATTGTTTATTGTGCATACATAAGTCACTGCCTATTATGCATATAATTGCAGATCACTATTATATTTCTTATTGCCATTACTCTACTGGTTGTGAATATAACAAGTTATATGTATGTATGTATATATATATATATGTATGTATATATATATATATGTATGTGTGTATATATATATATATATATATATATACATATATATATATATATATATACATATATATATATATATATATATATATATATATATACATATATATATATATATATATACATACATATACATATATATACATATACATATATATATATATATATATATACATATATACATACATACATATATATATATATATATATATATATGTATATATATATGTATGTATGTATGTATGTATATATATATATATGTATGTATATATATATATATATATATATGTATATATATATATATATATATATATGTATATATATATATATATATATATATATGTATATATATATATATATATATATATATATATATATATATATATATATATATATATATATATATATATATATTACCCAGATAGTCAGATTAAAATAGATATAAAAGGTAAGTCGATGCTACCAATACTTTATTCTAGTTTATTTAATTAATCACTACTTTAATATTTGAGTCCATGAATACTTGAGGCATAATCACTGCATATTATTATAGAATACTTGAGGCTTCCAGAAATAGCAATTTATATTATTTTGATACTAGAGTTCAAGGAGTTGAGGGGATATAAGTTTAGATCACTGCAATATAAATATCAAATTCACTATTTATACCTATCAATTTTGTTGTATACTGCAACTATAAAGAATATAAAGACAAATAAGAAAACATAAAGGTGAGTCGCTGATTTTGTGTTATATCATATACATTAATCTATGTATATGTTCATACTTTAATCACTTATACTGGACCTAGCGTGTTATGGTTTGAATATAGTTTGTTTAAATAATTTGTTGTATGCTTTAATGAATGGTTTTATGAATTATATAACAAGTTATTATTGTATTGCCCTTCACTCTCATATCACCCCTATATGTTTTTATTGTAATTTCATACGTAGATTGATACATACATATTATATAGGTCACTATATATCAAAAAGGCTTTGTTTGCTACCTTAATAACACAATACTTAGCTATTCAATTTTTATAGGGATTCGATATTCAAATTTCCACACATAGAATATAGTCTGTTGTTTGTAAATATTGAATAACAGATATTCACACAATATTTAAATGACATCACCTACCTATCAAAAGTATTGGCAATGCATGATATTTCAAATCTTTCTTCCTTCGCTTCACTTCTCTTTTCCTTTCCCCATCATTCTACTCTCTCCTTTTTTTCTATTCTCCTCCTCCTTTATGTTTCACCTCTCTTCCTTCCTTTTCCTCTTTTCATGATTCTCTCTCTTTTTTTTCTTTGTTTTATTCTATTATAACACCTTACTATTATTTTATTTATTTTATTTTCCATGTATAATACAATACAATTGTTTTATTTATTTTATTTCCTTCATGAGGTTTTCCTTATTTTTTTATTTTCTTTTAACTTTATAATAATAATAATTAATTCATTAAACATTAAATTCTAATTTACACTATTGCCAATGTCTAAGCTTAGTTCATAGATTACTCTCATGATATCAATATAATTTTGCTATTAATTTACTATAGGTGATTGACACCATGACTTAACAAAAATATGACTAATATAAAGTCGATGATGTTTTTAATTTGAAATGATAAATCAAATAATGCTATATCAAATACCATGACATAATTACATAGAAGCATTCTACACTAGATCCATGTTTAATATCCATAATGCAATCACACGAGGTTAATTACACATAAGCAATAAACTAAGCTAACACACAACTAACCATGCATAAATAAATTTTTAAATACAAACAACATAAAAAAAGCACTAACATTAACCATTCAATTATGCATATAATATGTACTAACTAATGTGGTGTGTGCAGAATTCTAGACATTCCTCTATCATCCCCCAACAACTCCATCTATGTCACCCTCTCTAATGATGCTATCCCTCCATGATGCTCTGAGAGATGAGTCTCTCCTGCATCAAACTCACAACAAACAGGTAGTTAGTCCATACATCGTGGCATGTATATAATAAAATATTGATAAAATAATAAATCAACATAATTATAATATAAATAATATATAGTAAAACTAACTCATAACAATGCAATCATGTAACTAAAGTAATATTCAATTGTCCCATAACAACATATAACTCATAGCTTAGTTAATAATAATCAAATCAAATTACCAACTATAAATATATACCAATAATCAAATAAGTTTGCTTAGCGAGGAATTATGATGTAACATCTTTCTCCCCAAAGTTGGTCATTGTCTCGATGACATTTATTCAAACATAAGTTCTAAATTAAAAACATTATTTAATAAAAAACTAATATAATCTGAACTATCAAATCAAGCAAATAAACATAGAAATCACATGTAAAAATTATCATAGTCCTCTTAAGTAGTACTATCCTCAAAGTATTGGCCCCACAAGACTTTACACTATGAAATATCCATAATATACAAATAAAGTGTACGAGTGTCAATTATTCTAATTGGTTCTACTATGACCATCCTAGGATCTAGAACCTACAAAGCATTTCAATCGAACACATTTGAAGGATCAACTGCTTACATTTTAAGATAAGAAACATAGAAGACATTATGTAATAGAGCTAGGGCTAGTGGCAATACAAGCCTATACGCTAAAATATTTACTACTTCTAACACCTTTAAGGGTCCCACATATCTTAGTGAACATTTTTTTGAATATGAATTTAATCGATCTCTTTTATGGATTAACTCATAAGAACACTTTATCACGTATTGAAAAATACCTATCTGTTCTCTTTAGATCAACATATCTCTTCTACCTATTATTGACCTCAACCAATCTTTGTCTGATTAATCTAACTTGATCTTCAATTTTTTAAATTATCTCAGGTCCAAAGACTACCTTGTCTTCCAACCTGTCCTAACTAATTGGTTTCCTATATCTTCTTCCATATAATGCTTCAAATGGTGCCATCTTCAAGGTTGATTAGTATGAGTTATTTTAAGAAAACTCAACCAATAGAAGATAATATTATCACTTTTATTGTTGATCCAAGCAATACATATAAATATATTCTAACACCTTATTATTTTGCTCAGTCTAACCATCAGTCTCGAGGTAATATGCAATGATGAAGTTTAGTTGTGTACCCAAAATTGAATTCAGAGTTACCCAAAATATAAAAATCATTTTTGTATCATGATCCAAAATAATATTTTTAAAAATCCATGCAACTGATACACTTCATTTACAAACATTTTTGTAAGAGAAAGTGCATCATCTATTAAATTACCTGGTATAAAATAAACTACCTTGATTAGCTTATCAATTACAACTAAGATCATATCATGTTTGTTCCATGATAATGGTAAATATTAGATAAAATCCATACTAATCACCTACCACTTCCATTCCAGTGTACCATATGGATATAACAAACCAGCTAGATGCACATGTTTAACTTTCAATCATTGACATTTCAGACAACATGACACAAAATACACTACATCTTTCTTGATTCACTTCTAAAAACAAAGTGGTATAATCTCTGCCATGAGTTTGGTTACTCCTATATGTCCTAAATATGGGGCATTGTGCATTTCCTTTATAATTATGCTCCATAGATTCTCTTGATCTGACACATACATCCTTCCATTATAATGCAAAATACTATCATTCTATAATTTTAATCCTTTATACTTAGGACTTTGAGCATTCTCAAATAATATTTTCTTGACCTGATTTTAAAATTCATCTCCTGATAAGAATTCAATCACTTTATCCCTAAAAGTACTCATGATAGTAGCCATGACTGCTATGTACCTTCTATGATTAAGGGCAACAACTACTCTATTTTCTTTTCCTTTGATATAGTTGATATTAAAATCATAGTCATATAATAACTCGAGGCAATGTCTCTGATGATCATTCAAATTTATTTGGGTGAAGATGTACTTGTGTCCTAAGTTATTCATCTTGATCTCAAATAGTTTTTCCAATAAGTAATGCCTCCAAACTTGCAAAGCATGCACAATTTCTGTAAGTTACAGATTATGAGGGGTATAGTTCAATTCATAAGGCTTTAGCTTCCTTGATTCATAAGCTACTACTACTCCATCCTGCATAAGGACTCCTCCTAGTCTATCCCCAAATGCATCTGTGATAATTGAAAATTGACCATTGGAGTGAGGAACTTTTAACATTGGTGTTGAAGTATGCCTTCTTTTCAATTCCTAAAAAGTTACTTCACACTTATTTGACTAGAAAAAACTTTGGTTCTTCCATTTCAAATAGGTAATTAGATTAGATATCTTAGAAAAGTTCGGAACAAACTTCCTATAATAACCTGCTAATCTCATGAAACTTCTCACATCATGCAAATTATTTGGTACTAGCCATTCCATAATAGATTTTATCTTTGTTATATCTATTGAAATTTTGTTTGTAGAGATAATGTGTCCTAGATATTATACTCTCTCTTGAAAAAATGTGCACTTAGACAATATTCCATACAACTTGTGCTTCCACAATCATTGCAAAACTAGTTACAAATGTTGAAGATGATCCTATTCGTTCTTAGAGTTTATAAGAATGTCATCCAAAAATATCAAAAAAAAATGATCTAGATAATCTCTGAACACCCTGTTCATGAGATGCATGAATGATGTTAGAGAATTTGTCAACCCAAGGGTAAAACTATGAACTCATAGTTCTCATAACAAAATTTCAATGTTATCTTCAAAATATCTTCATCCCTTATCCTAAGCTAATGGTATCCTGATCTAAGATCAATCTTAGAAAAGACTTTTGCTCCCTTATTTGATTGAAAATATCATCTATACGAGGTAGTGGATAACTATTTTTGATAGTTGCCTTATTCAACATTCTATAGTCTATGCAAAGTCGAAGAGTACCATCCTTCTTCTTGATGAAAAAAACTGATGTACACCATGGTGACACACTTGTCCTAATCAAACCCTTTGATAATAATTCCTAGAGTTGAGTATTCAATTCAACCAATTTAGTGGTTGTCATCCTATATTGTGCCTTAAACTATAGTTCTGATCCAGGTATGATATCGATAGAGAAATCAAACTCACATCTATGAGGCAATCCTGGTAATTCCTATGGAAACACATCATAAATTTTTTTCAGGAATGGATAATATTTGAGGGATGGTTCTTTAGATTCATTCATTCCATTTATCTTGATGATAAATTATTTTCATCCTTTTCCTTGAGCCTTCTTGAGTTGCATAGCAAAAATTTGCCTAAGCATCAACTCTCTTTTCTTGCCATGAATTTGTGTCTTATTTCCAAAATTATTCAGACACTCAACCTTCTTTCAGATAACAGTTAATTTTGGCCTTATGTTTCATAAGTTAGTTAACTCCTACGATCATATCATATGATCCTAATGGTGCTACATACATATCCATTACTATTGTGAATTCGAGCAACCTGATCTTTACTTTGTCTAAACATTTATTAACCATGACTTTTGAATCATTCTCATATTGTACCGAACATGCATTTGCATTACTCCATCTATTTTAGATAACTTACTAAGCATTTTAGGAGCTATAAAAGATTATGTAGCTCTTGTATCTATCAAAATGGAAAATGGATGTTTAAAAAAAATACCTGATAGGTCTATCGGTGAAGCTTGAAATTTGACTTGTCAATTTTCAACTACCGCATGAATATGTTGCTAAAAATTTACCTACTAAGGAGTAAGAACTTTGTTCCTTAACTTGTCCTTAGTACACTCATAATCATAATGGTCATCTCTAAAAATGAAACAACCTCTAGGTGGTCCTTTTCTATCAGTTTGTTGGTCTCCCTTGAAACCACCTTTAAAACCATTGCTTGTTTTATTGTTGCATGAACCATTTTAGAATTTGAAATTATAAATTTTAAACTTCTTCCTAAAGTCTCCACTCCTCTACTTCCAGTTCTTATTTTTGAAAGTTGGTTTAGAACATCCAAACTTTGTCTCAAATTTATCCTTGGCATGTGTAAGAGACTTCAACTTCTACTCTTATTTGATTGCCTTCTCATAGACCTAGTCCATGGTGAAAGGTACATGAACGTCCACTTCTTCACCAATCTAGAGTTTCAATCCTATGATAAATTTCTTAATTTTGAATCTGTCATTTGCCTGGTACTAAGGTACATACTTTAGAAGTTTAGTGAATTGATCTCGATACTCATTCATTGATAAGTTTCCTTACTTTAGATTCTATAAATATATAAGCTTCTGGTCAAAGTATAATTGTGGAAGCCTTCGTGATCTGAAAATATCACAAACTGCTTCCAAGTAGTGGTGGTTGAGTTAAGATTCATTTTCAGCTTCTTGTTGGCCCATCACATAGTTACTTCATCAACTAAATGATATACTTCTCAAACTACTTTAGTGACCTCAAAATAGTTCTAAATATAAAAATACTTCTCCATCTCAATTAACCATACTTTAACTCCATCACCTAAAATAGTTCTATCAAACTTAGGTAGATTCACCTTTTTCATATCTCTAGCTAACACTATGACTACCTATGCTCTCACATCCTAAGGGTTTTCTTTCTCAATGAGATGATTTTTAAGTTCTTCTTGATGTTCTTCCTCTTCATGGACATGAACTCATGCTCCAAGACTATAATCTAGTCCCTAGTCTCATTCATCATTACGATAATCTGATCTAACTTTGCTACTTGCTTAGTGGCAAATTAGTTAGGATTAAACAGAGGGTTACTATCATTGACATTTGATGGAGCCTCTTTGGATACTCTAGCTTTCACCATCTCCTTTATATTAAATATAAAAATATTAAAATTTTAGTGGACGCATTAAATCTCAGAGTTTGAGTCATAGTTCTAATACCACATGTAACATCTCCACTGGGATTTACTTAGAAATACATGATTTAAAAAAAATTCTAAATAACATATTCTTTAATTAGATTACACCATGAAAATCCAATTAATGATATAGATAAAACATTCTAAGTATGTCAACTATAAAATAAACATGTGACATCTATCCATCACTGATCATTATCATCATATGAAACATATCATAACTGAATATAGAAAGTAACTACAGACTTCCAGCCATAGTTGGTATAAACATGTAGCCACTATTGTCATGGTACAATAGGTAAATAATTACATCTCATCAGATATAATGTTTCAATAATAATAAATACAATACAATATAAAAGATACAAGGCTCTATGAAGCATGAGTTCCTTGAACTTTAGTATCTATGGCCTTATCAATTGTTGTCTCCAAAGAAGTACTATTATGGAAAGGGAGAGAATCATATAAGTGATTTTACACACCAACCACAAAGCATCAATCCCTCACACAATCCCCCATCAGGGAATGAACCTCACTTCATGGATGAGTAGATAGTGATGATGCGAGAATTCAAAGAGATAAGCTAGTACCCGTGTGCTGTATGATTTCTAAAAACATGTAGTATACCATAAAGAAATCTATTCTAATATGATATCACACAAAAATTTAAATCATACATATGAAATGACAATGTTTAACTAACATTATTTTAGCCAAAATTCTTAATAGTCATTTATTTCTAAGATCAGTCAATTTTAAATACATCACTTGATCGAATTACCTTCATTTGGCATTGGTGATGCTAGTGAATTAGTGAAGTCCATCTCACTACTTACTCAATACCAATAATGCAAGATTTGGTTAACATAAATATCATCAATAGATTCATATAGATTAATTTATACTATCAGTCATAAAATATGCTAAACATAAAAATAACCAAAATGCATATATTTATTCTATCAAACATATAAATGAATCTTCACAATATCATTTATCCATTAAATAGACATAACAATTATAGTTTATACCACTCAGATATAATATACATTTAGACTGTAATTTTCTAATTCCTATAAGTAGTTTTCAAATATAAAGCACTCTATTACAAATAATAATATCATAGTCCGCTGTTCATGAACACAAGTACTCAGTTACAAACACCCATTCAAAATAATTTTATGGAATCAAATATATCATAATCCATGTTATATGTCATATGAACAAGATATTTCATTTATATGTCTTGTTATGTTTTTAGGAGGCTATATTCATGTAGACATAGTTTCCTAACTCTTGAAATCCTACGACTAATTTTTAATAGTTAATACAACTATAGGCACACAACCCGATATACCAATATATGTTATATTCTTATAAGAATACCTAAATATTTAGTTTGATGTATTTCTTGTTTAAATGCTTTATTACACATTAACTATATCCATACTATGTATCGCATAGGAGTACTCATCAATAAATAATACTATATATAAATGTCACCAGCCATCTATAACTCTAATCAATGACTTAATATGATTCAAAAAACCATTACATCCTTAACTATATTAGTATGTACAAATAATACATATTATATTCCTTGTATAAGTATTACCACCATTTTTAAGTATATAAATAATATTATTTATAAATAATATAAGTATTCTATTGGTTATTTATATACACATAACAATTGCCATACCTTGATCTACTTCTCACATAGCATAAATTAGATTAAAGAAAAAACACCCTCCAGATAATGATGAATAATTCTTAATACTAATCTTTAGTTATCCATTTTCAATGAAAATACTTATTATATATTCTAGAGATAATTTAAAGTAGGTTACAATATTAATTTTAAACTGCTAATCATATATCTAATGGTTACCAGCCTATGAAACTTTCACATAGCCATGATAACATGTAACATACTATATAATTGGGCCAAGGTAATCATAAATTCATATTTTTTCACTTTTCCCAAGGAATAATAAATTATCGAATGATTCTCTTTCATTATGTATAAGGTAATATACAATGAATAATAGTATTACATAAGTAGTTTATACAAATTCCATATTGTTTATTGTGCACATATAAGTCATTGTCTATTATGCATATAATTGTAGATCACTATTATATTTCTTATTTCCATTAATTTACTAGTTATGAATATAACAAGTTATATATATAGTAACATATGGATTTATTAAAACATATATATTGCTAGATTAAAATAGATATAAAAAGTAAGTCGACTCTACCAATACCTTGTTCTAGTTTTTTTAATTAATTGCTAGTTTAATATTTGAGTCCATGAATACTTGAGGCATTAATCACCGTATATTATTATAGAATACTTGAGGCTTCCACAAATAATGATCTATATTATTATGATACTGGAGTTTAAGGAATTGAGGGGATATAAGTTTAGATCATTGTAATATAACTATCAAATTAATTGTTTATACCTATCAATTTCTCTATTTACTAAAATTATAAGGAATACAAAGATATATAAGAAAACATAAAGGCGAGTCACTGATTTTGTGTTTTATCAGATACACTAATCTATGTATATGTTCATACTTTAATTGCTTGTACTCGAACTAGCACGATATGGTCTGAATATAGTTTGTTTAATCAATTCATTGTATGATTTAATGAATTATGCAACAAGCTATTATTATGCTTCCCTTCATTCTTAGATTTCCCCTATATATTTTTATTGTAATGTCATACATAGATTGATACATACATATTATACAAGTTGTTATATATCAAAAAGACTTTGTTTGCTACCTTAATAACATAATACTTAGCTATTCAATTTTTATATGGATTCGATATTAAGATCGCCACACATAGAATATAGTCCATTTTTTGTAAAGATTGAATCATAGATATTCACACAAAATTTAAATGGCATCACCTACTTGTCATAAGTGTTGGTAATGCATGATCTTTCGAATCTTCCTTCCTTTTCTCCACTGCTCTTCTCCTCTTTCCATCTCTCTACTCTCTCCTTCCTTTTTTTCTATTCTTCTCCTTCTCTTTTATGTTGCACCTCTCTTCCTTCTTTTTCCTTTTTTCATGATTTTCTCTCTCTATTTTTTTTTTCTTTGTTTTATTCCATTTATAACACTCTATTATTATTTTATTTTCCAAGTATAATAAAATATAGTTTTTAATTTATTTTAGTTCCTTTTTGAGGTTTTCCTTATTTTTTAATTTTCTTTTTATATTTATAATAATAATTAATTAATTAAACATTAAATTCTAATTTACACTATTGATAAAGTCTGAGCTTAGTTCATAGGTTACTCTTAGGATATCAATATAATTTTTCTACTGATTTAATACTAGAGACCAACACCATGACTTAACAATAATATGACTAATATAAGGTTGATGATGTTTTTTAATGTAAAATGATAAATCAAACAATGTTATATAACCACATAGAAACCTTTTATACCAGATCCACATTTAATATCCATAACATAATTACATGAGGTTAATTATACATAAGTATTAAATTAAGCTAACACACAAATAATCATGCATAAACAATTTTATAAATGCAAACAACATAAAAAATACACTAACGTTAACTTTTCAATTATGCATATAACATGTAGTAACTAATGTGGTGTGTGCAGGGTTCTAGACTTTCCTTTGCAATACCTCAAAAACTCCATCTACATCAATCTATTTGATGATGCTCTACCTCCACCATGCTCTAAGGGATGAGTCTCTCTTGTGTCAAACTCACCACAAGCATGTAGTTAGTCCATGCATCATGGCATGCATAACATAAAATACTGATGAAATAACAAATCAACATGATTACTATGTAAAGAATATACATTAAAACTAATTCATAGCAATGTAATCATGTAACTGTTGGGGGATCAATCCAAAAATAGATTACAATTGTGAAAGCAATAAACATAGAATTAAATCAGATTGACAAGTAACTGAATGAGATAATAGCAAGAACAAGAGATACAAGAAACCACTCTGAAAACTTGTATTAACAAACTCTTTACAAAAGGAATACAATTGAAGAAAGCTACTTTCTTCCACACCTCTCCTAGATGTATAGATCTCTCAATAGATCTCTATTCCTCAAGAGCTCTCTCTCTCAAGAACAATCAACTCCAACAAGCCTGGATTGATTCAATTCTGTACTGTTCTTCACACACAATGAATTACAATAATTCACTCTCTACAACAATAACTACAATAAGCTAGGAAGATCTAATTCTTCATATAGAATTAGGAGAGTTGAGCATGTACACCCAACAAGCAGTTAAGCCACTTGAACAAGGGCTCTAAAAATAGTATTTCCAATAATAGAGACGCGAGCTTGAGACTACAACTCAAACTCATCATGCAAACACTCGCTTCTATCCACGGAAATAGCTCTCTGGACACGCAGGTAACCAACGTTGGTTCCTGCTGCTTGTCTGTGACCACCACCGGCCGACCTTCTGCCGATGTCGACATTTCTGCAACTGCTTCTGACCGACGTCGGTCGCTCCTGACCAACGCTGGTGTCTGTGTAGACCTAAAACTGATAAGTGTGCTCCTTGGTGAAGCTTTTAGCTCCACACCCTAACAATCTCCCACTTGGAGATAAATAGCTGCACCAGTACCTGTACAGCAACATCTTCTAGCTCCTCCATCTTCAACTCAATCATGAAGCCCAACAGAAGTTGAATGAAGATTCAACTTCTCCTTTGTAACCGGCTTTGTTAGCATATCAGTAGGATTCCTATCTGTATGGATCTTCTCTAGCTTCAACTCACCATCTTCCAATACCTGTCGTATGAAGTGATACCTTAGCTGTATGTGCTTTGTTCTTGAATGAAAGGCTGAATTCTTAGCCAAATGGATTGCACTCTGACTGTCACTATACAATCTACAACTCTCATGCTCCCTACCAAGCTCATCCATGAACCGTGTCATCCATATCATCTCTTTGCTAGCTTCTGTGGCTGCAATATACTCTACTTCTGTAGTTGACAAGGCAACAACCTTCTGCAACTTAGATATCTAGCTAACCGCCGTTCCACCTACAGTGAAAACATAACCTGTAGTGCTTCTCCTGCCATCCAAATCACCTACCATATCTGAATCTACATAACCATGTAGAGAAGTATCTGAACCTCCATAGCACAAGTGCTTACTGCTGGTTCCTCTCAGATATCTAAGGATCCACTGAACTGCTTTCCAATGTTCCTTACCTGGATTGGCCATATACTTACTTACAACTCCCACTGCTTGGGCAATATCCGGTCTAGTACACACCATTGCATACATCAAACTTCCTACTGCGGAAGAATATGGAACCTTACTCATGTACTCTACCTCATCATATGAATTAGGACATTGTTCTTTACTCAACTTAAAATGTCCAGCCAAAGGTGTGCTTACCAGTTTAGCATCCTGCATATTGAACCGTTTCAACACCTTGTCCACATAATCTTCTTGAGACAATATCAACCTGTGATTTTTCCTGTCTCTCTTAATGCTCATGCCAAGGATTTTCTTTGCTGCTCCCAAATCCTTCATAGCAAATGTATGAGCTAATTTCACCTTAAGCTCAGAGATATCCTGCATGTGAGATCCTGCAACCAGCATATCATCTCCATACAACAATAGAATAATATATCTACCATTATCAAATCTCTTGAAATACACACAATGGTCTGATTGACACCTACTGTAGCCATGCTCAGTCATAAACCTGTCAAATTTTAAATACCATTGCCTAGGAGCTTGCTTGAGGCCATACAAGCTTTTCTTCAATCTGCACACAAACTTCTCCTTACCCTTGACCTCAAATCCTTCTGGCTATTCCATATAAATTTCCTCATCCAAGTCTCCATGAAGAAATGCTGTCTTAACATCTAGCTGCTCAAGATGCAAATCCTCGAAAGCAACCAAAGACAATACAACCCTTATAGAAGTCATCTTAACAACAGGAGAAAAAATCTCACCAAAGTCAATACCTGGCTTTTGTGCAAATCTTTTTACTACCAATCTGGCCTTATATCTCATCTGTCCATTCTCACCTTCTTTCAACCTGTAAGTCCATCTGTTCTTGAGTGTTCTCTTACCAACTGGCAATTCAACCAAATCCCATGTTTGGTTCTCTCTTAAAGACTCCAACTCCTCAACCATGCCACACTCCCACTCACTCTTGGACTCCACCTGTATTGCTTCTTTAAAATTCTCTAGTTCTCCACTATCAGTTAGCAATAAATAAAATAAAGAAAGAGAATATCTAATTAGAGGCTTACTCACCCTTTCTGACCTCCTGATGGGTGTCTGAGACTCGTCCGCAACACGCTGTCCACCCAAATTCTCTGACAGTGACCGACCTCGATCACTTGTAGACTTGTTACTGGTTGACATCGATTCTTCCTGACCGACCTCGGTACCTGTATGGCCGACGTCGGTCTCTGTATGGCCGACGCCAGTTTCTGTCCTGCCGACGCCGGTTCTTGTCCTGCCGACGTCGGTCTCTGTGTTTTCCTGCAAGTGATTATTTCTTTTTCTCGCGAGCTCATCTTGGACTTTCACCTCATCCAATTCACCATTGCTCTGCTCAGATTGATTCAGCTTCCTTAGCTGATCACAATACATTACTCTTTCATTGAAAACAACATCATGGCTCCTGATTACCTTGTTATTTTCTAGATTCTACAATCTGTAACCAAAATCATCTGAGCCATAGCCAATAAACGTGCACCTCATAGACTTAGCATCAAGATTCTTTCTATTTTCTTTATCTATGTGCACAAAGGCTTCACAACCAAAAACTTTGAGATATGAGAGATCAACCTTTTTACCTGTCCATGCCTCTTCTGGAATACCACCATCCAGAGCTGTAGAGGGTCCTTTGTTAATCAGGTATACTGCAGTGTCAATAGCTTGTGCCCAAAACTGTAAGGGCAAACCGGCATGCAATCTCATACATCTTGCATGCTCCATTATTGTCCTGTTCATCCTTTCAGCAATTCCATTCTGATGAGGTGTCCTTGGAACCGTCCTTTGCCTACGGATTCCATGCATGTAACAATAATCTCTGAACTTATTACTGCAGAACTCACCACCATTGTCTGATCTCAGGCACTTTAATCTTTTACCTGTTTCATTCTCAACCATAGCTTTCCAAACTTTAAAAGTCTCAAATACATCAGATTTCTTTCTAATACAGTAGATCCATACCTTCCTTGTAGCATCGTCTATGAAAGATACATAGTACTGTGATCCTCCAATGGAAGCAACCTGAGCCAGTCCCCACACGTCTGTGTGAACAAGCTCCAACTTGTGCCTCTTCTTAGTAGACCCAGTCTTGAGAAAACTAACCCTTTTCTATTTTTCAAATACACAGTGCTCACATAACTCTAGATCTATGCCTTTTAAATCTGAAAGCATACCTTTGGATTTAAGAAATGACATCCCCTTCTCACTCATATGGCCAAGCCTTGAGTGCCACAATTTAGCATCCACATCTGAAGTAGATAATACAGAAGGAGATTTGTTAGTAACACAATTACACAAATAGAGAGTACCTTCTCTCTTACCTCTGGCCATAACAAGTGCACCCTTGGTCACCTTCCAAGATTCTGCTGTGAGAGTTACTGTAGAACCCTCATCCCCTAACTTTCCTGTAGAAATTAAATTTCTCTTCAAGCTAGGAACATGCATCACATCTCTCAACACCCATGTGTTGCTATTCTGCATCTTCAGCTGCACTTTGCCTTTGCCAATTATTTTACAGGGCTCATCATACCCTAGATACACTATTCCAAAATCTCCATGGATATAGTCACTAAAATATTCCCTGTTAGGAGTAGCATGAAAAGATGCACCAGAATCTAATACCCAAGATTCTATATTATTATGCAGAGAGAAAATTAAAGCATCTTGTGCAATACCTGCAATCTTGGCTTCTTCCTTTCCTTCATGCTGATTGTCCTCCTTAGGTTTTGACCAACAATCTCTGCTTATGTGCCCCATCTTTCCACAATTCCAGCATTGTGGCCTTCTGCCATTTCTGGATTTATATCTGCCTTTCCCCTTTGACTTGGATCTTGATCTGCCTTTCTTGCTCTTCTCTTTCTGCCTTCCCCTACTCTCAAAACTTAAAGCGTTCCCAGATGCCTCTTCTGTGCTTTTCTGCGTATTTACTCATTCAAGATAACACTAACAACATCCTCTACTTTCAAAATATTTGATGCAGATGCAGTATTACTTACTGCCATTACTAGGCCATGCCAACTTTCAGGCAAAGAACATAATATTAAAAGAGCTTTTATCTCATCATCAAACACTATATTCACTGAACTTAATTGATTCACAATACCATTGAAATCATTCAGATGAGTAGAAACAGATCCACCTTCATTCATATGCAAATCAAATAACTGCTTCATAAGATATACCTTATTGAAAGCTGAGGGTTTTTCATACAAATTTGCTAACGTAGTCATCAACTCTACCATAGACTTTGCCTGTGATAAATTGGATATCACAGTGGATGCTAGGCTCAGTCTTATAGACCCCAGAACCTTTCTGTCAAGAACTTCCCATTCTTCATCCTCCATGTCTTTGGGCTTCTTTGCAACCCCACCTAACGGTAAGTAGAGATCTTTCTGATACAGATAATCCTCTATCTGCATTCTCCAATGTTGGTAATTTTTGCCATTGAACTTTTCCATTCTCAATTTACTTTCATCTGCCATTGCTTCTCCTACTCAAACAGAAATCCCTGCAGAAACCCCTATGAGAACCTGTAATCAATACACACTACACAGATCTGAACCACCTGTTAGTGAACCTGAACTTTGATACCAATTATTGGATATCAAGCTCTGAACCTGCAACCAAGGCTCTGATACCACTTGTTGAGGGTTCAATCCAACAATAGATTACAATTGTGAAAGCAATAAACATGGAATTAAATCAGATTGACAAGTAACTGAATGAGATAATAGCAAGAACAAGAGATACAAGAAACCACCCTGAAAACTTGTATTAACAAACTCTTTACAAAAGGAATACAATTGAAGAAAGTTACTTTCTTCCACACCTCTCCTAGATGTATAGATCTCTCAATAGATCTCTATTCCTCAAGAGCTCTCTCTCTCAAGAACAATTAACTCCAACAAGCCTGGATTGATTCAATTCTGTACTGTTCTTCACACACAATGAATTACAATAATTCACTCTCTACAACAATAACTACAATAAGCTAGGAAGATCTAATTCTTCATATAGAATTAGGAGAGTTGAGCATGTACACCCAACAAGCAGTTAAGCCACTTGAACAAGGGCTCTAAAAATAGTATTTCCAATAATAGAGACGTGAGCTTGAGACTACAACTCAAACTCATCATGCAAACACTCGCTTCTGTCCACGAAAATAGCTCTCTGGACACGCAGGTAACCGACGTCGATTCCTGCTGCTTGTCTATGACCACCGCCGGCCGACCTTCTGCCGACGTCGGCATTTCTGCAACTGCTTCTGACCGACATCGGTCGCTCCTAACCGACGCCGGTGTCTGTGTAGACCCGAAACTGATAAGTGTGCTCCTTGGTGAAGCTTTTAGCTCCACACCCTAACAGTAACTAAAGTAATATTCAATTGTCCCATAACAACATATAACTCATATCTTAGTTAATAATAACAAAATCAAATTAACAACTATAAATATCCACAGATAATCAAGTAAGTTTGATTAACAAGGAATTAGGATGTAACATATTGCATGTTTTTGGAAGGACATTTGAGAAATAACTTATGATTTTAGATCCTAAATTTTCTTATAACGAAGTCTCAACCAACATATGGCTTGAGCACAACACCATGGAAGGCAAATTGAAGCACTGGCTAGTGAAAGGTCAAAATTAAACCCTAAGGGAGGCATTTCCTCTAATAATATCATCAAATTCAGGCTTGGGATTAGATTAACATGGAACTTTTGAATATATTATATGTTTTTACTAGAATTACTTATGTATAGATAGAATGGGTCCCATTACTAAACATACTCCTGATTTTTGACAAAACTATTGCCCCAGGAGAGATTATTAGTGTCAGATTGAAGGCATAGATGTTCAAAGATGAATAAATGTCAATTGGTAAATTTTTATAAATGACATCATATATTTTAGATGCAGTCTTTGGGATGGTCCATAGAGCCCATGGAGAACTATAATAGCCATTTGCATAATATGTGGATAATAGAATTTGCAAGGTTTATTATTTTATGTTTATCGATAGATTTAGGAATGAGATTGTTGTACCCAACATCCCCCTTTTATATAAGGAGAAATTGGGGCCCACTTCTTTTTTAATTTTTTGGTCTTAATATTGAGCCCCCTTATTTTCATATGACTATGAAAATTCTAGAAAATCCAAGGTATTTCACTTTTGGTAGGACAATATTGGCATTATATTTCATGAGACTAACTTTTTTTTTTATCATAACTATTCTTCGGGTTTATATTTTTTAGGCTAATTATTTCAACACTTATGTAGTTTGTCCTTTTGATTTTTATGTTTCAAGTGTTTTTGGCCCTTTATTCTTTCATACTTATTTTTTGCGATGCCTTATTTTGTTAAGGAAATTGCTATGGACATTTTATCTGAAACAATTCCTTGATGGATTATCCCTTCAACCCTAACAACCCTACCCTTTAAATTTTTTGAAATGACCCTTAATGTATGAAAGTACCCTTTGGGAAAATCAAATATCACATTATCCCTTATGAAGTAGACCCTTTACGAAATTTTTGTCATGAAGTAGACCCTTCGATTCTTTTCCACATACCCTTTGAGACCTTTTGAACCAACACTTTAGCCTTTTTGAAAGTTTCCTTTGTCCTTTGAATTGTCCATTCAACCTTTTTGAAAGTTTCCTTTATCCTTAAAATTATCCCTTCAACCTTTTCCAAATTGATCACTTTCCCCTTTTGACTAGATCTTTTAAGGCACATACCCTTCAGATTTTATGTAAATAACCCTTTAGGACTTTTGCCCTGAACCCTTTACCTTATATGACTTATCCTTTAGGATATCCTTTTCAACCTTTTTTCCCTATAAAAATTCCTTTGGCCTTTGTGTATTAGACCCTTTTATATGGGCACACCCTTTAGGATTTCTATCTCAAGCCTTTAGCCCTTCTCAAAGTGACCACTTACCCTTTGGGATAATTGTCATAGCCCTTTTCCCACCAAAAAGACCCTTCAAACTCAAGGCACATACCCTTCAAGTTTCATGTAACCTACCCTTCACAACTTTTAAAATGACCCTTAGCTGTATGAAAGTACCCTTTGGGGAAATCAAAAGTGCCTTTTGACCTTTACAAAGTGTATCTTTTCTGACTTTTGTCATGGACAAAATGTCCTATGAAGTGGACCCTTCGGATCAAAAGCACCCTTTAGGGAAATTGAAAATACCTTTCAGACCTTCAAAATAACCCGTCAAGATAATTATCTTGGGAATTTTTTCCAAATGAAATAATTCCCTGAGAAAATTATTGTGGACATTTTGTTTCAAATAATCCCCCCGAAGGAATTAGTCTACGAATGTTGACCCAAAATCATTTTTTTGATGTAGACCCTAAGTGCCTTATTATTAAAAGTACTATCAGTTTCGCCATACTTATCCAAAAAAAAGGTAAAAATATTTCCCATCAATACTTTAAAGACCCCCACCAACCTGAGCTAACAAGTTTGATTTATATAGGAAAATATAAGCCAAGTGAATGTTGCACATTTATGTCACATGAAATGATATTCAATGCAATATTATATATAGATGATACACCACTATTGAAAATACATCATTTCATTCAAGCTAACTTTCATTCAAAGTCTCCTACTTTCTTACAGTGATGAAAAGCCCTAGTTCCCACTTCAAGAGTATTGCAAGTAAAACAATGACCGAGCTAGAGCTAAATTATTTACACAACATACATAACACATAAAAGAAGCATCATAGAGTATGCATTAATATAATATACACCTAAGACATTCTAAGGGATGAATCCACCATATCCATATTCAATTAAAGACTCCATGGAGTTCACAGATACAGTCTTCGATGCCACCATATTTGGAAACAAGTACCAAAATTATTCAACATTATGGGATGTCATTGGTTTGTTCAACATGTTTTCATTGGAAGATGAGATGACACTAGCAAACAAACTATTTGTTAAGGAACTGATGGCATTCAAATTATAAATATTACACTTTGCTACAACCAAACCAGAAGTAATGCTTTACATTAACCTTCTAATGGATCTATTTTTTAAGGAAAAATATCATAGGATGCTTTCCTACATCATTTTAGTAACAACACAGTGGTCACATGCATTTAAGAAGTAGATTTCCATAGATACCTATCTTTGAGTATACACAATGCCTATTTCAACAAGCACACATTGGTGTAGTTTAACATAGATAACTCAATGGAGAAGGTACTATTTTTTTGGTTATTCCTAGATAAAACCATTACATGGAAAGGGAAGAAGTAGAAAGGAGTAATTCTGATTAAAAAATTTAGAATGGGGATTCAAATTGGTATGGATTTTCTCCATTGATTATATGGTATGCCCAATATTCATTTTGTTAATTTGGATTAGGTTTTCCTACTATACATGATGCTTACACATGATGCCACATACACCCTAGGCAAAATAATCAACCTTTGATTGAGAGAGCATATTATTCATAAAGATAAGTATCCCATGCCCTCTAGATATTTCTACATGATGTATTATTTGTTAGATGCAGTCATGGGTATGTGTTACAAAGATCTTGGAAAATTATTAGCTCTAACCATAGACTATGAGAAGAATAGAATATGTGATCATTACCAGTTCATGCATGTCTACTGCTATACCAAGCATATGGTAAGGATATTTGAATATGTCTACCCTTAGGTTTGGCAAGTTATTCATGACTCACCCATGCCTTGAGTTGGGTAGAACATTGTGAAGAACTTGGTGGGGAAATGGGACTATTTCCTTTTCCCAAATTTTAATGTTATCATGGTTTGGGGATACAAGGTTGGCCCCCTGTGTCTTCCAAGGTTTGTACTAGATAAACTAGCTAAATAGGAAATTGCCTTCTAGTTATGGAAATGCATTAAAGAAGATTTATCAAGGCAGAAGAAGGCCTTGTAATTTGGTCATTTTATAACTATTGGTAGGATGGTACATATGATGAGAAATCATCTTGGGGAGGTATGTGGATAATATAGGATTTATCCTTTCCATAAACTTGCACATAGAGATTGGGATACACATGGGCTGATCCAAAAAAACATTCATAGATTCAACATCCATTATAGTCATGAGCCTTATGACTATGATTTCCTATTTTTGAATGCTAAGTCTGATGAGGAAGTATTAGAATGGGAAATAATTATTGGGCTACAAGAGGATAATTTGAGGATGATCTAGGATGACATTTCTATTTCTATTAGGGAGTTGGACAACAAAAAAACTCTAGCAAGGGTGGCAGAATTTGGATTTTTGGAGAGGACAGTCTGAGGAACAATCTAAGGATAAAGATTCTTCCTCCTCCTAGGGAATTCCTTTGAATTTAAATTTGAAGGAAATAGAGAAATATCTTGGGCTAATCAAGCCCAATTTTGGTAGGCAAAGATAAGCAGGGGATCCCATCAACATAGATTCTGATGAGGACAAGAAAACATAAGAATTACCTACTGAGGGTTCTAGTCAAGTATCAACTGTTATGCCTCAGGTACATACTATTACATCCATTGGGATAGAAAATATATAAGTAGCAACATCATCACCTCAGGACTCCCTCACATAAATAAGGACTCCCTTGGTCTATAAGAGAAATCTTAGGACTCCTCCTAGTAGTCCTATAGTGGATACATCACAAGGCTTGCCTACTCAACCTCCATAGTTAGAAATAGCTAGGGTAGATGTGGTAATAATCAAGGATATTGAGGATGATTCAAATGAGGAAGTTGAGTTGGAGACAACCAAGGCTATGAGCCTCCAAATAGAGCCTGTGGAGCTTACTCTTCTAGGTACTCAATCTTTTGTTAGTTTTCCTTTGTCTTCTATACCCATATTTGGGCAAGTTACTTTTGTGGAAGTTCCCACATCTATCCCCTCCATATTCACACTATTATTGATACTTCTATTTCCACTTCAATCCCACTCACCATATAGACCCCTTTTGTTCCTACTGACACCTCCAATATTAGATCCCTCAAGACAAAGAAAGTGTCTAGGAAGGTACAGACAACTTTAGCCACCTCAAACTCCATGTCCATTCCACTCAAATCACCTTTCCAATACCATCTACCACTTCCATAAAGGAAACCATAGTGACAAGTACTGGTAAGGGGAAGAAGTCCAAGCCCTAAATGATCATGGTCCATCCACTTCCTCAATTTGGAGAAGTGGATTGGTCCAAAATTATATGGGCTTCCCTTCCTAATGTCCTAACCAAGGCCCACAAAAAACAATAGAGAATTCAAGAGGAGGCCAAGGAAGAGGTTGTTGTCATAAATTCTAATGCATCCCAATTAGACATTCCTCCATGGGTAGTAGATTGAAGAAGCAAGACTTTTGAATTGCCAAACTTTAGAATCACTGAGCTTCTCTTTATTTCCACTTTATTTGATCCTCCAACTAACAGTATCCAAAGGGTGAAGAAGAGGAAATTATAAGATGATAAAGGCACCTAAATCATCCTTGAATAAAGGCAAGAAGTGTTCTCCCTCAAAAAGAGGTAGAATAGACAACTAGGGTAATCTCTACATGAGGAAAATCTTTTAGACCTAGCATAAGCACACAAGGATGCCATAGTTTCAATCCAAGAGGGCATGAAATTAGTTCGATAGGAGCTTGAGGTATAAGTGCAAAAATTAGAGGCTGAAGTGGAATAACCAAAATAACAAGCCAAAATAGTTCATATTCCTATTGGCATAGAAGCTAAAGTTCAAGAGGCATCTTCTAGATGTTATAACTCCTTGGAATTTAAGGAGTTCATGAAGGCCAAGATGACCCCTCATGTGAACCAAGCTAATCAATTGTTTAATTCCTTGAGAGATGACAATGAAAAACTAAATATGTTAGTTGTATATATGGACAAATCACTATACCATCATCTCGACCTTATGAATATACTAGAGGCATCCAATGCTTTAAATCTAGTAGTTATTCAATAGGAAGAGGCAAAGGCTTAATTACAAAATGGATTTTATCCCTAGATATCAAGCACATGATGCCCAAATTCTTAAAAATTTTCATTAATTAAAGTTATCTAAAGTTAAGGACTCTATTGGTAAGTTAATTAGTAGGATCAATTATGACAAGCTTATCCAGGAAGCGACCGATGATTTTAAGTAGAGCTTACAAGGATTGACACTTGAAAAAATTGAGTTTGAATTAAGCAAAGCTTGGAAAAAGGTCACTGAAGTTGAAATATTCAAAATCAAATTTCAAATAACTAAGGATGAGCATGCAAAGCTCCTTAGATAGACCAAAAGAATCCATCGACCATTGCTGCTAAATTTAAACATTATATGACAACAACATGGAACAACACAAAATGTTTATGAGGATAATAAAGGAAAAAAGAAGTAGGTTTATAATGATTTTACCATATCGTCAACTACCACTTCAAATTTTACGTCAACCAAGGTGCATATAACACTCTAAATGACTAAGCCTTGATAGGTTAAGGTTTTATGCATGTACAATTTTGTAACAATGAATGTACTTAGTTTTTTATTATATTTTGAGTGGCTAATTATAAAAAGTGAATTTATATTTTGTATACATGCACACACATTGTATAATTTTGGAAAAGTCAATTTATTTATTTTTAACTTTTAGTTCTCTCTTATATGGGTTTTAACCACAATTAGAACTACATGTCCTAACTGACACATGTAACCACCTTGCACGAACTTGGAGGACGATGCGACCCCTTCCCCAAGTCTATAAATATAATTGTAACCCAACTTAGTTTATTGGTTAGAATATTTTGGAATACAAAGCAACAAAATAATTTTTATCGTCAACAAAGTATTTTGAGTATTTTCTTTCCATTTCTATGTAATTAGTTATTATTTTCATGGTTGTATGTTTTAATAATATTTAGTGTGCTATAGCTACAAATAGATTATTTATTATTTTTATTGATATACTAGTCCTAGATGTGCAATAGCTATTGAAAATTTAGTGAATATATTGATTAAGTTGGTCAAGTTGATTGAAATCATATTTTTGAATGTGTACTTATGGTTTATTTGGTGTATTTTTTTGTGTGTGTGCAACAACTACCTTAGATAATTCATATACCCAAGCCATAATATCCTGATTAAGGGTGTGTAGTAGATTTCATAAGAGGAACAACCTTTATTTGAGGCTTGTGAATTTCCTACATCTTTATTTCCTTAGACTTCTTAGTCGTGTCTAATTGTATGTGTGTTATTACTTCTAGTAACATGCATACGTTTTAGGATGCATAGGTCTATTTAGAAACCCAGGGAAGTGATTCCAAAGATCCATAGAGATTTCTTTTCTACCCTACCCTACCCTCCATTTTTAAGTTTGTTATTAAGACCTATCCACTTTAGGTTAGAAACCATCCACCCATCCAATTCATGTAGGGATTCACTCTGTTAGAAGGCCACACCTCCATCCAAAAACCTTGTCAACAACTTGTGTGACCTACCCCTATTCCATCAATAGGTTGAAATAAATTTCATACCTATAACTCATACCCTAAAGTTGAGTTTATCTCCATTAAGATCCTAAAAGGTTAGAGGTTACCTCATTTGACTATGGTGTGCATAAAACCTGCATCAATAGTATTCCATTAACACTAGAAGGAGGGCTTGAACCCCTGATAATAGAGGTTATTATTTACATAGAGTTGTACTAGAGTCACCTAGGAGAGTGACCATATCTAATTCCCATAATGATTTATTAGTATTTCTGTTGACAAGTCAGAGGAGACCTAGAGCTATGCCAACAACTCTAATTTAGAATAATCCATCGCCTCTACTAGGGTACCCCTTATCAATAAGGAACCATTTACTTGTTAATCAACCAATGTCTCATTAATATCCCTGGGTAGTTGGATCTACCATCACCATCCTAGGAGATGTGCATGATTTGCCTCAAAATCCTAAAAAGTATCTGCCATCCTTTTCTCCTTCAAGATCAAGGACAACAAAAGAACATATCAAATATATTAAAGCTAATTTAAGGTTAATGAATTTACTTGATGATGTTGCATGTTGATTATTATCTTTTAATTTAATGGATGCTACTTATGATTAGTACTTAAATCTAACATAAAACTCCATCACCAATTGGGAGCAATGTCAAATGACTTTTCTTACATAGTTCAAATAAGTCACCAATCCTAGATTGGTATACCAACACTTCACTTGTATGAAGAGGGAGCTTAATGAGCCCCCATATGTGATTTTAATGTAATATGGTAGAAGATGTATAACTAATTGATCCCAAGGTATAAACCAAAATCAACATTAGTACTAGAGATGTACAAAAATGCGTTAGACCCTATCATCACTGTGTTCCTAAGAAGAACACTTACTACCAATACTTTGGCGTTGACATTAAAAGAGGATATTAACATTGATAGGAAGCTCAACCCATAGACACCTAGGGTCCCTAACATCAATAATGGATTTCTAATGCTTAATCAAATACCACACATGAAGTAGAATGTTCCAACATACAACTAGAATCAATTTTACACACTGCCTCCACTAACATAGACAACACAACCAAATTTTGGCAACTTAAACAATCATGTAATAGGAAATAGTTATAAAAAAAACCAACATGTAGCTATACTTCCCATAGATTTTATATAAGGTATGGATTTTACAAAAGTTGAATTGGATTCTATTCAAAATATGGTCTAAAAATTGAGCAAAGATTTCCTAAATATGTAGCAAATATTTCCTAAATATGTAACAAAAGATGGGCAATGCCAATGCCCAAATTGGCAACCAAAACACTAGATTATAGAGATATACCAAACCATTTAATATGCTAACAAACAACATGGAGTAGCCTAGCAAGCTCCCAAAAATCAACATAGTTGAAATGGATCTCCCCAATTGGTGTAGGATACATAATACACCCAAACATGGCAAGCTTGATTACATTGAGTTCTGTACAAAATTTAAGAGCTTTCTAAGGGAAGTAACTAGATAGGATCAGATGAATAACCCACATGAATATCATCAGGATCTTGTATCTTCTATCATAACCATGTTCTTCAAAACTCATGAGTTCCCCTTCCCAAGTGAAGATGATAATGAAAAAGAAGATGATATGGATGAAGTTCATGCTTTAAAACAGTTCCAAAGAGGTGTGCATAACTTAAGGAACAAACAACCACTTACCACCTTGGCTCCTCCAAATACCACAAAAATTCCTCCAAATCCTAAGGTGGATAACAATCAACCCCCTCCAAAAGGGAAGGATCAGCTACAAAGCAAGGAAGAACCAAGTAAAGGAGCATACAACATCATGAAAGATATAAACAAAATTAAGGTAAATCTAAGTCTTCATGAGTTAGCGCAGATCACTAAAAAAAAGGAGATGTTATGGAATTCCATTACTGGGAAGGCCCTTATGGAAAGAACTAGAGTGACTATGGACAAATTGAAAGTTACTGATGTCAATGTCATTTATAAGAATAAACCTAAAGTGACACCATTTTTGCTTACTATCAAGGCATTCAGTAAGAATATTCATAATTATTTAGTTGATTTTGGAGCATCTACAATTGTTATGCCTACCTCTATATGTATGAAACTTAGTCACACTCCAATTCCTTCAAAGAGGTTAGTCTCTCGATTAGAAAAAATAATGGTACCATTAGTTGGAGAACTAAATAACACATGCATTCAAGTATCATCTAAACCAAGAGTCTAGATGACCATTGATATTCTAGTAGTGAACATACTAGAGGGTTATAGATTATTGCTAAGTAGAGATTGGTCCAAAACACTCAATGGATATCTTTTCATAGACTTCTCTTATATCTGGCTATCATGGAAAGGAGTCACAAACCATATCAAAATTGATAGAGAGCCAAGAATGAAATATCCCATCATGAAATACAATGTCAAAAATGAAGAGGTAAATTATGATTCTCCCACTCTTGATATTTATACTTTTACCACTCAGAATCTAGTACAAAACCCAAAACCCAAAGGTTCAAATCAGCTATGGATCATGTATTTTGATGGAGCCAGGTCCAAGAAAGGATTGGGTGTAGGAATTGACTTGATTGATCCTCAAGGTAAGAAGTTCTTGGAAACTTATAGATTACAATTTCCATGTACTAACAATAAAGCTGAATATGAATCCTTAATTCTAGGATTATAGTTTGTGCTAAAGAATAATGTAAAACAAATAAAATTATTTGGTGACTTAGAGTTGGTAATTAACCAAATAAGAAAAAAATCCTAGTGAAAATTGTCTTATCTGAAGAGATATAAGCATAGGGCATGGGATTTAATTAAAAGTTTTGAATCTTTAACATAGTAACACTCTCTCAAGAGAAAAATCAAGCCACTGACTCACTAGTTGTTGTTGCTACCAATCTCAAGCCATTGCAGGAGTCTAAGGTAAAGATATTTTTTATTGAATTGGTTCCTTGTCCCTCTATTATAGATAATTTATAAAATTTCTACGTATTCATTGATGATCAACAAATTATTTAGTTCTTAATTAATTTAAGGGATTTCAAGTCCCAAATCATTGATGACAAGGACATTAACCTCTTCTGTCAAGAATAAATAGATAAAGAGGGCATTCTCTAGCTCAAGGAAAATTGAATTCTAGCCATCTTAATCTCTTTGGAAATACCATTTTACTTATACCCTTAGGTATAACAATTTAGGTAGTCCAATGTTGATGATTCAAACTTCAAGAGGGAATATCTAGGAGATGATCATACCTTGTGTTATGTGAATATTGGTCTTAGCTACAATGTTGGGGAAAAATAACAAGTTAGGGATTTTATCACTCAATATAAAGATGTTATCATCTATACATATGAATACCTGAGGGTGTATGACCTGCATGTCATCACCCACATGATTCCCCTAAAGCAAGACCATAAACCATTCAGACAAAGGTAAAGGCTAATAAATCCTATTCTAGACCCTCTTAATCAAAAGGAAGTGGAGAAGTTATTAAGTGCCAAAATCATCTTCCCAATCCAACATTCTACCTGGGTGGTTAATTTTGTCCTAGTTAGAAAGAAGAGTGGTGAGATCATATTATGTGTAGACTTAAAAAATATGAACAAGGCTTTTAAGAAAGATAATTATCCTCTACCTTATCTAGATGAGGTAATACAAATAGTGAATGGAAAATGATATCCTTTTTAGATGGATTTTTAGGCTATAATCAGGTACTAGTATATTCTGAGGATAGAATAAAGATGAGGTTTACTACAAAATGGGGTACTCATGCATACAAAAGGATGTTGTTTCACCTGATCAATGTAGGAGCTACCTTTCAACATGCCATGGATAATGCCTTCAAGGGACTAATAGGAAAGTGTAGAATCATCTTTATGGATGATCTCATAGTGTTTTCAAAGAATAGAAAATATCTCATAAGTCACATATAGTCCATTTTTGAGAGATGCAAAAGGTTTAAGATTTCATTGAACCCAAATACAAATATTTTTTGGAGTCGTTGAAGGAAAACTCTTGGGACATACTATCACAAAAGATGGGATCACCATTGATCTAGAGAGAATCTAGGTAATTTCAATAATTCAACCACCAAACAACAAGAGGGATCTCAAGTCATTATTTGGGAAAATCAACTTCGTAAGTAAGTTCATTTTAGGGTTTGTAAAAATCATCAAGCCTCTAAATTCCATGCTTAAGAAAGATACAAAAATAGAATGGACAATTGAAGCCAAAAAGTCTTTCCAAGACATTAAGGATGCCATATCATAGGCTCTAGTGTTAATTAATTTAGGCTTTACAAAAGATTTTTATTTATAATTATTCACTTCAAAACACATTATTGTTGTGGCTACCACATAGAGGAAAGATGAAACTGAGCATCTGATTGCCTTCATGAGCACAAATTTGAATGATGCAGAGTTCATGTATTCTATGATTGACAAGCAAATTTTTTATCTTGTCAAAGTAGTGAAGAAATGTAGACATAACATATTGAGGAAAAAAACCATTGCTATTGTACCTAACTCTATTGTTAAGCTCACCCTCTCACAGAATGAGCTAGGAAAACATCGAGGCAAATGGATGGCAAAGCTCCAAGAAGTCAACATAGAGATTAGGCCTACAAAGATCATTAGAGGTCAAGGCATTATTCAAATCATGACTGAGCCTAATCCAAGAATCACCATTGAAGAGGTATGTTTAACACAAGTTTCTAAAGGAGAATGGTAGATAGATATAATCCAGTATTTAATTATAGGAACTTGTCCCCTAGAGATTAGTAGGGAAAGAAAGATATTTTGAGGCTCAAATTTGCTCATTTCATGATCAAGAAGGGAGTCTTGTATAGAAGGAACTATGAAGGTATTTATCTTAGATGTGTATCTATGGTGGAGGCTAAAGAAATCTTGGAAAACTTGCATCAAAAGATAGGCAGTGGTCACCCTACTGGGAATACCACAACCCATAAAATCTTGAGGTTGGGTTACTATTGGCCAACCATATTTAAAGATGCCCATATGCATGTTAGAACCTAATGTGAATGTCAAGCATTAGTTGTGAGAGAAGTACATGCAATAATGCCTCTACAACTAGTTGTTGAAGGAAGGCCATTTGCATAGTGGGGTTTAGACTTCATTGGTGTAATCAACCCAAATTCCTCAATAGGCCATAAATTTGTGCTTATGGATACAAACTATTGTATTAGATGGACAAAATCCATAACCACAAAGAATAATAGAGCACAAGATGTGATTCATTTTTTATAAAAACACATAACAACTAGATTTGGCATGCCCATCTCTTTTGTTTGTGAGAATGGACTAGATTTTATATCAATGGAATTCATTAAATGGGCAAATGACAATCAAATCATAATTAGGTTAGCTTCCAACCATTACCCTCAAAGAAATAGACTAGCAAAGTCAATAAATAAAAATCTAATTGATGCAATCAATAAATCAACATGGGACAAGCCTAAGGGTTGGCAAAATTTACTAAAATATGCTCTTTGGGTATACCAGACGAGATACAAGCAAACCCTAAAAGCTTTGTCTTACCTAATGGTATATGGGTGAATACCAATTTCCTCCATCAAATTGAAGCTACCCACCTATTAGTTCATGCAAGACTACATGGAGCTAAATGACAAAGCATAATCAATATCGCTTGATATAATAGAAATGAAGGATTCAAGGACTAAAGTCTTATAGATATTCAACAAACACCAAGATGTAGTCAAAAGGTGGTTTGATAAGAGAGTGAAAATAAAAGCATTTAGGATTTTAGATCTAGTGCTAATATGGGATAAAACCCATGAAAATAAAGGACACCATAATAAGTTTGCCCCACTATGGATTGGACCCTATCAAATATTAGAGATCATGGGCAATAATGCATTTTGTCTGAAGGACCTCTAAGAAAATGAGGTTACATATATAGTCAATGGATAGTTCTTGAAGCATTACTTTAGAGATTTTCCATCTATAGATATTACTAATTTAGGAGATTTATATAAGTTTAGACATAGGACTAGAGTATATTTTCATGCTTTCTAGTTTAGTTTTTTGGGATCTCTAGCTTAATCTTTTTGATTTCAGTATTTTGTCTTCTTAGATTAGATTTCAGTGCTTTCTAGAGTAGTTTTATACTTTCTTGATTAGTCATTCTTTATTTTATTTGACATTCAAGGTTGTGTTTGCTCCATATATTACTAAGCTAAAATCCAAAACAACCGTGTTTATAAATTTTAGAAAAGGAGAAAATTAAAATCTTGACATGTTGGTGACTAGTTCACAGATTGGGTGTATTTCTATGTTTTTGAGTCTTTAGGATGAAGGTAATAAAAGGATTATTCTAAATTATTTCACAATTGAATAATTTTACTAGGGATGTGGAAGTTGCTCTTGGGGTACTCCATACAAATTTAGAATGTTTTCTTATTTTATTGGATCAATGTACTTACATATTAAATGCTTATTGAAAGTGACAATTCTAGGAGTACATGTGGTTGGTAGGGACATTCTAGTAGCAATTTGTTTTATAATTACACTAATTCATTGGGGTTTCATATCCTCTCTTTTCCATTGATTTGAACACAAGAGAAACAAAACAAAAAAAAAGAGAAAAGAACCAGTGAGTTCAAAAGAGCAAAAGAAAATTTAGAGAAAATTAAAAATCTCACATGATGAAATAAGGTCAATTCACCATGCATCATGGTTAAAAGAAATTAATGGAAGGAGAAGAGAAGGAGCCCAAGGTATATTTTTTAGGGCTATGGATGTCTGGTTGTAGTAGATCAACACCTAATCTCCCCTTGATTTAATCAGATTTAACAGATACTAGAATGAAACCTACAACTTCATCAAAACCTTTGAAAAACTCATCACAACAAGGATTAAGTAAACTACATGTTTCACACCCATAGATACAAAAAATTAGAAGGCAAGTATGTTGTGTGAATTGAATTTGGAATCTCTTTCAGGTTTTTGATTTAAGTATTTTTTTTTGTGACACACTTTAAGATTGATCTAAATGTTGTAAAACTAGAGTTCTAGATTCTCCAATACTTAGGAGTATTTCCCTTGTAAATTGCCATTTTTTATACCTAACATCCCCCTTTTCTTTAAGGATAAATGGGGCCCCACTTATTTTTTAGATTTTTTGGTCTCAATATTGAACCCCCTTGTTGTCATATGACTATGAATTTTTTTAAAAATCCAAGGTATTTCACTTTTGGTAGGATGATATTGGCATTGTATTTCATGAGACTAAATTTTGTTCTATCAAGACTATTCTTTGGGTTTATATTTTTTAGACTAATTATTTCAGTACTTATGCAGTTTGTCCTTTTGAGTTTTATGTTTTAAGTGTTTTTGGCCCTTTATTCTTTCAGATTTAATTTTTGTGAAGCCTTATTTTATCAAGGAAATTATTGCAGACATTTTATCTGAAATAATTCCTTGATGGATTATCCATTCAACCCTACTGAACCTACCCTTTAGGAATTTTGAAATGACCATTAGCCATACAAAAGTACCCTTTAGGGAAATCAAAAGAGCCCTTTGGCCCTTATGAAGTAGACCCTTTAGGCAACTTTTGTCATGAAGTAGACCCTTCAAATCTTTTCCACATACCCTTCAGGCTTTTTGAAAGTGTCCTTTGTCCTTTAAATTAGCCCTTCAAACTTTTCTAATTTGACCACTTACCCCTTATGACCAAATATTTTAAGGTACATACCCTTCAAGTTTTGTGTAAATGACCCTTTGAGACTTTTTCCCTAAACCCTTTACCCTACATGACTTAAATTTTGAGATATCCTTTTTGACCTCTTTGCCCTATAAAAAGTGGCCTTCAACCTTTGTGTATTGGACCCTTCTCTATGGGCATACCCTTTAGAATTTATGTCCCAAGATTTTGACCCTTATCGAAGTAACCAATTACCCTTCAAGATAATTGTCACAACCCTTTTCCCACCAAAAATACCTTTCGGACCCAAAGGCACATACCCTTCAGGTTTTGTGTAACCTACCCTTCAAGACTTTTAAAATGACCCTTAGTTGTATGAAAGTACCCTTCAGGGAAATCAAAAGTTCCCTTCAGCCCTTATGAAGTAGATACTTTAGGACTTTTGTCATGGACAAAATACCCTATGAAGTGGACCCTTCGGATCAAAATTACTCTTCGGGGAAATTAAAAATACCCTTCATAACTTTGAAATATCCCTTTGGGATAATTATCTTAAGAATTTTTTCCAAATGAAATAATTCCTTGAAGAAATTATTGCAGACATTTTGTCTTAAATAATTCCCTCAAAGGAATTAGTCTGTGGACGTTGACCCAAAAGCATTTTTTTTGATATAGACCCTAAGTGACTTATTATTAAGAGTACTATTAGTCTCACCATACTTAACCAAAACAAAGGTAAAATATTTCCCATCAATACTTTAAAGGACCCCACCAATCTGAGCTAACAAGTTTGAATTATATAGAAAGATAGAAGCCAAGTGAACATTACACATTTATGTTACACGATATTCAATGCAAGATTCTATATAGATGATATGCCAATATTGCAAAGTCATCATTAAATTCAAGCTAACTTGAATTCAAAGTCTCCTACTTTCTTATAGGGATGAAAAGCTCTAGTTCCCACTTTAGGATTATTGTGATCAAAACAATAATTGAGCTAGAGCCAAATTGTTTATACAACATACATAGTGCTTAAAAGAAGCAACACAAAGTATGCATCAATGAGATATACATCTAGGACATTCTGAGGGATGAATCCACAATCTCCATATTTAATTAAAGACTCCGTGGAGTTCATATATATAATCTTTGATGCCACCATATTTGGAGACAAGTACCAAAATTATTCAGCATTATGAGATGTCATCGATTCAGTGGATGTGTTTTCACTGGAAGATGAGATGACACTGGCAGAAAAACTATTTGTTAAGGAACTATTGGCATTCAAATGCTAAAGATTACACTTTACTGTAGCCAAGATAGAAGTAATGCCTTGCATTGACCTCCTAAGGAACCTATTCTTTTCAAGAAAAATACCATAGGATGCTTTCTTATATCATTCTAGTAACAACATGGTGGTTGCATGCATTTTGAGAGCAGATTTATAGAGTTACCTATATTTGAGTATACATGATGCCTTCTTCAACAAGCACATGTTGGTGAAATTTAACATAGAGACATCAATGGAGAAGGTATTATATTTGTGGCTACTCCCAGATCAAACCATCACATAGAAAGGGAAGAATCCAAAAGGAGCAATTTTGATTGATAAATTTAGGATGGGGATTCACATTGGTATGGATCTACTCAATCAATTATACAATATACTCAGTATTCATTTTGTTAATTTGGATTGGGTGCCACTACTGTATATGATGCTTACAAATGATGCCGCATATGCCCTAGGTGAAATAATCAACCTTCGATTGAGAGAGTAGATTATTCATAAGGATAAGTGTCCCACATCCTCTAGAGATTTTTACATGATGTCATATTTGTTGGACGTAGTCATAAATACATGTTACAAAGATATTAGAAAATTATGGGCTTCAACCATAGATTGTGAGAAAAATAGAATCCACAATCATTACTAGTTCATACATGTCTATTGCTATACCAAACATATGGTAAGTATCTCTAAAGATGTCTATCCTTAGGTTTGGCAAGCTATTCATTGCTCACCCATGCCTTGAATTGGGTATAACATTGTGAATAACTTGAAAGGGAAAGGGGTTTATTTCCTTTACCCAGATTTCATTGTTATCATGGTTTGGGGAAACAAGGTTGGCCCCTTGTGTCTTCCAAGGTTTGTACCAAAAAAACTAGTTGAATAGGAAATCACCTTCTAGTTATGGAAAAGCATTGAAGAAGATTTATCAAGGTAGAATAAGGCCTTATATTTTGGCCATTTTATAACTATTGACAAGATGGTATATATGATGAAAAATCATCTTGGGGAGGTAGGTGGAAAATGTAGGAGTTATCCTTTCCCTACACTTTCACATAGAGATTAGGATCCATATGGGCTGATCTAAAATCACATTCATGGATTCAAAATCCCTTATAGTCATGAGCCTTATGACTATAATTTTCTATTTTTGAATGCCAAGTTTGATGAGGAAGTATTGGAATGGGCAATGATTATTGGGCTATAAGAGGATCATTTGAGGATGATCTAAGATGACCCTTCTATTTCTACCAAGGAGTTGGATAGAAAAAAGGAACTCTACAAAGGGTGGCAACATTCAGATTTCTAGAGAGGAAATTCCAAGGAGAAATCCAAGGACCAAGCTACTTCCTCCTCTTAAGGACATCCTTTGAATTTGAAGGTAATGAAGAAAGAGCCTGAGCTACCTGAGTCCAATTCAGGTAGGGGAAGACAAGCAAGGGATCCCATCAGCATAGATTCTAATGAGGAAGAGAAAACATAAGAATTGCTTGCTTAGGGTTCCAGTCAAGTGTCAATTGCTATGCCCAAAGAATTTACTGTTACATTCATTGGGATAGAAACTCCAAAATTAGAAGCATCATCATCTCAGTAGGAATCCCCTACACAAATAAGGACCCCCTTGGTCTATAAGATAAAGCCTAGGACTCCTACGGGTAGTCTTGTAGTGGAGGCATCACAAGGCTTGCCTATTCAACCTCCAAAGTTAGAACCAGCTATGGGAGATCTGGTGAACATCAAGGATATTGAGGATGATTTAGATGAGGAATCCAAGTTGGAGATGACCAAGGCTATGGGTCTCCAAATAGCGCCTATGGAGCTTACTCTGATAAGTACTCAATCTTTTGTTAGTTCTCCTTTATATTCTATACCCATCTTTAAAAAAGTTGATTCTATGGAAGCTCCCACATCTATCCCCTCTATCTCCACTACTACTATTGATCCCTTTGTTTCCACTTCAATCCCACTCACCATACAAAACCCTTTTTTTTCTACTAGTACCTCTACTATTAGAGCCCTCAAGACAAATAAAGTGTCTAGGAAGGTGCAAATAGATTTATCCACCTCAAAACTCCATGTCCATTCCACTCAAATCACCCTTCCACTACCATCTACCACTTTCATAGAGGAAACCAAAGTGACAAGTAATGATAGGGGGAGGAAGGCCAAGCCCCAAATGATCATGATCCATCCACTTCCTCAATTTGGAGGAGTCGATTGGTCCAAAATTATATGGCATTCCCTTCTTAATGTCTTGACCAAGGCCCACAAGAAATAATAGAGATTTTAAGAGGAGGTTGAGGAAGAGGTTGTTTTCACAAATTCTGATGCATCCCAATTAGACATTCCTCCATGGGCAGTGGATTTAAAAATAAAGACTTCTCAATTACCAAACTTCAGAATCACTGAGCTTCCCTTTGTTTTTAATTTGTTTGATCCTCCAACTGGAAGTATCCAAAGGGTGAAGAAGAGGAAATTATAAGATGACAAAGGCACCCAAATCGTCTTTGAAGAAAGGAAAGAAGTGTTCTCCCTCACAAAGAGGCAAAATAATTAACTAGGACAATCTCTATATAAGGAAAATCTTGCAGACTTGGCACAAGAAAACAAGGATGCCATAGTTACAATCCATGAGGGCATGTAAGTAGTTCGATAGGATATTGAGGTCAAAATGCACATATTAGAGGCTGAAGCAGAGAAACTAAAAAATTAGGCCAAAATAGTACATATTCCTACTGGCATAAAAGCTAATATTTAGGAGGTAACTTCTAGATATTTTAACTCCTTAGAAGCCATGGAGTTCATGAATGCTAAGATGGAACCTCATATGAACCAAGATAATTATTTTTTCAATTTTTTAAGAGATGATAATGCAAAAATGAAGATGTTAGCTGTCTATACCGGTAACTCATTATACAATCATCTCGACCTTATGACTATGCTAGAGGCATCCAATGCCTTAAATCTAGTAGTGATTTGGTAAGAAGAGGAAAATGATTGGTTATAAAACATTGGGGATTTAGTCCTTAGATATCAGGAACATGAGGCCTAGATTCTTCAAATTTTGCATGAATTAATGTTATCCAAATTTAAGGACTCTGCTGGTAAGTTGATTGACAAGATCAATTTTGACAAGCTTATCCACGAAGCAGTCGATGATTTTAAGCAGAGCTTGTAAGGCTTGACACTTGAAGAAATTGAGTCTGAATTAAGTAAGGCTAAAAAAAGGTCATTTAAGTTAAAAAATTAAAATAGAATTCTAAATAAACAAGGATGAGCATGTAAAGCTCCTTAGAGCAAAAGAATTCATCATCCATCATTGCTAAATTTAGACATTATACAATAATAACATGGAGCGGCACAAAAGGTTTATGAGGATAACAAAGTAAATAAGAAGTAGGTTTATCTTGGTGCTACCACATCTTCAACTACCACTTCAACTTTTATTCCAATCAAAGTGCATGCAACACTCTGAATGACTAAGCCTTGATAGGCTAATGTTTTATGCATGTACAGTTTTATAACAATGAATATACTTAGATTTTCCTTGTATTTTTAGTGGCTAATTGTAAAAATTGACTTTATATTTTGTGTACATACACATGTTTCATAATTTTGGAAAATTTAATTTATTTATTTTTAACTTTTAGTTCTCCCTTATATGGTTTTAGACCGTAATTAAAACTATATGTCATAACTGACACATATAACCACCTTACTTGAACTTGGAGGATGAGGCGACCCCTTCCCCAAGTCTATATATACAATTGTAACCCATCTAAGTTTTTTGGTTAGAATATTTTGGAATATAGAGAAACAAAGCAATTTTGATCATCAATGAAGTGTTTTGAGTATTTTCTTTCCAATTTCATGTAATTTGTTATTATTTTCATGGTTGTGTGTTTCAAAAATCTTTAGGTTTTTACATCTTCAAATAGATTTTTGATTATTTTGATTGATATACTTATCTTAGATGTGCAATAAATATTGAAATATTAATAAATATATTTATTAAGTTGGTCAAGTTGATTGAAATCATTTTGTTGAATGTGTACTTGTGCTTTCTTTAGTGTAGTTTTCTATGTGCGTGTAACAACTACCTCAGATAATTCATTTGATCAAGCCATAATCTACTGATTAAGGGTGTGCAGTAGCTACCCTAAAATTATCAACCTTTGTTTAAGGTTTGTGAATTGCTTACATCTTTATTTCCTTAGACTTCCTAGCCATGTTTGAATGTATGTTTGTTATTGCTAATATCAACATGCATATGTTTTAGAAAGCATACATCTTTTTAGAAACCAATTAGGGAAGTGATTCCCAAGAACCATGGAGCCTTATTTTTTTCCCTACCATACCCTCCTTTTTGAATTTTGTTATTAAGACCTATCCAAATTAGGTCACAAACCAACCACCCATCCAACTCACATATGGATTCACTCTATTATAAGGTCACACATTTGTCTAGAAAATTTGTCAAGAAAGTATGTGCCTTGCCCCTATTCCATCAATAGGTTTAAATAAACTACATACCATCAACTCATACCCTAGAGTGGAGTTTATCTATATTGAGATCCTAAAATATTAGAATTTACCTCATTCTACTATGGTGTGCATAAAACCCGCATCAATGAAGATTACAATAATTTGTGAAAAAATATATCCTAAAGTTTACCAAGACATTCATTACACTCAGATGCCCATAATATCTAAGAATTTGAGAAAAAACATAGAGAAAATAGAGGATTACTAGTACTATCCAAACTATACCATAATCAAAGTTGAAGGAACAAGCATACCCCCTCTATTTTTACCATGCCACATTCTAGAAAATATTTTTGAATAAGAGATGGTCTACCAACTATAAAATAGTATAGATGAATAACTTAGCCTTAAACATTAGGATTATTATTAGAAAACTCTCTAAGCATCGATAACTTCAATTTGTAGTGAGGGAACATTTCAATCAAGTGGAGAAGGTCAGGTCCCATTACAATTTAAAGGTGGTCTAATTTAGAAAATAGGACCCCTAGGGGAAAGTTAAAAACTATATTCAACTCTTCAAGGAGAGAAAGGGAGTGACCATTACATATAGTCACGAAGAATATGAACATGATGTTATTTTTTTTAATGCATCAAATGACTCTAAAGTTTGTACCTGCATCAAGGACAAGAAAATGTCAATGATATTTTTCCAAGCCACTCAAAATGACCCTGAGATTACCAAAAAATAATAAAATGAGATGGTGGATTAGGCATAAAGATCATGGATTTATTAGTGGCCTCTATCACAACCACAATACCTAATCGAATAAGACTAGTAGAGACCAATCTACAAGAGGAAGAGTCTAGCTGCAAAAGGGAGGAAAACCTTCATATTAGAAAGGAAATTCTTAGAGGTCTCCCTAGTCCTCAATTGACCTTTATCCATCCAATTACTACCACCTCTTTGGGTAAAACTACTATAGTAGAGAGGAATGCACCTCCTCTAGGCTGATAAATGAACATGTTCTCTTTGGCTCCTCTCCCTCCACTTACAACACGTACACAAGTAAGTCTCTTAAATTTTATACAATATTCCTTCTCATCTCTTCCATCTACTCCTCCATACTCTCAATCACTTCAACAAGGTCCATTTTCATCCATAACCACTAGTGAGGGGACATATCCTCAAATACTCCCTACTGTACCACTCCCCTCTTCATCCATTCTTCCCTCCACCATTATTGTTCCACTTTCCATTCCTTCACCACCACCTACAATACTACCTATTATTATGGTTCCTTCACTAGTTTTACCTTCTCCCTCACCTCTTACTCCCCCCATAGTCACCTACCAAAGGAAATCTAGAGTCCTCCTTACCTCTTTCAACATCCAAAAACTATAGTAAAGGTCATCATTACGTCTTGCTACTCCCAAAGGATCCCTTGAGAAGGAAGTAGAGGAAGATGAGAATAAACATGTAATATCATTGGTGGATTATCCTATGGAGGAAGAGGAAGGGAATTTAGAAGAAATGATAGGATCAAAACTAGGTTCAAGTGAGGAAGGAACCCAAGATGAAATAGAAAAGGAGGTATAACTAGAAAAGGCCAAAATAATGACCCTGGGAAGCTTACAAGAAGAATAAACTCTAGTTGGATCCCTAGACCAACATATCCTCATTGAATAATAAATACATAATATCAATAAAGTAGTTTATTCTCTCGATTCTTCCATTATTTTTGTAGATATTCAAGTCGTATATTTTCCATCTGCCCTTCCAAGACCACCATCTTCTAGTTCAATTGATTATTCTATTATTTCAACATCAACCCAAATAATGGCTCTATATACGAGAGTCTATTTTGAAAATTTGGTTTCAATTTCTATTTTTATGCACAAGGGCCTCTAGCGCCCCTAAAATATTTAGCTCAATTAGAGCCATAATTTCCACAATCTATACTATACAGTCAATTATAATGATAGTTATGAAAACTCCAAGATTGAATAAATATGTGGCTAAAGTCACCCCTCAAAGGGAAATATCAAGATGTCAAAGAATTATTTATCCACCCCTCTAATTCCCTATTCAAATTAGTGCTTCATTAACACCTCCAATAATAACTTCCCTTCAATGATCACTCCACCCTCTATCTCTGAAGAACCAAATCAACCATAAGAGCAAGAGGAACTTATTTTACCCCGATGAGTTAAAGAGATACAAGGCCAAATATATGAGAGATAGAATTTGGTCATCACAGAATAACCTACAGTCTTCACTCATTTTGATATATAGAGTGGTATAATTTAGATAGGTGAAGAACATGAAATTAATGAACATAAGTACAAGGGAGGAGATAGAGTTTGAGCAAATGGAAAACCTATTTCCATTGGCTAAAAGCCTAAAAATAATTCAAATTACCCAAAAAAATATATAGAGGATTTATATTATTTTGTATATTCAACTAGAAAGGCTATGAAGGGTATTTATAAGAGTAAGGAGGAAGAACAACAACAACTACTATAGAGATAGATCATCCATACCCCTCAATAAATTGTATATAGTGTATAAAATGCAATTACAAGGTTGTATAACACTTTGAATAATATTCAAGCCTCTAGGGGGAAACTCAACCTAAGAGAGTGAAGTTTCTTAAAATCTAGCACCAACTAAACTAATTCAAAAAAAGGATTGCATTTTTTTTCAATGTGCCAAAAGTAGTGCATTTAATCACTTGAACTTGATGTCTTTCCAAGATGATGCATGGGACCTAAGCTATGTAATTACCAAAATGGATGATGCTTTTAACTAGCATACACAAATGAAGGATTTGATAGGACATTTTTTAAGCCATGAAAATGAGGCGTTATAAAATTTGAGAGATATTAAGGTCCCATATGTGATAACCTCTACTAGAGAGCTAATAAACAAGCTTAATTTTGAAACATTCCTTAAGACAACTATAGATAGATTTAAGAAGAAAGTATAAGGAACTATTTACAAAACTAAAGATGAAATTCTAAAGCTAATCAATTTCTCTAAGGATAGAGTGATGAAGGATTAAGCCCTTGAAATAAAATTTAAAATCTCAGAAGCAGAACATACAAGGTTGATGATCATGTTTTCTTAATTTTGATATTATCAATAAAGAGTTTGATAATTCACACACATTATTTGAAAAAGTCAAGGCTAAAGAAGGATCATTGGGAAAATACCAAGCACACAACTAACTATAAATTCTACCACATCATTATAAGGTCCGTAATTTTATGGATATGTAATAATGTATATTCTAATTGGGCTAGTTTTGATCCCTCAAGGAGCTACAACATCTACTATTTATACAACTATCACACAATTAGTTTCCTCTTTTAGCAGTGCCACATCAGCATCACCATAAATATGTATATATATTTTCATGTTTAAATTAAGTTGGTACTGATGGTTCTAAATTTATTTGGCATATATATGTAAATAATTTTGTACATGTATGTTTTGAATGATTTTGACACATGGTTCTATTATTTGAGATGTAGATTTAGACTTCACTTTGAGGATGAGGCATCCCTTCCACAAATTTATATATATTTTTATTCCCCTATTCCAAAGGGAGGAGAATTTTAGTTATTAAGATTAATAATAAATTATGAAGATTATTTTGTAATTAATCTTGATGTGTAAATCTTGTTCTTCTCCAAACTTGTGAATCTTGTAAGAAGTTCCATCAAATTAGTATCTTAGTCTTTTGGTTGTTCTTGAGTATTATTTTAAAATATAGTTATTCATATTATGTTATTGCTAATTTCAATGTCTTTTACATATCAATCATAATATTTCTTTGGAGATGTGTAATTTTAATCTCACAAACACAACAACCTTTGATTATATATGCTAAGGTTCATCGTTATATTGTTATTCCCTTGGAATCTTAATTGTGTTTGATTTTTGGTATGCTTATAGTATCTTATAATAAACATTGATTCTTTATTGCTAGTCTAATCCCTAGTTCAAGAGCTAACTTAGAAAGGATTCATCTTGTTTGATCCACAAACCTCTTTTTTTGCCATACCTTTCTTTCTTTTTTGAGTTTCTTTTAATTAACCCCACCTTATGTTAGATTCATATTCTATTCACTCATCTCAATTAGATATAATTTCATATCATATCCTAACTATTTAAGGTAAACAACTACTCTCCTCTCCATTATTCTACCAATAGATTTTTTACAAAACCTAATACCATACAACTCATGCCTTGGAGTGAATCTTTCTTCATTGATCCTAAAACATTAGAGGCTATCTCATAAGGTTTCCTAACGTGAATAAAGTCCACATCAACAAGAACCTTTGTATTTTCTTCTTTAGAAAAGATCACTTGAGTTGCACTGGATATACTTAGAAGATTAATAAGGTCCACCTCAGATACTAACTTGTTATACCCACCTTTAGAAATATATAGAAAATTTAGGTTAGATAAAGGTGTCTTAAGAGAACCCCATGCCCAATCATACTCTCCAAATATATGACCATGTCTTCCTCTATGCCCAATGGCCCAAGATTGGCTAATTAGTTCTATTATTGTCATCTCTAGAGACATGCATGATCTACCTAGAAAACTCAAAAAGTATCTTCATTTTCTCCCCCCAAGAAGTAGGACTGCATAAGAACACATAATTATTTTAAAATTACTTTGGGGATACTAAATTTAACCCAAGAAGACATAACCTATAGATTATTTCCTTTTACATTAAAAAATGTTGCCTACAACTGGTTCCTTAATGTCCGAAAAGGTCTAAAAATGTCTTAAGATCAATGCCAAATTTTTTTTTGGGTATAGTTTAGACAAGTCACCAGTTCAAGTGTTATGTACCAACACTTTTAAATTATGAGTAGATAACTAAATGAACCCATTCAATCCTTTAACACAAGATTTTAAAATATGTATAGTCAACTTGAAGTTGCATATAAACTTGTTGAGGCATTGGCCCTTGAAATGTACAAGAACACCTTAGACCTTATGACTATTGTATTTCTTTAAAAAGTGATTAATATTGATATGATAACTTTAGATTAGGTTGAAGATATTAACATTGACAAAAAAATCAACCCTCAATCACAAGCCTTGGCGCCACTTAATATTGGTCCTACTTTTATAGCCAACAACCCAATTCTAAATGCTAAGCAAAATATTATGGCTCATCACTAGAACTAGGTGTACACCTAATTACCCTTATCCCATGCTCCACCTAACTAGTACCTTAGTTTCATAAAACATCATGTGTTTGCATCCAACTAGTAAAATTTGAACCAATCTTTGATACTACTCAATATTTTTACTACACAAGGTATTATAGTTGATTCCATAAAAATAGAACTAGATGACATCCAAAAAATGGTACAAACGTTAAGTGATGAATTTTAGAGAATGAATACATGAATTGAAAACACCATGATTTAAAATGATAATTATATTTTTGTATATCAAAGGTACAATAGAACTTTCAATAGGCTGAGAAACAATCCAAAGTAAAAACCACCCAACATGATGTCATAGATAAATATCATGGCAACAACCCTTCTTAATTGGTACTGAGTTCATAACATAACAAAACATGGTGAGCTAGACTGCATAGAATTTTTCACTACCTTTGAGATCTTTCAAAAATAAATGGATAGAAAAGAAGGTTTTACAAAGTAGATAGAGTCATCATCTTCTACCACTCCAAGTCCTCCCAACACAACAATGATCTTTGAGACATATGACTTCCCATTCCTAATAGAGGATGAGAATGAACTAGAAGATAATACATATGAGATCCATGATTTTAATTTTCAAACGAACAATTACAATTTGATGAACAAGTAGCCTGCTACTACTTCCATACATCCAAATAATAGTGCTACTACTCCTCTGGATCTCAAAGCCAACAATAATCCACCTCCTTCAAAAGTAATGATCAATTATAGAGTGTATAACCACATAGTAGAGGATAGTACAATATTGTTAAAGATATGAAAAATATTAAGGCTAATAGTAGTTTTCATAAGCTAACCTAGATCACTAAATAGAGAGAATTATTTTTTAAAGCCTTGATTGGAGGGTCATCTACTAAAAAATCAAAACATGCACAAGCAAACATGGTTGTTTTTAAGGATAAGTTTGAGGTACCACATTTTTTTTAATCATTATAATGTTTAGAAATAATGTGCATAATTTTTTGGTTGACTCAGATGAATTATCTAATGTGATGCCTAAAATTGTATTCAAGAAACTAGGTTTGACCCCAGAAAAATTAAAAGAGTGGTCCCACAACTGGACATGTCTATTGTCCCATGTGTTAGAGAATTAAAAAATATATAAACTCAATTTTCATTTAATCCACATATACAATAGTACATAGATATTTTGGTCATTAAAATTCTAGAAACCTATGGCTTGCTATTGAATCATGATTGGTCAAAGACACTGAATGTATATATGGACACAAATTTCTCACACATATAGTTTCCATGGAAGGAGGTAGCTAACAAAATATGAGTAGACCAAGAACCAAAGATGAAGTATTTGATCACATATATAATACTAAGAATGATAAGTTCAACTTTGTATCCTCACATGGAAGAGTGTATACATTCACTACTAAGCAATAACTCCATGAACAATAATTTGAAGGTCCTTCCTAGCTATGGACTCTCTATTTTGACAGAGTTAGGTCAAAACAAGGTTCAATCATTGATATAGCTTTGATCATCCTATATAAAAAGTAGTATCTAGCTACCTATACATTTAAATTCCCTTGTACTAATAATAGAGTTGAGTATGAAGCTCTAATACTTGGTCTACAATTTGCATTGAATCATAACATCAAGAATTTATAAATCTTTAGTAATTTATAGCTAGTTGTTAATCATATCACAAAGAAATATCAATGTAAACTCACTTATTTGAAGAAGTATAAACACCAATCATAAGATCTAATAAAATCCTTTGAAGCATTCAACATCAGGGCTATCCTAAGAGAAGGAAACTAAATGGTAGATTCAATAGTAGTTTTAGCTACTAATCTGGCATCGCTCCAAAAATCCAATATTCAAAAATTATTTATGGAGCTAGTTCCTTATCCCTTTGTCATAGATAATGTGGATACATTTCAATTATTTGAGGATAATCATTAGATTGTATTATTTATGAATATCTCTAGAGCCTTTAAATCTTAGGTTATATATTAAAAGGATGTATATCCCATGATCATAAAATATCTAAGAGAAGATGGTGTCCTAGAATTGAACAAGAATTGTATCCCTATAGGGATGGTCTCCCTAGAGTTAGATTTTGAAGTTAACCCACAAGCTCAAAATAAAAAAAATTTAAAGTAATTAAATCTGATTTTTATCAATGAGAATCTGGGCACTAACCAACATCCCCAGTATGTGAACATTGGCCTAAATTTCACTAAAAGTAAGAAACAAAAGTTGAGGAGTCTGTTGACAAAATACAAAGATGTAATCTATTGGATGTATGAATATTTGAAAGTCTTTGACCCCAGTGTCATCACACATACCATCCCAATAAATCTAGAGCATAAGCCCTTCAAGCAGAGATAAAGGCTAGTAAATATAATTATATAAGCCCTCATCTAAATAGATGTACAAAAACTATTGTATTCCAAGATTGTCTTTCCAATCAGGCATTCTACCTAGGTAGCCAACCTAATACTAGTTAGGAAAAATAACAAAGAAATCAGACTCTATGTTGACTTTATAAATCTAAAACAAGCATCATAAAAGGATAACTATATTTTTACTTCCTTAGATGAGGTGATTCAAATGGTTAGTGGATCTGAGATGATGTCCTTCTTAGATAGATTCTCAAGTTATATTCAAGTGCTAGTAGAAGTAGAAGATGGAATGAAGATGGACTTTACTACCAAGTGGGAAAATTTATGTACAAAAGGATTCTTTTTATCCTAATCAATGTAGGAGCAACCTTAAAATGAACTATAGACTTTGTATTCTAGGTACTTATTGGTAAATGCATCATCATTTAAATGGATGATCTAATGGTGTTTTAGAAAGATAGATATGATTATGTAGGCCATTTACAAAGAGTATTTGATAGATGTAGAAGGTATGGTGTATCACTCAATCCAAAAAAGATCATATTTAAATTTACCAAAGGAAAATTATTATGCCATGTCATGACTAAGTACATGATATCCATGGAACCTGAGTGAATCCATGCTATTTCCAAACTAACACCTCCTAAAAATAAGGAGTTGAAGTCTTGATTTGGAAAAATAAAGTTTGTAATAAAATTTATTTATGGATTTGCATAGATTGTCAAACCATTGAATGCCATGTTAAAACAAGATGCCAAAATAGAATAAACAATAAAAGCCAAGAATTTTTTTTAGGACATCAAAACTGCTATTGATCAAGCTTCAGTTTTTATCATCTCAAACTTCAATAAGAATTTATATCTTTATTCATTTACCTTAGAGCACACCATAGTAGTGTTAGGAATAAATATAGAAATAGATGTGGAATAATTTCATACAATCACATTAATAGATATAAATGGAGACGTAGAAAGAACAAAAATAAAATGCACAACAAGAAAACCAAATATAACATGGTTCACCTAATGTGGGATTCATCTAAAAGGAAACACTTTCTTATATTTCATTACAATATATGAGATTACACTCTCAGATCAATCTTATCACAATTACAATGCATAAATATTGTTTGGAGCTTTACTCAACAAACCCTCTTGAATTTACACCTAAATTCACACACTCTATTCTTCTTTCTCAAACCCTTGTTCTCATGATGTATATAGTATATTTAAAATATACAATATTTGAAAATACATTATAATTTAGAAATAGGCTCTATAACACAACAATCTCCCACTTGGAGATTGATTTTCTCTGATCAGGATTCTCAACCCTTCACTATTAACTGTGAAGGTCAACCAAAAGTGAACATAGCTTAAATTTCTCCCTTGTGACCACCTTGGTTATCATGTCTGTAGGATTTTGAATAGTATGAATCTTCTCTAGCTTCAACTTTTCTTCCTCCAAATTTGTCCTAATGAAATGGTACCTTAAATTTATATTCTTCATCTTAGAGTGAAAAGCAGAGTTTTTTGCCAGATGTATATCGCTCTGACTATCACTATATAACTTCCCTTCATCCTGCTTATGCCCCAACTCTTCAAGCAATTGTTATAACCAAACCATTTATTTTATTGCCCTTATGGTAACAACATACTTAGCCTCTATGGTTAACAAAGACTTAAGCTTCTGTAATCATGAAATCTAGCTCACTACTATTTCACCTATAGTAAATACATATCTTGTTGTACTCCTCCTGCTATCAAAATCTTTAGCCATGTCTGAATCTACATAACCACACAAAGTGGTGTCCAATATACCAAAGCTTAAAATTTTCCCCATGGTCCCTCTTAAATACTAAAGGATCCACTTCACTTCCTTCCATTATTCTCTACCTGGATCACTCATGTACCTGCTTACTACTCCCATTTCATGGGCAATATCTATCCTAGTGCACACCATGGCATACATCAAGCTACCAACAAATGATGAGTATGGTACATTTGAAATTTGGATTCTCTCCTCTATTTTGGGACACTGCTCCTTTGATAACTTGAAATGACCTACCAAAGGAGTCCCAATCAGTTTAGCATCCTACATAATAAACCTCTCCAAGACCTTTTTGATGTACTCTTCCCTAGATAAATTTAGCTTTCATTCCTTCCTATCCTAAGTTATTCTCATACCAAGGATTTGTTTTATTGCTCCCAACTCCTTCATATCAAAGGAATTAATAAGTTGTTCCTTGAGTAACTTTATTTCCTATAAGTTCTTACCTAAAATTAACATGTCATCCACATACATATAAAAGATAATGTAATCACCATCACCAAACTAATTGATATACATGTAATGGTCTGAATGACACATGGAGTATCCTTGACTCCATCATAAAACTATCAAATTTATTGTACCAATATTTTGGAGCTTGCTTTAGGCCATACAATCTCTTTTTTAGTTTGCACACCATTTTATTCTTTCCTATGATCTCATATCCCTATGGCTTCTCCATATACAATTCCTCCTTCAAATCACCATGAAGGAATGCAGTTTTCACATCCAAATGTTCTAAGTGCAAGTCTTCTACTACCACTATTCCAAGAACAATCCTAATATAAGTCATCTTTACCACTTCCCTTCTTCTATACAAACCCCTTTACCACCAATCAAGCCTTGTACCTTTTCTTGCCTCCATCATCTTCTTTAACTATATACACCTACTTGTTCTGCAATACCCTCTTACCTTTAGGTGGGGTTACCAAATCCCAAGTCTAATTTTCCATGAGAGACTAATGCTCCTAATCCATAGCTTGCTCTCACTTCTTCCTAACATCTACCTACATTTCTTCTTCAAAGCACTCTGGCTCTCCATTATCAGTGCGTAATAAATAATTAAGAGATGGAGAAAAACATTCAGGTTCCATTCTTACCCTAGAAGACCTTCTCACCACAGGAGTTTGGGATTCTTATGGAGTAGGTGCCTAAATTAGTTGCTTGGATATTTTATCATCTATAATGTCCTCCAATACTATGTAATCTTTTCTATAATATTCTTTTTGATCTTGCAACTACTGTTTATACATGATTTTTTCATTAAAGACAACATCCCTAGACCTAAATATTTTCTTGTCCTTAAGACTCCAAATCAAAAAACCAAATTCATCCTCACCATAACCAATAAAGGTGTATTTTTAAGACTTAGCCTCTAACTTGGTCCTATCATCATTATCAATATGTAAAAAGACTTCACAACCAAATATTCTAAGAAATGAATAATCAACCTTCTTACCAGACCAAGCTTCCTTAGGTATGCCTCCATCCAAAGAAGATGAAGGACCTTTATTTATGAGATATACAATTGTGTTTACTGCTTCTTCCCAAAATTAAAGAGGTAATCCTACATGTAACCTCATGCTCCTAACATGCTCCAGATAGTCTTGTTAATCCTTTATAACACTCTCTTCTGCTATGGAGTTCTTAGATCCATCCTCTGTCTATTAACTCCATTCATTGAATAGTAATAAAAAATGCATTGTTGTAATATTCCCCACCATTATCTAACCTGAGACATTTTAACTTAAGACTTGTTTCATTCTCAACCAAGGCTTTCCATATTTTAAACATATCAAACTCATCATATTTTCTCCTCATGCCATACACCCAAACTTTTCTAGTTGTATCATCAATAAAAGTGACATAATAAAATGACCCACTAATATAAGATACCTAAGCCAGTTCCCATACATCTGAATGAACCAACTCCAACTTATTCTCCTTCCTCATAAGTCTAACGTTGAGAAAATTTACCCTTTTATATTTTACATACACACAATCTTCACATAAATATAAATCATATCATTTCAATCTAGGTAACCGATCCTTCAAAATTTGCATACCCTTTTGGCTCATGTGATTGAGCCTATTGTGCCACAAAGTTACATCTACATCTGCATCAACTAAATTACAATAATCAACACTACTTGATAAATATAGGGTACCAACCTTCTTACCTCTTTCTACCAAAAGGGCACCCTTGGTCACCTTCCAAGAATTCGCTATAATTATCACCAAACAACCTTCACTACTTAGCTATCCTACGGATACCAAATTCCATCTCAACTTAGGAACATGCCTAACATCCTTTAGTAACTAAATGTTCCCATTCTACATCTTAATATGAACACTTCCTTTTCATACCATGCTACAAGGCTCATCATTACCAAGGTAGACATGCCCAAAATTCCCTTGAACATTATCAATAAAATAATGCCTATATGGTGTAGCATGAAAAGAAGCCCCTGAAGCTAAAACCCAAGACTCAATAATATTGTCAATGGAGAGAATTAATGTGTCCTAATAAACATTACCTATTGCTACATTCACCTCTTTTGTGTCTTCCTAATTTTTGTTCTTGTTCTAAAGAGACCAACAATCCTTCTTTGCATGCCCAGTCTTTCCATAGTGCTAACATACTATCGTAGCCCTTGAATTATACCTTTTAGGACTATTTGACTTTCCACACTTTCCTTTTCCTCTAAAATTTTATCTCCCTCTACTCTCCACCACCAAGGCATCACCTAAATTCAAAGTCCCCCCAAAGCTTTTCTATCACATTTCCTCACTAAGGATTACTCCTATGACATCCTCAAACTTCAACTTGTCATTATTAGAGATTGAGTTGCTCACAATGATTACTAGGTTATTCCAACTCTCTAGTAAGGAAAACAAAATAAGAATATCCATAAATTCATCATCAAAATCTATTTTTATAGAATTCAACATACTTATAACCGCATTGAATTAATTCAGATGATTTGCAACTGAACCATGTTTAGAAATATTCATATTAAATAACTTTTTCATCAAAAATATTTTATTAGGAGTAGAGAGTTTCTCATATAGCTTCCCTAATGCATTCATGAGACCTTCTGTGGTCTTATCCTATGATATATTAAATGTGACTGAAGATGCAAGGCATAACCTGATAGTCCCAAGTGATTTTCTATCAAGCAGATCCCAAGCCTCATCTATCATACTCGTTGGTTGCTTTAATTTTCCTCCAAGTGGAGCATGGAGGTCCTTCTAATAGAGGTAATCCTTCATTTGCATTTTTCATAGACCAAAGTTCTATCCATTCAAATTTTCAACCATTGAACTATAATCATCAGCCATAGCTCCAACTTGAACTAATAACCCTTCCTACGATTCAGTACTTCAACAAATACAACCTGAAGCTTTGATACCAATTGTTAGGAATAAATACAAAAATTGATGCAGAATAATTTCATAGAATTGAAATAATAGATATAAATAGAGATTTAGAAAGAATATAAATAAAACACATAATAAGAAAACTAGATATAACATGGTTCACCCAATTTGGGCTACATCCACCAATAAACACTTGTTTAGATTTTATTATAAGCCACGAGAGTAAAAACCACTCTTAGATCAGTCTTCTCATAATTATAATGCACAAATATTGTTTGGAGCTGTGCTCAAAAAGCCCTCCTGAATTTACACTTGAATTCACACACTCTATTCTTCCTTCTCAAACCCTTAATCTCATGATGTATTACCTACAAAATATCCATCAATACATAATACATCAACAAAGTGGTATTATAAAATAATGGGTACCAAAAACCATGGGAAAAATCAACCCAAAAGGATTTCCCATTAAAAGGGGTCCAAATTTTTTTGGGGGGCTACCACCCTCAAACCCTTATTTGTCAGGGCCTGCTGCCCCCAAACCCTTGCTTGGGGACTGCTGCCCCCAAACTTCCACTTTTTGAGGGCTACCACCCCCAAACCCCTGCTTATGGCTTGCCCTAACCCTAAACCCCAGTAAGAAAAACATAAAAAGTGTACAATACATTTAACTTGTACAGTATTTAAAAACACATTGTAATTTAGAAATAGGTTCCATAACACAAAAATTAGTTGTATTCACACTAACAGTAGATGAAAATGAACATCCAATTTCCTTCATGAACACCAATCTAAAGGATTCATAGTTGAAATATTTAATGATAAAAAAATAGATACGTGCACTAATTAAAGTTGTTAAAAATTATAAGCATTATATTCTAAGGAATAAGACATATGCCATAGTTCTAGACCCATCTATAAAAATCACACTCATCCATAATGAATTAGGTGAAAGAAGTGGCAAATGGATGGAACATTTATAAAATTTTGATCTTGAAATCAAACCAACCAAGATGGTGAGACGTCAAGGAATAATCCAACTCATGACTAAGATCAATCCATGTATTTATATTGAACAAATCAATGAGATTCAAGTAGTTAGTGGTGAATGATATTTAAAATCTTCCACTATTTACTAATAGGTATATATCCCCTTTAGCTAAATAGATTACATAGAGGCACCCTTAGGCTCAAATCAAATCATTATATGATAAAGAAAGAAGTTCTATATCAAAATAAATATGAGGGCATCTACTTGAGGTGTGTCTCAAAAAGAGAATCAATAAAAATCCTTGACAATCTACATTAGAAATTAGGTAGTAGACATCCCTTAGGCAATGCAACAAACCATAAAGTTTTAAAGATGGGATACTACTGGCCTAAAATTTTCAAAGATACCCATAACCATGTTACGTTCTATCATGAATGTCCAGTGTCATAAAAAGAGAAGTGAATGTTTCCATGCCTCTATAACCAATCATTGAAGGATTTTATTTTGCTCAATGGGGTCTTGAATTCATTGGGGTAATAAAATCAATTTTTTCATTAGGGCAATTTTTTTTCCTAATAGCTATTGACTATTGCACCAGATGGACAAAAGTTGTAGCCACTAATAATTCTAGAGCATTGGATGTTATCAATTTTCTAGAAGAAAACATACTGACTAGGTTTGGTACTCTAATCTCCTTAGTTTGTGATAATGGACTTATTTTCTAATCTAATAAATTTACTAAGTGGGATTATAACATCCAAATTACCATCAAGTTATATTCAAATTATTATCCAGGAGGCAATGGAGTAACTAATTCTACCAACAAGAATCTAATGGATTTCATTAAGAAGTCAACACAAGACAAACCAAGAGAATGACATATACTACTTAAGTATGCACTTTGGGTAGTGTAGCTCCAAGAATATGAATAGAACCACCAATGTTTGGTAGGGTTCTAAAGCAAACCACTAAGAGGCTAGAAGGCTCAGGGGTTCTATGGGCTACAAGAGATCTATAATGGCTATCTGGTTTGTCAAATTGCACCAAGCTATAGATAGAATTGTAAACTAGGTTGGGGCTAACATGAAAATACACACAAAGTATGCAATTAAATATAGTAGGTCCAACCATAGTAAGTCAATTAACTAATACTAGACTATTGATTTCATATAAATTATGGAAAAATAAATACTGAATAAAGAGAGATAAAAAATGAAATGTAAATCTAGATGATAAGGCACTTTTAGGAAAAATAAAAGATGTTTTAAGAAATAAATATGTTTTCAAGAAGAGGTTCGAGAGCATTCCTAGTCTAGGTTTGATCTATCTTTCGAATTCAACACTATTATTTTCTAACCATGCAATGTTCTAGTTTAGCAAGAGGGAGAGATTGTCTAAGCAACTTGTATAGACCATTTTGAGCATGTAGAGTCCTAATATTTAATAAATTTTTTTCCAATGCAAGCATAAACATGTAATGGTAAATATTTCAAGCAATCAAAATATCTTATAACCACATATAAATTCATAAACTTCAAAAACTATTCTAAACAATGTATAAAACAACTAAATCGCTAAAATAAATCAAACCCTAGCATGTATACTAATGCAAATAAACAAAGAGTTTCAATTTGAAAAGCAAAGTGACCTCATATCCAACTCAAAGAGATGTGTAGACTTTATAGCAACCGATTGTCCAAGCTAAGAGGCAAGAGTAAAAGAAGACTAGGTTGTGTGTAAGCTAAGTCCAGACCAAGAGATAAAAGCTATGGAGGTGAAGGAAAAGCCACCAATCTATGGAAGAGCCAATGTAAGGGGCATAAAAAAGGTGAAATAAAATATTTAGGGGGTAAAGAGAAACCCAAAAGCTTTATAAATGTTGTCAATAGCAATGAGAAACACCAAGAATTACTACAACAAGCATATGAGCTAATGTGTAATCATAGGTAGGAGTAGGGTCCTAAGAAGTATGATTACATATGCCCTTAAGGTAAAATCAATCAGTGTTTGAATAAACAAGGAGTGATGTGTAGTATATAAAATCCACACCAAAGTAAAGGAAAGCAAGAAATGAAAAGATAAAAGGAATATTACCTACACTTACCAAATAAGGATGGCAATAAAAGAATTTGATGGTGAGATCCATAGGTGATAGTGCAAATGCTATGTAATCCAAATTCCATTGCCATCTCTAGCCCTAGATCTAGCTCTAGCTCTTATAAATAAGGGATGCAATTCATATCGAATCAAATCATACTATTCAAAATGACATTCGCTAAGTCATCAACCCTAGTGTTCTCCTTATGAGGGATATAGGTGAACTAGACATCCTTAAAGAAAGAGAGAAAATTACGCATTACCTCAAATAGAGGGAGAAACTTAGAGCTAAGGATGGCCCAGACACTAGTGATTTAAGACATGACTAAGAGTGAGTCAGAGAATAACTGAACATAGCACGTGCCTAAATCATGGGCATCTATCAATGCACCAATGATTGCATGATACTCAATATCATTATTTGTCTTGCTAGTAAAGAAGAAAATAGTTACAACAAGCTTATGGCCCCACTAATCATCGATAACCCAAGCCACAATTGTTGGTCCTAAATTACCCTAACAACCATCATCGATGTGAATCACCATTGAGAGGTACACCATAATGGGGGTTTACGATGTAAAACTAATGAATATAGAAAGGAGATCTCAAAGTGAAGTAGTGTAAGTGAGTTTCATAAGGGAAACCAATAATGAAATCAAGCCATAATCATGATAGTTGACTAACACCAGCCATGGCAAGAGGTAACAAGGGAAAGTGGGCGGAAGTTTGGAAAAGATAAAGACCAATTAGAAAGACTAGAGAAAGTCCTAAACCATCGTAGCCAGCTAACAACCCTAATTATAACCATGATGGATAAGAGAGAGAGGGAGTTAGAATGGATCAACTACAGAAAAATAGAGAAATGACTAACTAAAATAAGCAAAATAAGTAACTCTTATCCCTAGGTGCCCACGAGATGGGACATGGGCTCAAGAGGTCAATGGGGACCTAGAAGGGATCTTGAGAACCAAAATAGAGCTAGAATAGGCCCAAGGATGCCTCAAATTAAAAAAAAGTCCATTAATGCACTTGAAATATGTTAAAACCTCTAAGATGGAGGTTCCATAGTTTAGAATGCAAAAATGGGTAAAACACCAAAAAGGGCCAACAAGGTACATCCAACAAGGAGTGCATGGGCCTGATAAGTTAGATGACCTAGGGGTTTAGGAGACTATAATGGTCCTAAACACACCCAAAATGGCCTAAAAAAGAGAAAAAGACCCTACCATTACATCCAAAATGGGCCAAAACATTTAAGATGAAGATTTGGTGGTTTTGGGAGCAATAATGGGATGAAACAAAGGCCCAAAAAAAGCAAAAAACAAGCCTCTAGTCCAAGCCATAAATTTTCCTAGAAAGCCATGGCCTAGACTAGAAGAGGCGAAAACCAAGCCTAGGGAGCTTGGAAAGGGCCCAAAACTTTCCTAGAATGGAAAGGAAAGGGGGAAACAAGAAGATAATGTTTGTGAGCTTGTAAAAAAACATTTTTATTATTCCATGATGTGCACGACTGATCTAGGGTTATTTTTCTCTCTCATATAGATGTAAGGAGTCAGGGTACTAGAGGCAAGAAAGACATCTCAACCATTAGAGCCACCACCACTGTATGGGGGTCAATCATGAGAAAGTGTCTCAATATTGATCATAATGAGAAGTGAGGAGGGGTGGTAGGAGGTCCATGATAAATGAAGACCACTCAAGAAATCCAGAGCAAGTCATAATCAACCACAACCACTAACCCACACCACCTATGGGTGTTGTATAAAAAGAGAGAGGGGGTTGGTAGAGGGATAACTATAAAAAAATAGTATCCTAACCAACTAAAAGAAATCAAAGACTCTAATTGTATCCCAAGGTGCATTTAAGGAGGAGTGTACAAGTCAAATGATAAAGGAGACCCATAAGGGTCTAATAATCGATGCCATGAGATGGTAAATCCACTAAATGAGGGCTTGGGAAGGGTGTTGTAATAAGATATGAGGCTCACCAAAGCACTACAAGCCTAGTTATGTTGCCACATCTCCCTAATTAGAGGCCTACCCTAGAGGTAGGACACTACTCAGCTTTCAAAGAGGCCAAAGAATGGGGAAGAGGTAGGAGGAAAGAGATGGAACACCTATATCCTTAGGTTCACTAATCATGACCCAAAACATAGGAGTGTTGAAGGTGGGGTCATTATTGGTGAATGAGACCTTTGAATCCAAACAAGTAAGAGGATGGTAGTACATAGGATGTGTGGGAATAATCTTTTTTAATCTCTCATCTCATTGATTAGGTTGGGTGCTATACCATGGATGGAATAACACTCAAGATCAAACTTAGCTACTCTAGTGACCTTGGTGGGAGATGAGTTAAGAGAGCCAATACTCTGATGGGAAAAGCATGGTGTAAGGGGAAGGTCAATATTTATGGAAACATCCTATAATAGGTTTTTGAAATGAGATGAGATGGCATGGTATCATGGAATGGAAGAGGGAGTCAAATGATGCACATCAGATTCTAAAGGAGTGAAAATTGCTGAGTACTAGATAGGGTCACAATGCTCATCCTTAAAAAAATGAGATTCAATAGTAGGGGATGTGTGGGCATACACAAAACCCTATGAAGAGATAACCAAAGCCTTGCCTAAGGGATTTGTCTTTGTATAGATCAATGCCCATGGATTTGGGTTAACCTCTATAGTGCGAACCTCACCTTCATGCACAAACTAAACTATGTGAAATGCGGTTGATAGGATGGCCTACATGGTAGTGGTCTAGGGATGCCCAAGAATCATGTTGTATGAAAGGTAAAGTTATAACACACAAAACTTGATTCTAACTATCTTAGGGCCAATATTGACCGAAAGATTCATGTTCCCCACTGGCATAACCATGTCATTATTGAAACCAACAAAATTATGGTGAGAATCAGAGAGATTATTCCAATTTATCCTAAGATCATTGAATACATGTAGGTGCATGATATTCAATGCATCTCTTTCATCCATGATGTACCTCTTAACATGAAAATCATTGATGGAGGTCTTGATATAGAGAGGGAACCTATCCCTCTTCAATAGAATCAAAGCATCTGGTAAAAAGGTGGGGTTGAAAGAGAGAATGGGAGGGGGAGGGTACATGGATGTGTCAGAGTTGAAAATAACTTTAGCATCATCTCATAATAGACCCTCATGAGAGAGACCAAGCTCATCTAAGATGAGGCCCCTTTACTTAGGGTAAAGGTGAAGAAGGTCCCAAATGGAGATCCTAGTTGAGAGGCTCTATAACTCCTCTATGATGGAGTAAGGATATTATCTAGCATAGGGAGGGATGTTATGTAAAAATTCAAATTTTAACTTAGGGTTCCTTGCCCTTGTGGGTTAGATGGGAGGTCCAACACCACTAGTATCTCCAACAGGGTCAATGGCTCAACTAGAGCACATGTTGATAAAACACTCATACACACTAGAGGCTATGTCGATAGTAGCAACAACCTTGCTACTCTCATGCTTGAATTTCCCTATTGGGTTAGCCTAAGAAGAGGAGTCAAAAGAGGTGGAAGAGAAATAAAGAGAATGAGGGGATTTAGCCTTTGATTTTTTCTTTTTTTTCTTATTCTTCTCGTTGTCATGGTCATGCAGATTCTCCTTGAACACATTCAATTTCTCATTGGGTTCCATAAAAGAAGAACTCTAAGATAGAGATGAGGCTTGCACATCAAACTAATGGATGACACAATTATTATCATCATGCCCCCTCATCTAATATAAGTTGAAAAACCTAGCAGGGTCATAAGGAAATTCCATCTATTGTTTTATTATGTTTGATTCAGAAGCCTTATTTTCAGCTAGGGTATTGCTCAAAGCATTCACTTCATGACTATCCTTCTTATCCTTCTTATTAGAAGAAAATTTAAACATCATCATCAGTTGCATTACGATTATGATCACATGAAGATGATGAATTTTGGGTTAGTATGGGCTGTATGCCCATATGCGCCTCAAATAATTCAATATTCAAACACTCATTAACAAATTCATCATAGGAGGTGGGCTCATACTTGAGGACCTCAAGGTGAAATTCTTGCCTCAATGATCACATGAATAAATCATAAAGCTAGTCATCTAAGAACTTGGTTCTACATGTATGGATGGGTAAATGCCACCTATGCATAAAATCAAAGTTTGACTCACCCTTGGCCTATGCTATGGAGTTTAGTGATTGGATGCTAAGGTTGAAAGGCCCATAGATAACAAAGTACTCAAGGAAGTCATCTAGAAGGAGTTGGAAACTAGAGAGAGAATCTGGCAACATATTTTGAAATTAGACAAGAGCTTTGACTCATAGAGAATGAGTGAAGATATTCAACATCATGCCTTCATCCTATTCCCAATCCATACATACCATCATGAATTTCATAATATGATCCATGAGACTGAAGTCTTAAGTCCCATTAAATTGAGGTAGTTTAGGGATAGGAGTAAGAAGGTAAATAACATGCACCTAAGGGGCTAGAGGATTCTAAATGAGATCCTCATAAACATGGTTGATAGTAGGTTGATGATGATCTTTGAGAGGGGGCTCATGATGGTAATGATGTTTCTTATGCCCATAGGCATCACTATAACCATGGCTATGGAGAGGATGATGTAAAGGTAGTTCTTGATAGGGAAGACACTCATGGTGGAAATCATCTCTACCATAGGGCGGGGAACAACCACAAGATGGGTGACATTCCTCATGGGGATGATGGGAAGATGTGGCATACTCATGGAAGAGGTCATGATGACCAAAATGTGTATGATTCTGATCACATGCCATTAGATGAGGGTTAACTATTAGGCACTAATGCTCTTGATAGACATCCCATGGATATCTAGTCTATAGATGATGATCTAAATCAACATGGTCATCATAAAATCTAAAGGAAGGGCTAGGAGTATGGGAGAAATCTTCATGACAAATATACATCATCGAGTGGGAATACCTATGACCCACAACATGGACATGAAGGGTTTCTTACTATAGAGTATCCTACTAAGAAAGAGGCAAGGGACTCATATGAGAACTCGCTGAGGCACTCAAACTAGATTGGGTATGATCTGTATTTCTAGAGGAAGTACATTGCCTACTCCTAATGAGAGAAATATACACTTCATTCACTTGAAGGAATCTACAATAATTGTCAATGATTACCTATAGCTCACTAGGTCCCAAATGGTCAAGGGGATCCTTATCACCTCAAATGGGTGAATGAGGTACAACATGATGCTAAAATAAAACATCCTCAAATGAATGAAGCTTAGATTGGTTAAAAGGAGACTGAGTCCATTGGTTATAGTCCTTCCAATCTTGTTCCCTTTTGAACATGAGAGGGTGTAGACTACCATGTTAGGTTGAGGGAAGCTCTTGGGCCATATGGTGTTCGATTTCAAATGTGTCTTACTCATTAGTGAGCTCAGGGATGAGACCTTGAATCCATTAAGATTGGAATCCCAAAGGTGAGAGACCAGCCATGGATGCAATGAAACATGAACAACATAGAAGATAATAGAAAAGGTAAACTGATGGAGATTCAACTGGGAGAAAGACATAAAACAAACCAAGAGAAAACAACCAAGAAGAGATAAAACACAATTGAAAGCTAATCCTAACATCTAACATAGGGGAATTGGCTAAAATAGATCTAAATGGGATATAACTAATGTGAAACTATATGTGAGATCCCATCAAGCATGCCATAATGTAGGTCTAAGAATCTAAATAGAACCACTAGTGTTTGGTAGGGTAATGAAGCAAACCCTTAAGAGGTTAAAAGGCCTAGGGGTTCTATGGGATATAGGAGATCTATAATGGCTATCTAGTTTACCAGCTTACACCAAGCTATATATATACTTGCAAACTAGGTTGTGGCTATCATGAACAAGCACATAAAGTATGCTAGTAACTCTAGCGGGTCCAACCATAGTAAAGCAAGTAGCTAAGACTAGACTGTTGATTGCATATAAATTATGGAAAAAATAATACTAAATAAAGAGAGATAACAAATGAAATGTAAATATAGATGTTAAGGCACTTTTAGGCCAAATTAAAGACATTTTAAATTATCTTTCGAAATCAACACTATTATTTTCTAACCATGCAATGTTCTAGTTTAGAAAGAGGGAGAGATTGTTTAAGCAACTTGTACAGATCATTTTGATCATGTAGAGTCATACTATGTAATAAAAATGTTTCCAATGCAAGCATAAACATGTAATGGTAAATATTTAAAGCAATGAAAATATCTTGTAACTGCATATAAATGCATAAACTTTAGAAACTATTCTAAATAATGCATAAAAAAACTAAATCACTACAACAAATCAAACCCTATCATGTATACTAATGAAAATAAATAAAGAGTTTCACTTTGAAAATAAAATTTTCCTAATATCCAACTCAAAGAGATATTTAAACTTTCTACCAACCGATTATCCAAGCTAAGAGGCAAGAGAGGAAGAAGATCAGGCTGTGTGTAAGCTGAGTCTAGACCAAGAGACAAAAGTTGTGGAAGAGGTGAAGGAGAAGCCACCAATCTATGGAAGAGCCAATGTAAGGGGCAAAAAATAGGTGAAATGGAGTATTTAGGGATCAAGGATCATCCCACAAATTTTAGGAACGCTATCAATATCAATGATAAACACCAAGAATAACTACAGTAATGTAGGGCATCGTCCCCTATCATAATGGAAGCTATTGTGCCAAGAAAAAAATCAAGAGAGATTCAAGGAAGAAGCCAAGCTTACAAAAAAATGATTAAGTGTGAAGATTAGATCAAGAGAGATGATCAAATGAATGATAATGAGGCATATATCCCAACCCCAATCCACCAAATGACCTAAAACTAGCCATTTTTGACCATTTGGCTTCATATTGTCACTTTTAGACACATTCTACCTAGGTCACAGCCTAGGACATGACTTTGGTGAAGGAAACATGTGGCTTAGGCCATGGGTTTCCTTCACACAAGCTATATCCTAGGTCAAACAAGGTCCTGTGCTGGTTAATAGGCTCCCGAGAGGCCTTGGGGGGGTCTCTAGAAGGCCTGTCTTGTGTACAAAAAGGCCAATATGGAATAGGGATGTATGGGGGGTAATAATATGATATAATAGAGGTAAAAAAAAGTGGAATATGTCTCAAATTAGGATGATCAAGGTTGATAGTCTGCATATGAGCCTATGTGTAATCATAGGGAGGAGTACGATCACAAGAAGTATGATTATAGGTAGACTGAACCAGACATAAGCAGGTCTTCAAGGCTTCATTTTTTATACTAGTATATGGATCATAGTAAGTTTTTCCAATCAATTTTAAAATACCAATGTACCAATTCATACAAGAGTACATGGAGGAAGATGAAAGAATCTAGTCCAGACTACTTGATATAGTTCCAATGGAAGATACACATGTTGAAGCACTGCATACCTTTAAAAATCACCAATATATTATCAAGAGGTAGTTTAAAAATAGATCTAAAATAAATTATTTCATTATTTTAGACCTAGTGCTCTTATGAGATAAAGCACATGAGAAAAAAGGACAACATGATAAGTTTACTCCTTTATGGATTGGGTCATATCAAATATTTGAGATACTAGGTAATAATTTCTTCCATTTGAATGACCTCCAAGGTAATGACCTCACTTTTCTAGTTAATTCATAGTTTTTAAAATATTATTTCATGGTTTATCCAACTAAAGATGCTTTTGAATGACTATAAGTATAAATGTAGATATAAGAGTAGAATATATTTCCTAATTTCTAGGTTAATCTTTCATATTTTCTTAGATTAGTGTTTCTTGCTTTCTACATTTGTTTTGGGTAGATTAGTTGGTATACTTTCCATATTAATTTTCTTAAAATTACAAAAAAAACTAATTGATTTTATATGTTGGAATTATAAAGGACTTGCCAAAAACAAGGGGATAATAAAAAGGAAGCAAAATTGGAATTCACCTAGATTTGTTGTGATAGTGCTTGAGTTTCCAAGATTGAGGTGTATAATAAATAAATTAAGTTATATTTTAAATGAGTGAGTTTTTTTCACCTTTTGGTATTTACTCTAATATACTCATGTAAATTTTAGAAATACTTTCCATATCCAAAGATCAACTGCGTTATTACATGCTAAAACTTACATGGAAGATAATAAACATAGAAATAGATGCACACTAGCAAGGGAATATTTATTAAAATAAGTTTTCTTATGCATACACCCAACCAATGGTGATTTCCAACACTTTTTCTCTCTATGTTCACAAAAAAAATCATCATGTAAATTTATAGAAGATGGGTGATTCAAGTAATCTCTACCGGGGTTATGGATGCTTGGTTGGTAGTAGAGCAAGGCCTAGAGTGGAATCAAAGGTATCTCTATTAGGGATATGGATACTTGATTGGAACAAGAGAAACACCCTAAATTTCCTTACTATTTGGTTACAAAATCTAATGAAATCTACAATGTGTATTTAGGACTTTGTCAAAAATCTCATAACATGGAAAAATAAACTTCATAAAATCACACACACAAATCCAAGGAGTGAAAAGGGTTAGTATGTTGCATGGAGAAGAAAGATTCATTTTCTAGGGACTAGTTTACTTATTATTTTCTTATTAAATTTAAAATTTTGTTATGATGCTTTACAAAACTTTTGTGTTCTCAAATACTTAAGAGTATTTCCCCACTGAGTTGTCATTTGTTGTACCCTAACACACACACCCTATTTTATGAATTTAAATATGGACCCACAATTTTTTTAATATATTTATTCAAGGTCCTATAAGCCTTATATATCCATGATATTGGTTTTAATATGTAAAATATTAATGTTGTCCTCAATGTCTAAATTTACATAATTATAAATTATGAAAATCAAGGCTTGGGCATAAATTATGATTCTTTTTAAACCTTGGAATTTCATAATGTTTATTGGAAATTAACTTTACACTTTTTTGGACTAAAAAAGTTAATATATCATGTCCTAGTATCTCTTTGATTTGTATATGCTCATAGGACTATTAACAAAGACTTACAAATTATCTATGTCTGGGATGCACCTTCATTATGATTCCACAAATTCTTTGAGCTCAAATATGAGGACAAGTGGTAGGAAAAAATTAATCAGAGCCTTTTTGAATTCAAAAATCCTAAGTATTTCAAAATTTTGGGATAGATGGCACTATTAGGTTACTCAGAATGCACCACAATTTAACAAAAGTTTTTTATCTTATCGACAATTGAGTTACTATAGGTCTTCAATGTGGAAAGACCATGTTAACTAAGATAAAGTTTGATTTATGAAAATTTCTAAGTCATTCAAGTTATCATAGCCCAATAAAACTCTGCATGGTATAATTTCATTAACCTAGAACCCATAAGGTTAAAGAAAATCCCAATGGCCCCATGGTCCTACAATCTAATTATCCAAATATTATGAGCTCCAAGGGTTTCAAAGTTGGCATAATTTCGCTAACCTAGAGCTTTAAATGGGAAATATTAAGTTAATGGCATCATGGATCTGTGGTCTCAAGTCTCCAAGTCTCCTCAACTCTAAGATCATATCACACATCAACATCCCAATACCCATCTCCCTCTTAAAGGACATATATAGTTTAAAGTTCAAACAGTTATGGCCCTGAGTCTTTGAGTTTTCACAACTTCGAAAGTACTTCACAGGGCTCACTTCCATTAACTTGCAATCATGGAACGTATAAATCAAGATCATACATTTTTAGACCCTTAGTGAACAAGAAATAGACAAGTTTCATGACCAAAGAGATGTATGGATAGAGTACACATAAAATGAGTTCAATAACTAGGCAAGAGGCTTGTAAGTGAGAAATTGATAGCTATCTTAAATGGGATGATTGGATAGGCAGAAATTGACAATTTTTTTCCATTTTTAAAATAATAGAACCCACCAAAGTTGACTAATCAATTTAAATCCAAATGAGAACAAAATAAAAAATCCATTATTCACATTATTATTTCATGAATTATGCATTCTAGGTGTAGGCTTTGGTAATACATGCAAAATCTAAGCAAAGAAAATTCAGTTCATCATTAATCAAACATTACAATCCTAATCTTTCAAGCAACCAAAATCCCAAACTTTTTTCAATGAATCTGTAGGATCATCCAAAGAGTTTTCAAAGGAAATACATATTCATGGATTATTGAAATGAATTATCCAAAACCACCATGCATCTAACCTCATTTTACATACTCCATTACTAGAAACACTGAATATATAGACACTATATTCGATAAAAGTGCTTTGGATTTTAAGTTTCCATGCTATTCATCCATATGGAATGCAATATATTTAATAGAATCATAATATTCATAAGATCGTATATCCCAGGAGAATAAAAAATAATTTATGATTTAATACTAATAAAAACCATGGAGTTCCATCAAGCGGTCACAAAACTAGAGGTAATACCCTATATCAATTTACTCCATGATTTGTTCTTTAATGGTACTTAATCTATGAATTGTATGCATCTTAGAAAAGATAAAAATGTAATTTTATATGTTTCTATAAGGGTATTTGATAGGTACCTTAATATTTTAGGGCCTAAGGTTGGCTATAACCAAGTATCAACTAATGTATGGATTGAGCACAACAGTGTAGAAGGGAAATTGAAGGAGTGGCTAGTGAAAGGCCATATATTGAAACCTAAGAGATATATTTACTCAAATAGTATCATCAAATTTGGGCTTAAGATTAGAATAACCATGTCCATTCTAAACATATTTTATGGTTTTTCTATCATTACTTATGTATAGGTTGAATGGGTCCTATTGTTTTACATCTTCCTAAATTCTAACAAAATTGTTGTCCTAGGAGAAATTATTAGTGTTAGATTGGATGCATAGATGTTCAAACATAAAAAAATTATAGTTGATAGAAATTTTTATATGATGTCATATATATTGGATACATTCCTTGGGACCACCCATGGAGACCATGGAGAACTATGGCAATCATCTGTAGAATATGTGGATAATAGAATCTATGAGTACTATTCTTTCTTATTCATCTATATATTTATGAATGAGATTATAAATATTTGTGAAAAAAATTATCCTCAAGTTTACCAAGCCATTCATGGCACTCAAATTCCTAAAATATCTAAGAATTTGAGAAGAAGCTTAGCTAAAATGGAGGATTATTGGTACTATCCAAACTGTACCATAATATGAATTGAAGGAACAAGGTTGCCCCCTCTATTTTTACCATGCCAAATTCTAGACAAGATTTTTGAACAAGATATGGCCCACTAATTATAAAATAGTATAGATGATTATCTTGACCTTAATCATTAGGCTTATTAATACAAAACCCCTCTAAACATAAAAAACTTTAATTTGTAGTGAGGGCACTTTTCAATCATGTGGGGAAGGTCAGGTCCCATTATAATTTAAAGGTGGCCTAATTAAGATAATGGGACCCCAAGGATAAAATTAGAAACTATCTTCAACTCATCAAGGAGATAAAGGTAGTGAACATTACATATGGTCACCAAGAATATGAACATGATGTTATTCTTCTGAATGCATCACATAAATTTGAAGTCTGGACCTACATGATAGATAAGCAGATGTCAATGATAGTTTCCTAATCCATTTAATATGACTCTAAGATTACCAAAGAGTAGGAAAATTATATGGTGGATCAATAACAAATATATTAGAGTCATCAATGGCATCCAACATAATCGCAAGACCCAACAGAACAAGACCAACCTCCTTCTCCTACATAAGAAGAGATAAATCTACAAGAAGGAAAGTCTAGTGATCAAAGGGAGGAAAACCTCCAAATTAGAAAGGAAATTATTATATGTTTGCCTATTCATCATCTGGACTATACCTTTCAAGTTTATTCCACCACATTGGGCACAAACACTATAGTTGATAGGATTGCATCTCCTCTAGGATGGAAAATAAACACATTCTCTTTAACACCTCTCCCTCCACTTATAACACCTACACAGGTAAATCTTTGAATTTTTTTGTAATCTTCCTTATTATCTCTTCCATATACTCCTCCATTACCTCAATAAAATCAACAAGGTCCATATTCATTCATCATCACCAATGAGAAGACATCTGCTCAAATACTCTCTATTTTATCAATCACCTCTCCATCTATTTTTCTCTTCACTATTGTTGTTATAATTTATATTCCTTCACCACCACCTATAGTGGTAGTCCATACCATTATGATTTCTTCACTAGTTTCACCTTCTCCCTCACCTCCTATTCCCACCGTAATAACCTACCAAAAGAAATCTAGAGTCCTCACTACCTCCTTCAATGTCCAAAAACTAGAAGAAAGGCCATCATTAGGTCTTGATGTTACTGGAGGATCCCTTAAGGATGAAGCAAAGGAATATGAACATAAAAATGTAATATCATTAATGTATTATCCTAAAAATGATGAGGAAGGGAATGCAAAAGTAATGACAAGACCAGAACCAAGGTCAAGTAAGGAAGGAACCCAAAATGAAATAGAAGAGGAGGCATAGCTAGAAAGGGCCAAAAAAATAATCACAAGAAGCTTACAAGAATAATAAAATTTAGTTAGATCCCTAAACTTGTACACTGAAAAAGAAAGAAAAAATATCAATAATCTAGTTTCTTCTCTTGTTTCTTTAGTTACTTTTTTAGATACTAAAGCTACATATTTTTCACCTACCATTCCAAGGCCACCATCTTCTAGTTCAATTGATTTTTATATTCTTTTAACATTAACCCAAATAATGGATCCAAAGAAAAAGTCTATTTTGAAAATTTGGTTTTAGTTTTTATTTTTGATCCAAAAAGGCCACCAGTTCCCCCAAGTGGTAATTGTAGCTCTAATTGAACTATAGGCCACAATGATAGTTTTGAAAAATATAGGCCTGCCTAAGTATGTGGCTAAATTAAACCATCAGAGGTAAACATCAGGATGGTAAAGAATTATTCAGACACCCCTCTCATTACCTATTCAAATTAGAGTTTCATTAACACCTCTAGTAATAACTTCCCCTCCAATGATCACTCTACTCTCTACATATAAAGACCCAAATCAAACAAAAGAAGAAGGGGAACTTATTGTACCCTAATGGGTTAAAGAGCTACAAATCCAAAGGGATGAGAGATAGAATTTGGTCAATCCAAAGATACCTATAGTCTCCACTCATTTTTATAGGCATAGTGGCACAATTTAGAGAGTGAAGAAGATATAAGTAGTGAACATAAGTCTAAGGGATTAGATAGAGTTTGAATAAAGGGAAAACATGTTTCCATTGGCTAAAAATCCTAAAAAGAATCCAACAAAATATATAGAGGATTTCTATTTTTTATGGATATAGTTAGAGAGGATATGTAGGAGATGTAAATGAGTAAGGAGGAAGTACAACAACAACTACTACAGAGACAAATCATCCATGCCCCTCATGACATTATAGATAATGTATAGAATGAAACCATAAGATTCTATAACACATTGAATAATATTCAAGGCTTTAGGAGAAAGTCAACCTGAGAGAGTGAAGGTGCTTAAACTCTAAAACCAATTAAAATAATTTGAAAAAAGGCTTACGTTTTTGATTCATTGTGCTTGAAGTAGCACATTCAATCACCTAAACTTGATGTCTAGCCAAGATTATGCATGGGCCCTAGGTTATGTAATTGCAAAAAGGGATGGTACCCTTAACTAGAATACGGAAATGAAGGCTTTGATAGGACAATTTTAAATTTATGAGAATAAGGCCTTATAAACTTTGAGAGATATGAGGGTCACATATGTGATAACCTTTATTATAGAGATATTAAACATGCCCAATTTTGAAATATTCCTTAAAGTAGTTACAAATAGATTTAAGAAGAAATTAGAATGAACTATTTTAAAAATTAATGATTATATTCTATAGTTAATCATTTTTTCTAAGGATAGAGTGACAAAGGTTTAAGCCCTTGAAACAAAATTTAAGAGCTCAAAATTAGAACACACAAAGTTGATGACCAAAGCTATGAAAGTATTTAAAGCTTCCTTTCTAAATTTTAATATTATTAATAAAGATTTTGAGACTACACACACATTATGAAAAATTTAAAGCCATAGAGGGAATGTCGGGGTTAGTGTAGAGCACATAGTTAGCTAAAAATGTTGCCACATCATCATAGGGTCCCCAATTTTTTGGTTATTCAGTAATGCATATTCTAATAGGGTTAGTTTTATCTCTCAAAGAGCTACAACATCTACTTATATTTATACAATTTTCACTAAATCACTTTCTTTTTTCAGTGGTGCTATATCAGCACCACCCTAAATATGTATACATATTTTCATGTTTAAATTAAGTTTGGACTGATGGTTCCAAATTTATTTAGTATATATATATATATATATATATATATATATATATATATATATATATATATATAATATTTTAGTCGATGAATTCTATTTTATGTAAATACTTTTGTACATGCATTCTCTACATGATTTTGACACAGTTATATTATTGGAGATGTAAATTTAGACTTCAATTAGAGGATGAAACATCCCCTCCCAATAATATAAATATTTTTATACTCCCTACCCCAAAGAGAGGAGAATTTTGGCTATTAATATTGATAGAAAATTCTCAGGATTGTTCAACAATTGATCTCAATGTGTAAATCTTGATCTTCTTCAAACTTGTGAATCTTGTAAAAAGTTCCATCAAACTGGTATCTTAGTCTTTTAGTTGTGCATGATTCTTCTTTTAAAATACATTTATTCATATTATCCTATTGGTAATTTTAATGCCTTTTGTGTATTTATCATAATCTCCCTTTGTAGATGTGAAATTGCCATCTCACAAATGTAGCAACCTTTGATTATATATGATAAAGTTCATTGTATTATTATTAGCTTGAAATATTAAATGTATTTGATTGTTGGTATAATCACATTGTATTGTATTTAATATTGGTTCTTTATTTCTTGTCCAACCCTTAGTTCAAGAGCTAGATTAGAAAGGTTTCATCTTGTTTAATCCACAAACCTCCTTTTCTGGCCTACCTTTCTTTATTTTTTAGGTTTATTTTGATTAGACCCACTTTAGGTTAGATCCATAATATATCTACCCATCTCAATTATATTTAGATTCATATCATATTCAAACCATCCGAGGTAAAAAACTACTCTTCTCATTGCTATTCTACCAATAGGTTGTTTATAAAACCTAATACCCCACAACTCATTCCTTGGAGTGAATCTTTCTTCATTAATCCTAAAATGTTAGAGGCTACCTTATAAGGTTCCCTGGTGTGTATAAAACCCACATCAACAATACCCTAATCAAGAAGCATTCTCTTTCTCCTATTAAAAACTTAGCTTTCTTGGTGTTAAAACTTGTCCAATATTAAATCACCCAAACTATTAATAATGAATTAAATGTAGTCTCAAACTAAGATTTAATATCTCAGGTTAAATGTGTGTCAAGACATTTGATTGCATCAATATTTTCCATATTATAATTAGTGGGTTTCTTAATATAGACTCTACAAACTTATGTATGTTTATCTTTCTTATTATCCAAGGCCACAAACTCTATGCAAATGTGACCTAGAATTCTTCTTCTTGAGATCTGAAGAAATATGCTTTTACTTTATGTACTCACCAGTTCTTTTACTTTTAGAGTATATTTTTTTGAATATTTATTCCCATGACTCTTTGATTTTTGTTAACATTGAATTCTAAAACTCTAATGGATACCTTCCCATAGACATAGTTAACTAACTTACGTGTGGCTCCACCAAGTGTTGACATAAATTTATAATTAGGTTACATATGTTTATGTAATTCAAGTTAAACTTTAATTGAAACTAGTTTGGTGTAGGGGTTAGTATTCTAAGTAGTCAAATGTCTTATGTATTCATAAAATATAAGAAGTAGGTGTGCTCATTCATAATAATTAGTACATAAGTATTTCCTACTCTAACTCTCTTTATTTATATAAATATAAAAAGAACAACCCTTACAGTTTTATAGATCTCTCTATTCCATATTGTCTTAATATTTACTCAATTCCCATTATATTATAATCTATTACAAGAATTATAGTACTTTTTAAACTCTTATCTCAATTCTCCTATTACACTTCAATTTTTTTTAGATTATATATACCATATTAAAATGTTGTAATATAAATACTGACTAGCTACATTTATAATTTAATAGTCATGTTTGTGTGAGACATGCCTTTTCTTCCATCAATATATTTTGTGTTATCACAAAGATCCAATATTTATCACATTTCCCATGTTGGTAGAAGCCTCTACTCCATTGGTCTACAAATATACTTTGTTGTTGCAATATAGTTGGAGGTCCTGTAGTAGTCTTGTGTTGATCATAAACATGGTGCATGATTATTATTTTATTAGTGATTGAAGAAACTCATATACTAGAAGGGTATGGGAGTATGGTGTGGATTCAACAAATGTGGGATTAATCATTGGAAAATAGGTAAAATAATCACATACACCTTCATACTAATACTAAAAACTAAAGGATAAATATGGAAAAATAGTAAAAAATATAATGGAAGCATTTGGTGATGAATGACACATTCTATAAGTTCTAGAAGTGTGTGACACATATGAAAAGTTTTGAATAATGAGGCATCATTCTCTCATAGTTTTTTTTAGAGATGAACCATATGATAGGTGCCCCCCTATAAAGTTTGAGATGACCACTTACACCTCCACCAAATTCACCACATATAGAACATACTTTACCATGACCTATGGTAAACATAGTTGGGCCTTCCAAACTTCCCCTATAAATGAAGGATAACATAATGCTCACACCACCTATAAGGGGTTCCAAGGCTATAATATCATCATAAGCATAGGAATCAAGGGATGATTTCCAACTAAGGGTCATTATAGGTGACTATAAATATGTATAATAATCCCAGGAGCCATAAATTTAAGAAATAACATTGAAAAAAGATCTCATGAATGATGATGTGAGTGCATTATAAGATGATGACACATTAGATGATAAGATAAGTGCGCTAGAATAAGAACTAGCTTGGATCATTTGAAAAGTGTAGGCTAGATGGATGATGAGGAATGAAGAGAGGAGGAAGAAGAAAGGGAAGAATGGAAAAATGATGAAGTGGTTAAAGAAGAAACATAATATGATGAATATAAATAACTACATGATGTTGAATAATATCAACGCGAGAACAAATAGGATGGAATGCATAAAAAAAATAACCACATAACTTTTTTAATATTTATTCAAGATAAAATTTCATGCATAAATACTCCTAGAGAAAATAATAAAGTGTTGATGAAGAAGATAACACCATCATAAAATGGGTCCAAAATACCATACATGATAACGACTTGTTCATATACAAATTATTACACAAAAAGAGTGCCTTTATATGTACCAAAATTAGCTATCATTTATATTTTTTACTCACTTATATGAGCCTTCATTTTTAGATTCAATGACTTATGTACAGTCAAAAGAGTCACATGCCATTGATTGAGAGAGGGAGATTATGCACATAGAACCAATCAGAATTATTGAGGTTAAAGCATGGTGTGCAATAACAAGGATTGATTAAAAAGTCTCATGAAAAAATTCATAAAAAAACATGACTTCAAGGAGAAAAATAAACACTAGAAGAAGATGCCAAGAATCACCCCTTGATAGAGAAAAACATTCATTCATAGAGCTTAAAATACTAAACCCTTATGTAAAGACCACTCATGAAGATCCCAATTTTATGGATGGAGTTTCCATAGAAGTAAAAAGAGATTGATTAGCTTTGATTAATGGTAAATAAATAATTTTTGAGGGGAAAAGAGCCATTATTAGATAAATGGAAGAAGATTAAAAGGATAAGGTGGAACAAAAATTTGATGAGTAATTATGGAGTTTTGAGGAGGTGATAGTTGAGCTCAAGGAGAAAGAAAACCTCATAGATTAGGTATTTCAAAGGTTCATGCACCACATAAAAATAATTAATGCACACCTACTCAAAGAGAAAACTAAAACAAAAGAAACTAGAAAGTAAAGTGTTCCACGCCAAGTATAGGGTTGAGAGGAGTAAAATAATTAAGGACATCAATGAGATGGGGGAATAAATTGAATAAATGTTTAGAAAATTGATTAAAAATTTAAAATTATTATAACGTAAATCTCTGGATGAATAAAAACTATTGCGAGAGACATATGATGGGGTTCTCTCAAAAATTCAAGTAAGAAAGTAATAGATAAAAGATAATAGGGATGAATCACTTATGTTGGAGAATTTATCCTTGAAGATGTCAAATATGGCACTAATAATTAATGCCACACTTGTAAGGTGGGATCTATTTAAGGATGAGATTTGGAATATTGGGCTAGAGTTTTTAGAAGAATAGTGTAAAAATAATGGTTGCCTTAGGATGGAAAACATGGTTAGTGTAGGGTGATGTTGGTATGTAATTTTAAATAAGTATAAAAGTTTACATCTTATTTTGTCAGTACATAATGGGCATAAAATGTGCACATACTTAAGATGAGTAAAATGTGAAGGCATGGGGTGCAAGACTTAAGTATATTAATCGATACCCTGATTAGGATAAATTATCAGTGGTGTATGAGTAATTGGTTACATATATGTACCAATAAAACTAGGATCACTCATGTCATAAGGACCTACCAAGTCTTGACATGCTCTGATGGTGGAAATTATGTCGATGTGAAATGTAGAATCTAACAAATAGGTTTGATTTTGCATGAACCATAGATCATAAATTGAGGAGCACCAACAAGGGAACTGGTATAAGGAATGAATCTTTAGGCAAAATGAAATTATAGAAATCCATTACTTCAAAGAGTTTTGAGAAACTAAGGAACTGGAAAAAGGAATGAATCTTTAGGAAAAATGAAATCATGGAAATCCATACTTGAAAAGGTTTTGAGAAAATCTAGTGCACTATGATTCAAATATATTCAAGGTACTTTATTGTAAAATAGCCATACCATGTTATATTTAGAAGAAAACTTCACTTCAAGGGGTGCATATTTATTAATCATAACTGTGAGGTGGTGGCTTAAACTTATATAAGACCACCTTGCTTCTTAGTTTAGGTTTTTGTTAATATTATTAATGTTGACATTATTTATAGGCAAAGGTTGAACTTACTATTACCATTACTGATATTCTTAAGTCTATAAGTATTCACAAAACACTGTATATTAATTATAAAAGGCCAAAATATTTCTATAATCATACTTCTTGTGACCCTACTCCTCCCTATGATTATACATCATCTCATGTGTAGACTATCAACCCTGGTGATCCCACTTTGAGACATCTGCCACCTTTTTGGACCTTTCTCACATCATATTCTTACCCTACATACATCCTTAGTCCATATTGGCCTTTTTGCACATAAGACAAGCCTTCTAGAGACCCCATGAGGCCTTTTGGGAGCTTGTTAACTAGCCTAGGCCCTTGTTTGACCCAAGTTTTAGCTTTTGTGAAGGAAACCCATGGCTTAGGTCACACATTTCCTTCACCAAAGCCACGACCTAATCCACATAATCATACTTCTCATGACCCTACTCCTCCCTATGATTACACATTGACTCACATGTAGACTACTGACCCTATTAATCCCACTTTGAGACATTTTCCACCTGCTTAGACCTTTCTTACATCATATTCTTACCCTCCATGCATTCTTAGTCTATATTAGCCCTTTTTCACACAAGAAAGCCTTCTAGAGACCCCTTAGGGCCTTTCAAGAGCCTATTGACTAGCCTAGGCCCTTGTTTGACCCAAGCCATAGCTTATGTGAAGGAAACCCACAACCTAGGCTACATGTTTCCTTTACCAAAGCCACAACGTAGGTAGAATGTGCCCAAAAATGCCAAAAGGAACCTAAATGATAAAAAATGGCTAGTTTTAGGTCTTTTGGTGGATTGGGGTTGGGATATATGCCCAATTTTCTCTCTCCACGCTCTCTCTTTATTATTATTCCCTCTCTTAACTCTCATGCCTTCTTGAATATCTCTTGATTCATTCTTGGTACTCTTGAGCTTGATTGGTGACAGAGGATCCCATATGCTACTACAAACTTGTTTGAAGTCTTCATTACTACTCTCAGTTGTTCTTACTTCCTTGTGGCTTGATTTTAGCTTCTAAATTTAACATTGCACCTGATTTGTGCACTTGGTTAGAACTATCACACCATTGCAAATTATCACTTCACCTCCTCCTTTGCTCTTGGATTTTGGTTTGGACTTTAGCTTGCACATAGCTTGGTATTCCTCATACATTACTTCCTAGGTTGGATTCTTGGTTGGTAGAACATTTGCACATCTTTTTTGAGCTTGATTTGACGACACTTTGCTATGAAAAGTGAAACTCCATTGTTTAGTGTAGTGTATATGTTAGGGTTTGAATTATTTTAGTGAAATAGCTATTTGGTGCATTGCTTAGAGCAGTTTCTAAAGTTTCTTGTATTTGTTTATGGTTAATGAATACTTTCATTTCTTGAAATACTCATTTATTATATATTATTTCTCTCTTTGGAACCATTCTTCATTACATAGTAGAGATATACATGCTCCAAACAAACTAAAAAACTTTCTTAAACATTCTCTCTCTCTTGCTAAACTATAACATTGCATTGTTAGAAAACAATAGTATTGATTTAGAAAGATAACTCAAATCTAGAATAGGCATGCTCTTGAACCCTTTCTTGAAAATGTATTTATTTCTTAAAAAATATTTCATTTAGACTAAAAGTTCCTTACCTTCTATATTTACATTCTATTTCTTATCTCTACCCATTTGGTGTTGTTGTTTTTGCTTTGTTTATGCAATCAATAGTCTAGTCTTAGTTATTTGCTTTACTATGGTTGGACCCACTGGAGTTACTTGCATACTTTGTGTGCCTATTAATGTTATCCCCAACCTAGTTTACAAGTGTGTTTATATCTTGGTATAAGATGGTAAACCAGATAGTCACTATAGATCTCCTGTAGCCCATAGAATCCCTAAGCCTTCTAGCCTTTTAATGGTTTGCTTTAGCACCCTACCAAACACTAGTGGTTCCATTCATATTCTTGGAGCTACATTTTGGCATGCCTGGTGGGACCTCATATATGGTTTCACATTAGTTATATCCCATTTAGATATATCTTAGTGAACTCCTAGATATTAGCTGTTAGGCTTTGATTTTAGTTATGTTTCAGATCTCACCTTGGTTTTTTTTCCTACTTTGGTTGTGTCTTTCTCCCTATTCATTCTCCATCTATTTTCCATTTCTATTGTCTTCTGTGTTTCTCATGCTTCATTAAATCCATGGCTAATCTCCCACCCTTGGGATGCCAATCCCAATAGATTTAGGGTCTCATCCCTGAGCTCACTAATGAGCAAGCCACATTTATAATGGAATGACATAGACATCATAGGACCCAGGATCTTCCCTCAACCCAACATGGTAGTCTACACCCTCTCACATTTGAAAGGGAATAATATTGGTAGGAATATAACAAATGGACTCAGTCTTCTTTTCACTAGTCTAAGCTTCATTCATCTGAGGATGTTACATCTTAGCTTTATGTTATTCCTCATTTACCCATTTGAGGTGACGTGGATCTCCTTGTGTAGCTAGGACCTAATGAGTTATGTGTGATCATTAATGATTGTTGTAGACATATTCATGTGAATGAAGTTCTTCCTTCTTCCCTAGGAGTTAGTGGTGTGATTCCTCTAGAAATAATGCTCGTACCTACTCAGTGTTGAGTGCTTTGATCAATTCTCATGTGAGTTCTATGCCTCTTTCCCAATTAGAGACTCTAGAGAAAGAACATCCTCATATCCATATTAGGGGTCATAGGTAATCTAACTCAATAAGGTATCTCCATCATGGGAGTCCTTCCCATCCTCCTAGTCCTTATTTTAGAGTTTTTGATGAGCATGCTAATTTTGATCACCACTTATGGACTAGAGATCTGTGGGATGTGTATCAAGAGCATCAACAACCATGAATTAACCATTGTCTGATGGCATGTGACCAGTATCATGGAGATATTGGTCATCATGACCATTTCCATGAGAATGCCACATATTCCCATCATCCCTTTGGGACCATCACACTTCCCATAGCTGCTCCCTACCCTATGGAAGAGATGATTTCCATCATGAGCATCTTCCCTATCAAGAGATACCTCAACATCATCCTCTTTATGGTCATAGTCATGGTGATTCCTATAGGTATAGGAAATATTATCACCATCATGAACCCCCTCACAGAGTTCATTGCTAGCCTACTATCAACCATACCTATGAGGATATCCATCAGAATCCTCCAGCCCCATGGGTTCATGTTATTCCCCTTATTAATCCTATCCCTAAACTACCTAAGTTTAATGTGATATGGGACTCTAGTCCCATGAAGCATATTATGAAATTCATGATGGTGTGTATGGATTGAAAATAGGATGAAGGCATGATGCTGAATCTCTTCACTCATTCTCTATGAACCAAAGCTCTTGTTTGGTTTCAAAATCTATTGCTAGATTCTCTCTCTAGTTTCCAGCTCCTTCTAGATGACTTCCTCTAATATTTAAATATTTATAGACCCTTTAAATTTGACATCTAATCACTCACCTATATGGCATAGGCCAATGGTGAGTCTAAATTTGATTTTGTGCATAGATGGTGCTCAACTATTCATATGTGTAGAACTAGGTTCTTAGATGACCAGATTTATGATATGTTCATGTAAGAATTGAGGCAGGAGGTTCACCTTGAGGCCCTCAAGAATGAACCTACCTATTATAATGAAACTATTAATGAGTATCTAAAGATAAAAGTGTTTGAGGTGCGTGTGATCATACATCCCATCCCTTCCTAAAAGCCATCCTCTTCACATGATCATAACTAAAATGTGACCAATGATGGTGTCATTAACTCTCCTCCTGAAAAGGACAAGAAGGAAAACCATGAGGTGAATGCCTTGAGCAACAAGCTATTTAAAAAGAAGGATATTGAATCAAGAATAACAAAGCAATGGACAATGTTTCCTTATGACCCCACCAATTTTTAAAATTTCCATTAGATGAGGAGGCACAATGATAATAATTATGTCACCCAAAAGTCTGGTGGGCAAGCCTCACCTCCATCACAAAGTTCTCTACTTGTGGAACCCAATCACAAGTTGAATGTTTTCAAGGAGCCTCTTCCTAACCATGACAAGGAGAAGAAGAAGAATACAAATAATAAATCAAAGGCTAAGGCCCCACATTCCCCTTCTTTTTCTTCCACCTCTTCTAACTCCTCTTCCCAGGCTAACTTGAGAGGGAAAGCCAGGTGTGAGAGTAGAAAGGTTTTTGTTGCTATCAATATTGCCTCTACTAGTTATGAGTGATTTGAAAACATGTGCTCTTGTGCCATAGGATAGGAAATCCCAAGGTTAGATTTGACTTTAGGTGTAACATCTTTCCCTAAGCTAGACAATGTACTTACTCTATCATAAAGGAGATGCAGGGCCTCTCAATTGGGATCTCCATTTGGTACCTTCTTCACCTTTGACCTGAGTAAAGGGGCCTCATCTTTAACAAGCTTGGTCTCTCTCATAAGGGTCTACTACATGATGATGTCAAAGTGTTTTTCAACTCTGATGTACACAAGCACCCTCATCCTACCATCTTACTTTTTAACCCAACCCCTTTGCCAGACACTTTGGTTCTTGCAAAGAGGGATTATTTCCCTCTATATCAAGACTTATGTTGATGAGTGCCACATTAAGTAGTGTATTATTGATGAAGAAGCTGCATTGAATATCATACCCCTGCTTGTGTCAAATGAGCTTAAGATCAATTTGAAGAAACTCTATGATTTTCACCATAAGTATGTTGGTTTTAATGACATAGTTACATCGATGGGGAATGTGAAGTTTTGAGTCAAGTTTGGCCCCAAGATAGTCAAAATTGAGTTCTGTGTGTTAGACCTTGATCTTTCATACAACATGATTCTTAGTCATCCTTAGACCGCTCCCTTATAGGCCATCTCATCGGTCATGTTTTTCATGGTGTATTTTGTACATAAAGGTGAGGTTAATAAATTAGAGGCTAACCCAAATCTTTCGGCATTGATCTATACAAATACAAAGACCTCAAGAAAGCTTTAGCAATATTTTCATGGGGGTCTATAGATTTTCATACACCCCCTATTTATGAGCCTCATTTCTTCATGGATAAACGTTTCAATTTGGATGAGTACTGATTAACATTAATTCCTTCAGAGTCTAGCACATGTCATCCAACTCCCTCTTCTACTCTATAATGCCAGGCTAGACTATCTCTTTTTATAGATCTCTTCTAAGATGTTTCTCTAAATTCTGAGATCTCCCTTGTGTTGCATTTTTCCCATAAGAGTATAGACTCTCTCCATGCATCTCCCTATGAGATCACTAGATTGGTTGAGTCCAATATTGAGTGTTGTCTCATTCATGTTACATCATGCAACCTATTCAAAAAGAGAAAGTCTTTCACCAAGCTCATGTGAGCCTATCAAAGTATCATTATCCCCTTCATCACCTTAGTTTGGAGATTTCTCTCATAAATGGACCAACCCCAGGCCTTCCTACAATGAATGTCCTGGTAGTTGAACTTGAGGTATTAGATGAGTCATTACCTATTGCACCTAAGTGTTTTGAGGAAGGTAACACTATGGACATTGAAAGATCCATAGATATCAACCTTGACACTTTAGAAAGGCCTAAAATCATCAAGATTAGTGTCAACCTTGCTCCTAAGGAATGGGATGTTTTGGTCACCTTCTTGCATGAATGTTTAGACATATTCACTTGGTAATACATTGACATGAAGGGCATGGATCCTAACATAGTCATCCATAACCTCATTATGGATAATGGGACCTAATTTATTTACCAAAAGCAATGGCCCATGGATCTTAAAGTCTCCTAGTTGGTCAGAGTAGATATTGAGAAATTCATCTGAGTTGGTTTTATCCAATCTATTGACTACCCCCTATGGATTTTGAACATTGTTCCTATTCTAAAAAAGAATGGGGATATTAGGATTTACATCAACTTTAAAGATCTCAATATGGGCTGCCCAAAGGATAACTTTCCTACTCCTTTGATAGACCATATTATTGATTCCATCACTAGTTTTGAGATCATGTCCCTCATAGATGATTTATTTGGGTAAAACCAAATCCAAATTGTAACCAAAGACCAGCACAAGATGATGTTCACTACCTCATGGGTTACCTTCTACTATGCCATCATGCCTTTTAGTCAAAAGAATGCTAGGGCCATGTATCAGCATGTCAAGACCCATGTTTTTCATGACCTTATACATAAAATCATTGAGTGCTATGTCAATGATCTCCTCAACAAATCCTATAATCAAGATGAGCATGTGCAAGACCTCATAATCATTTTCAAGCATCTCTAAGAGTATCACATCAGTTTCAACCCTAAACAGTGCATTTTTGGCCTTTCATCTATAAATCTTCTCAACTTCATCATCTCATAGAGGGGAATTGAAGTAGATCCTGATAAGAGCAAGGTGATCCTTGAAATTCCTGCCCTGCATGACCTTATCTAGTTGTAGTCCTTCCTAGGAAGACTCAAATTTCTTAGATGCTTCTTTGAGGAATATGCTCACAAATCCATACAACTCACATGTCTTTTGCATAAAGACACTCCATTATTGTGGTTTACTAAAGTCCAAGTGGATTTTATGGAATTAAAGCATCTTCTTAATAATCCTTCCATCCTGATGACACCCATTGAGGGGCATGAGATTATCTCATATATCTTTATCACTAATCTTTTCATGAGGGGCATGTTGTGCCAAAAGGATTATACTGATAAGGAGAGAGATATTTACTACATCTCTCACATGCTGGTTGAGCCTAAACTCAACTATTATCTAGTAAGTGTCAGTGCATCTCCCTCATCTTTGCTATGAAGAAGTTACGACATTACATGTTGGGCCAGAATATCAACATGATTGTCCAGTCTGATATACTTTTCTACTTACTTAGCAAGACACATCTTGTCATCATGACTACAAGGTGGATCATGCTTCTTTAGGAATTTGACCTCTGCATCATTAACCAAAAGTTCACCAAGGGCTTGACTATGGATGAACAAATCCATGAGTACCTACTACCCAAACCTAACATGGAACTAGTTGATGATGCCTTTCTTGATGAGATGGTTTACTCAATCAACCATATTAAGGTCTTTAAGTGTGATTAATATTGAGACATTATCCATTACCTTGAAGACCAATCTTATCGCATCTTCACAAGAATGCTATCATATCTATAATATCACCATTTTCTATGTCATCATTGGTGGTATCTTTTTCAAGAGGGGTCTTGATGGCATGTTGATGCAGTGCCTTGCCCTCGAGGACATCCCTCTCATGCTTGAGGAGTCTCATGGGAATTTTTGTGGTGGCCACGTGTGAGGGAAAGCCACTGCTCAATGTATTATCAAGATGGGCTACTATTGGCCCATTCTTATTAAGGATGTAGTCTAGTATACTAAGAAGTATAATATGTGTCAAGTTATATGGGTTGATATCAATGCCCTAGCTGACCTCTTACACTCTATTTCAGCCCCTTTGCCTTTCTCAATTTGGGATCTTAAATTTGTTAGTGAGTTCAAACCCACTTATTTTGATGGCAATCACTAGTTCATCAATACCACTAGATATTTTATGAAGTGGGTTGAGGTCATGCCTCTTAGTGGTATGTGTGGGAAGACCATCACCAAGTTCATCTTGAACCAAATTATTTGTAGGTTTGGGGTGTCCATTACAATTATAGCTGATAATGGCTTGGGCTTCCAAAGCCCTGAGATGCATGAGCTCACTAAATGCTTTGGGTTCAAGCTCTATTTCCCCTCTACTTATTACCCCTAGGGAAATGGACAAGCAAAATATTCAAATAAAAATTTGAAGAAGATGTTTCTCAATACCATTATTTATTTCAAGAGAGACTAGCATCTCATGCTCTATCCAACCTTTTGGGCCTATTAGACTAGCTTCTAAATAGCCACAGGGGTAACCCCATACTCTATCATGTATGGGTCCAAGGTTTTTCTTCCCTTATAAGTCTTAATCCCTTCACTATAGGTTAAATTTTTTGGTTCTCTTTCTAATGAGGAAGAATGCACCACTCACCTTATGAATCTTGAGAAATTAGATGAGTGACACCTGATCACTTTTGAGTATAACCATGCTTACCAATGTTGTCAACACCATGAATTTAATAATTTGGTGTGCCCTCATTAATTAAATTTAGGTGATATGGTCCTCATTTTTGACAAGGAGCACCGTAAGAAGGGAAAACTTGTACCAAGTGGTTTGACCCTTTTGTTATCACCACCTCTCTAGAAAATAAGGTTTTTTGTCTCTCGACCCTCAAAATCAAGCCCATACGACACCTGATCAATGGGTTTTGCCTAAGACATTTCATGTCTAGGGCTTTCATGGTCCTCCAAAAAAGTCACCTATGGTGGTAAGGTGAGCCTTTCCTCTCTTCTATCACCACTAACCTCTGTGTTACTGATATATGTGTGTGCACATGGGTTTTTTATTACCAATTCCTACTATCTAATCACATGTATCTAATAGTCTATATCAGATGAAGCATACACATCACACACAAAATCATATACAAACATGTGATAATAATGAGAAAACCACTATATATATATCATAAAAAATACATGTTTTTCTCTAGGTACATCGCATGGCTGGCTCACAATCCCCAAAAATTTCCATGTGCATGGACACATATGCATACTGAGTTAGCCTACGAATGGATAATATCTATGATAGTCATGATATAGGTGGAGATTTTGATCTCTACCTCTTGACCAATCAAGCTATAGTCTTCCCCAATGATGCTAGTTGGTTTACCCTCACTCTAAGTGCTTCAACTCCTTTAGTCTGATCTTGGAATAACTCAACCCATAACTGATCGATCTCAACTTCTAATCTCACCAGTCACACCTTAGTCTCTACTATATCCACCCTTTGGTTTTCTAAAAATTCCTCATGCCATGATGACTTGGCCTCTAACTATGAAATTTTGTGTCATGCCCTCAAGAGCGAGGCTCATACACCCACCTGTTAGAACCAAGTATGTGGATATACCCATATTGGTAGATGAAACACCTAATCCATTAGTGGTATCATGACCACATCAAGGAATAACTCCATTATTAGTAGGTCCACCTAGGGTCCAATCTAGCTAAGTTAGTTTCCTATACACACACATAGAATATGTGTTAGTCACATATCAATTATCACTAAAGATGAGTACAAATATGAAGTGATATATAGAAAATACACTTATCTTACCTGGTAATGAGGATGGCCTCTATGTCCCTCCTATAGGTCATGCTCCTCCTAGTAGTGGTGGTCCTCATTGTGGTGGCCTCTCTCCACCACTGCCCCCTATAGACACCTAATTCTGGCCACCATTGACCTCCAATCAAGATTTCTACCAATTTCCACCAAAGTGCATAATTTGCCCTAAAAACACTAAAACATGCTAAATGATGTGAAACTAAAATATTCAAGTGCCAATTTTGGCCAGGGTATCCCTAAATGGGGCAATGCAATTTGTGGGCCAGCTAACTTTGATAAGATCATTTTGAGTTAAAATACTAATTTTACACTTGGGTGCTTTGGATTGCTATTTCCTATCAAATATCTTACACAAGACACGTGCCTTTGTTGTTTTATATTGGTATATCCTAAATGGGATGACAAATACAATGCATCTTACATTGACTTTCAATTCTAATCCATTCAAATTTTGAACCAATTACAAGGCATTTTGATCAATTTGAGTAATTGGTGCACAAAGTGATTAATAATGCTTAAGAGATAATTAAACCAAATTATATCCCAATTAAGAATTCCATGGAAACTTGTTGAATACTTATTTTTGGAAATGAATATTGAATATATGTATCATCAGGTGACCTCATTTCTTGACACTTGTGGGAGGTGGAGTGTCAATATAATGGCTATATTGGGTGGTGTTAATGTCATGTAGAATATTAAAAAAATGGTACTAGGTAGAACAATCCTCATAGAATATACTAGGAGAACTTATGTCAAATCTAAATTAATAATCCTAAAAAATCATGGAAGGATAAAAAATGTATTCAAATTGATCTACAAAGTATGTGTAACAAATGTTGTAAAAAACCATGAAAGTAGTCTAATTTTGAAGCTGAGTTTGACTCAAGAGAATCTTAATATTGATGTTATTTCTACTTTTGATGCTAAATTTGATATCGATTCAATAATAAAACCTAACTTCAATGTTGATTCTTCATCTGGTATTATGGAAAAGATGATATGTTGAATTCTTGATAATAGATGAGTAATGGTTTGGGGTTGAACAATGGGATATTTAAAAATTAGTTCAATCAATGACTCTATAGATACTAGATTGTCAAAGTGAGGCTTCTCAACAAAAAGAAAATTGTCAATAGGAAATTCCATAGAGACTAGATTGTCAAAGTGATACTCCTTAAAAATAAGGAAATGGTTAAAATAATGATTTACCTAAAGGTGGTTATAATAATTAGGGTGTTGAGGTATGTTCTTGTTATTGGTTTTTAATCATTTTTATTGTCATTGATGCCAAATTCAAGACAAATGTTAGTTATGTCAAGGTCAAAGTTAAGGTCATGCATGGTAAGATGATATGTGTCAAAGAAGTCTCATGACAATAGAAAATTTGAAAGTAACCTCTTGTATCTCTATTGAGAGAGAATTTGAAGGAAACTTGGTAATAATTCTAAGGTTGATGGCATGTCAAAGTCAAGATCATGGTATAAGTTAAGCTACTATTGTGTACCAGGTGTCTTGAGAAACCTAATTTGGCCCTAAGATAAGGTGTAAGCATGAAGCATAGAGAGGGTTGGTTATTTATGTTATTATATACATGATAGAGTGCATAAATATGTGTAACACATGAAAAATAGGTAAATAATCCTTTAGATGAGTTTAAAGGTCAAGTTTTAATCTTAATTATTGCATGAAGAGACCTAGTGAGTAGGCACAAGTTTGGTAGCATGATGAGGTGAGCAATCTATTACTTGTGTGAATAAGTTTGGAAATGTGTGAGAATGGTATGAGTTATTTTTACTTGTGGATGAGGCATTTTGATTACTATAAGAGGTTTCAAGGTATGATCATAGTCTAATTATGACTGACAACTCAAGGTATAGTGGGCAAAGAGACCTAATGTGACCTAATAAGGGGTCAAGTTCATTTCCCAAGGTGATATATCTCTTAATATCATTGATATAGGTGTAATAGTTTTTTTTAAGTATGTTTACAAAGTTTGAGGTCATATCATAAATAAGAAAACATGAAAATTGGTGTTGAGATCCTTTATGTGCACAGAATGGGGTGTTGCAAACTTGAGAAGGAATTTATTATGCTTGTTGGCATGTGCAAACTTTTCATGAGATATTAATAAATTCATGGAAGTTTTTGAAGTTCCATAAATTATTTTATTGTTATTTTTTTTGTATTTTAGGGGCAATCCTTTATGACTGATTGCTAAGAAGGGAAATCGGTCAAAACCCTCTTAAAACCCTCATAATGACCTGATAGAAAATATCTTGTTATTTATAGATTAGAATGGTTTTATTGACCTATTTTTATGTTTTTAAAATGTAAATGTCTCTTCCAAGTTCCTCCAGGTGGTTTTGGTTTTTGTCACAAGAGTGAGTGGAAGCTACAAAAAACTCCTTATTTCTTGAAATTTTGATGTAACAGGTAGGGTTGACCAGGTCAAAGCATGAAAATGGACATAAGATGATGTGTAATACTTATATTTTATGATAATGTAAGTTTTTGAATATGTTTTAGATCTAAAATGTTCTAACTAGCTTATGTAAGTTGGACTATTGCTAAAAAGGCCTAAAGAGCAAGATAGTGAGAAAACTAGGCAGTAGCCAGAAAGAGATTAGGGGTTAGTTACAAAGGATTACAGACGGATAAAAAATAATTATGTATTTTTTAAATACCTTTAACTCATATCACCCTTGTTTATAAGTTTTTTTTATTCACACAAACATGCTAAAATTTATTCTCAAAGTTATTTGTTTAACACAATGAAGTCTATGTAGGATGAAGATGTGAGATTGGTCTATAAGACTGATATGGATATTAAAAATTATAATATATATTCTCAAATATTATATAAGGATGTTGAATTTTAATTTAAATATATTTTAATATCATAAAAAATTTCCCACAGGTGTTCTAAAACTTGATCTCCTTGATTGTGTTTTTGATGCTACAGACAATTTTCTATGTGTGAGTGAGAATGTTGTTCCTGAGTGTTTTTACATAATGATTTAAGAATAAAATTCACATAAGTTATTATATTGGTATAATAGGTTAATTTTAACACATTTATATTTATTATAAACTCCTATGAAGGTGTGAAAAGTTAAAGGTTCATGACTAGGTTTTTGAGGCCTATGTGTAATTCTGAGTGAGCATATGAAGTTGATCAATTAGAGGTATTTTACCCTATCTGATGAATTATAATGAAAATTATGTTTAACATAAGGTCACTTATATTATATAAATGTATTTTTTAATTATGTTTATGTGGAAAATTTAAGTATATGATTCAGATTTTTAAGACATACTTTTTGGTAGTAATAAGGCCTAATGGCAAGTAGACCTAATTGGGTGGTTCAAGGAGTGAAATGAGACAAATGGTGTTTGAAAAATAATGTGAGATTATTATGGGTATATTTTAGTCATTTTTTAATTGTTTCATCCATTTTTTGAGGCTCAAAGTGTTCCAAGGAGGTCTAAGTGAAATGTGTGCTTAGAGAAGGCCCAATTGCATTAGGTCTCTATTAGGCATAATGGTGGTATTTGGCCTGTAAGGGTAATGAACGACATATTTGGTGGTTGTTTCAATTTTTAAACATGTGTATTGATATATTTAAAGGTTAATAATAGTATGGTGAGGTTTTTTTTTACCATTATGGGTAAGATCAAGAGTTAAGTGTGAAGACAAGGCCTAATTTGACTAGTTAGAATATTGAGCATATGAGCGAATGATGTAGAGTTTTAGAAACAAAGTGAAGAGATTTAATATAATAATATGTGTGTGATTAATATTACATTAATATATAACTATGTTTTCATAGGTTTTGAGCAAGGTCATTTTACCTAATTCTACTAAGGAAAGGGCTAGTTGAGTGAGAAGGCCTAATAGGCTATTTGAGAAAGATAGAAGAGTGAGAAGAGAAAAAGAATGAGGTAATATTTATTTGAGTGAGAAATAGGTTATATAAGGTGATAAAATATTCAAGGTATCTTATTTTTTGCTAAGTTACCTAGGGGTTTGGAGCTTCTTTGCAAGTTTTGCTAAAGGACTAGTTGGGTTAGTGTTTGACTAGTAAGCGGTTGGAGCTCCTTATGGGGTTGGTTTCTCACTATAATTTTGATTAATTGATTATATTAATGTATTAAAATATATAAATTAGTGGGTTTTATACCCTAATAGGGTTTCCCACATATATCTTATGTTGTTTACTTTCATAGATACTTGTGTATGCATTAATTGATATATGTATATGAATGAATGATTCATGGATGTTAAGTGAAATTAAAGGACTATTTTTAGGCATATAATTCACCCAAAATATTATTATATTTACTTAAGACATTTTTTATTACATTATGTCCTTTTAAATAGGTATGACAACCTAAAGGATATTTTAAGCAAGCAAAGATGGCTATTCAAGTACAAGGTGGTTTTTCTACAAGTGAAGCTCCATTGTTCAATGGATCCAATTATGATTTTTGGAGTGTCAAAATGAGGGTATATCTGATGTCTCAAGGTCATGATGTTTGTAAATTAGTATTTTATGGATATAATAAACCCCTTATTCATCCTATAGATGTAGCAGACAAGAAGGCTAGTGACAATAACTCAAAAGTAATGAATGGTATTGTGTGTGGCCTATCAGAGGTAAAAATTATGAAGGTGATGTACTCTATGTTTTCCAAAGAAATGTGGGACAATTTGGAGACCATTCATGAGTAATATTCCAAGGTAAAATTGGCCAAGTTGTAAACCCATATAAGAAAATTTGAAAGCCTAAAAATAAATGAAGATGAGACCATTATAGCCTACTTGTTGAGGGTTGATGAAGTGGTCAAAATCATAAGAGGTCTAGGTGAAGATTTGAAAGAGTTTTCTATTGTTAAATTTTTTTTGAGATCACTAACTCCCAAATTTTATTCTAAGGTGTCTAATATTGAATAGATGCAATATCTAGACAAACTAGAGATGGATGGACTTCATGGCACCCTAACAGCCTATGAGATGAGGACAAGTGAAGGAAGACCTATAAAGAAGGAATTTGCATTCAAGGTAGAAAATAATCCAAAGGATAAGAAGACACAAGGTAATAAATTTAGAGATAATGATGATTATGATATTGATGATGATGAATTGATAGCAATGTTTTCAATCAAGTTGAAGTTAGGCTCAGGTACATACAAGGGCAAGTTGCCCTTTAAGTGCTTCAATTATGGAGAGATTGGACACTTTTCTGACAAGTAACCTCATAAGCATAAGTCAAAGGATGATGAATATCATGATTATAAGAATGTATTATTATAATAACAAGTTTTTTTAAATAAAATAAGTTTATACACCAAAGAATATTGTAGTTCATCTGATGAGAGTGAGAGAAGTGATTTTGAGAGTGACCATGAAGGTGATGGTCTTGATGTCAAATGAATTTATCTTCATGGCTAAATAATTAAGTTACTCAAATTAAGAAATTCCATATGGATTGGAGGTGATGTTGGTGATTTAGATGAACAAGGAGATGAGGTAGACTTTGAGGTTGAGTCGATAAACACTCTAGAAGAACTAAAGATGGTAAATTAAAATATCAGGGTGATGAGATCTCTTATAAAATACTATGAGGAGAAAATAAACTTATTTTAAGCTAGACTAAGCAAAAAATCCAAGGAACAAGAGGAAATAGTCAAATAGGTAGAGATTCAATTTGAGATTGTGACTACTAGTCTAAAGACCAAAGAAGAAGAATGTGTAACATATGTAATTAAAGTGGAGTCCTCAAGAGCTAAATTGGATCAGACATCAAGTAAGGTTAAGTCATTTGTGAGTTTTTAAAAGAGTACCAATGATCTAGATAACATTCTGAGTAGTCAAAAGATTGTTAATGACAAAATAGGCCTTGGTTTCAATAGAGACCAAAAGAAGAACACTAATGTGATCAAGAAGGTCAATGATCAATAAAATAATGAGGGTGATAATATAATGAAGGATAATACTATAATATAACCTAATTTTATAAGGTATACTAACCCTTTTAATGGATATTGTTATTCATATAACCAATTTGGACAAATATCAAGGCATTGTAGAAGGCCTTCCAAGAATGAATATGCATGAATCTATGAGGAGAGTCATTAGTCAAGAGGTATGGGTCATGGTGTGTTTTAATCAAAAATAATAATGTGTTTTAATTTTCATAAGATTGGTCATATTAAAAAATACTATAATCATGGATTTTCAATATAAAACAATGAATTTGAGAACCCTAGAGTATAAGAAAGAAGATAAAATAGTAAGTGGAAACCGAAGATAGCTAAGGTTGATGACCAATTTAAAAGTCCAAGAGGATTATTTGCCATGGTAGATCATAGTCAAGATGCAAAGGATTGCAAATAATTATCTCTATTAGCTCAAATTATTGATGAAGGAGATAAGACCAATATAATAAGCTAGAATGTTGTTCAAATGAATATTGAGGAGGTCAAACCAAAAGGACTATTAAATCCCAAGAGGATCACAAAGGAAATCCAATCTAGTAAGGACATGGAAAGCTAGGAATATCTTGAATTTATGTTGTTTTAGGTTTTTAGATAAAAGGTGACTCCATTAGGCTTCATGGAGGAACTTAGCTAGTAAGTAATAAACATGAAGGATTTTTGGTCTTAAGGGGAGTTTTAAGTTATTTGATGACTGTCAGATTCAAGGTTTAGTCAAGAGTCTATTTTAGGTGTGATAACTAGAGATTGGACATAAAGATTTTGTATGATGACTTGATCAAACCAAGTTACAGTTTTGATAATGTCTAAATTTATCATGGAGACAAGGGGAGCCAATCATGCTCCAAGAGTAGGTATGTAAGCCTAATCTATGTTAAGTTTTTTTAAAAATAAAAGGTGTGTTGTTTTAGGTCCAAGGATCATATAGTTGCCAAGAACATGACCCTTTGTCATTAATGTTAAAGGGGGAAAAAATTCCTATGTGGGAGAAAGACCAAGTATCAAAGAAGATCCAACTTGAGGGGATGAGAATGATATGATATGTTAGAGTGTTTTTCCATCAATGAAAAAATGGGATATTATTGAGGTATGTTCTTGTTGTTGGTTTTGAATCATTGTTATTGTCAATGATGTCAAAGTCAAGACAAATGTCAGTTATGTCAAGGTCAGAGTTAAGGCCAAGCATGGTGAGATGATATGTGTCAAAGAAGTCTCATGACAATAGAAAATTTGAAGGAAACCTCTTGTCTCTATATTGAGAGAGAATTTAAAGGTAACCTGGTAATCCTTCTGAGGTTGATGGCATGTCAAAGTCAAGATCATGGTACAAGGTAAGCTACTATTATGTACCAAGTGTCTTGAGAAGCCTAATCTAGCCCTAACAGAAGGTGTAATCATGAAACATAGTGAATCTTGGTGATTTATGTTATTATAAACATGAGAGAGTGCACAAAGATGTGTAAACATGAGAAAGAGGAAAATAATCCTTCAAATGAGTTCAAATGTCAAGTTTGAAGCTTAATTATTTCATGAAGAGACCTAGTGAGTATGCACATGTTTGGTAGCATGATGAGGTAAGTAGTCTGTGACTTGTGTGAAGAAGGTTGGTAATGTGTGAGCATGGTATGAGTTATTTTGACATGTGGATGAGGTATTATGAGTAGTGAAATAGGTTTCAAGGTATGATCATGGTTTAAGTATGTCTGGTAATTCAAGGTCTAGTGTACAAAGAGACCTAATGCAACCTAATAAGGGTTCAAGTTCATTTCCCAAGGTGATGGAGATCTTAATAGAATTGAAAAATGTGTGGTAGGTTGTGTTAAGTATGTTGACAAATTTTGAGGTCATATACTAAAGAAGAAAACATGAAAATTGGTGTTGAGATCCTTTATGTACACAAAATGGGGCATTACATACTCAAGAAGGAATTTATTATGTTTGTTGGCATGTGCAACCTTTTCATGAGTTCCTAAGTATTTCATGGAATTTGGGGAAGGTACCTATATTTATTCTTTTGGCATTGGTTTTATATTTAAGGGGCAATCCTTTATGAATGATTGCTAAGAAGGGAAACCAATCAAAACCCTCCTAAAATCCTCATAATGACTTAATAGAAAATATCTTGTTGGTTATGGATTAAAATGGTTTTTTTGACCTATTTTTATGTTTTTTACATGTAAAGGACTCTTTTAGGTCCCTTTTTGTGGTTTTGGTTTGTCACAAGAGTGAGTAGAACCTATAAGAAACCCCTTGTTTCTCAAATTTTTGATGTAATAGGTAGGATTGACCAGGTCAAAGCATGAAAATGGATGTAGGATGATGTGTGAGAATTATAGTTTATACTTAGGTAAGTTTCAAGAAATTTTGAAACCTAAAATGTGTTAAATCAATCATGGAAGTTGGCCTATAGCTAAAAAATCCTAAAGAGCAAGACAATGAGAAAACTAGGTAGTAGTGAGAAAGAGATTAGGGATTGGTTGTAGAGGATTAGGGATGGATCCAAATGCATGAGGTCATTTTTTAAGACCTATATCTCATATCCACCTTATTTATAAGTTTTGGTGATGCATACAAACATGATAAATTTTTTTCTCAAAGTGATCTGTCTAACATAGTGAAGTCTATATAGGGCAAAGATGTGAGATTGGTCTGTAAGACCAATATGGATATTAAACCTTATAATATATATTTTAAAATATTATCTAATGATTTTTAAGGTTCATGTAAATTTATTTTAAGATCATAAAAGTGTTCCCACAAGTGTTCTAAAACTTAATCTCCTTGACTGTGTTTTTGATGCTACAGGTAGTTTTCTATGTGTGACTGAGAATGTTGTTCCTGAGTGTTTTTGCATAGTCATTGAATAATAAAATGCACATGAAGTTTTTATATAAGTATCATAGGTTAATTTTAACACATTTTTATGCATTATAAACCCCTATGAAGGTGTGAAAATTTAAAGGTTATTGATTGGGGGTTTGAGGCATGTGTGTAGTTCTAAGTGAACATATGAAGTTAATAAATTAGAGGTAGTTTACTCTATTTTATGAATTATAATGAACATGATGATGAACTTGAGGTCATGAAGATTCTATCCCTATGATTTGTAAGTATGGTTATGTGGCAAAGTTGATTATATGATGTTAAACCTATTTGGATGGTTTAAGGAGTGAAATGAGCCAAATGGTGTTAGATACATAAGGTGAGCTTTTCAAGGGTCTATTTGATTCATTTTTGAAGTGTTTCATCCATTTTAGGAGGCTAAAAGTGTTCTAAGGATGTCTAAGTGAAAAGTGTGCTTAGAGAAGGCCTAATTGCATGAGGTCTCTATTAGGCCTAATGGTGGTATTTGGCCCTTAAGGGTAATGGATGACCTATGTGGTGGTTTTTTCACTTATGAAACATGTTTATTGATATATTTAAATGTTTATCCATTTATGGTGAGGTTATTGGTCGAACAAGATGGGTAAGATCAAGAGTCAAGTATAAAGAGAAGGCCTAATAAGCCTAATTTGACTAGTTAGAATTTTGAGCATATGAGCAAATGATATAGAGTTTTGGAAACTAGGTAAAGAGATTGAATATAATCAAAGAGGTGTGATGAATATGAAATGAAGATATAACTATGTTTATATAGGTGCTTATCAAGGTAATTTGACCTAATTATGCCAAGGAATGGGTTAGTTAATTGAGAAGGCCTAATAAGCTTTTTGAGAAAGATAAAAGATAAAAAAGAGAAAAAAAGGAGGTCATATTAAGTTAAGGGAGAAATAGGTTTTCTAAGGTGATCAGAGATTCAAAGTATCTAATTTGGTGCTAAGTTACTTAGGGGGTTCGAGCCTCCTTATAAGTTGGTGCTTGACTAGTATGGGTTTGGTGCCTCACTAAAAGTTTGATTCATTTATTATAGGATTGTATTCCAAGCTATGAATTAGTGGTTTTTATCCCACAAGAGGGTTTTTCACATATATCTTATGTTGTTTGCTTTCATAGATACTTGTGTATGCATTGATTGATACATGTATATGAATGAATGCTTCATGGATGTTAAGTGAAATTAAAGGACTATTTTTAGGAAAATGATTTACCCACCCCCCGCCACACCCCGCCCCCCCCGCCACCATCTTAGTATATATAATTATAATAGAGGGGTGATTCAACAAATATTGGCTTATCAAAGTGAGACTCCTCAACCAAAGGGAAAGGGTCAATAGACAACTCCATAAAGGTTGGCTAGTCAAAGTGAGGCTCCTTATAAATAGGGAAATGGTCAAAGAGTGATTCAAAACTAATTAACTCATAAAAAATAGTTGTTTCAATAAAAAAAAAACATAGGTTGGTTGGTTCTCTTGGCCTTGGATTATAATTGGTTTTAAAATATCAGATCTTGACGCATCTTGGTGTTTGAAAGATGGCTCTTGGAGAGGTAATTATTGGCTTTGTTATGATTTAAAGAATGACTTGTATTTTATAGAGTGGTGGAAGGTTAAAAATGGATGAAGACTAATATTTGGTTTAATAATGAGTTCTTTGTAAATATGTGCATCAAATATTGACTTGATAAAGATTAGCTATAGGTTTGGGATGGTAACTATGATTTATCTAGTCATAATTGCACAATTTGGTTGGGATAAAAAGCTACCAGATTTGGAAAGGCATGAAATGGTAATGAATGGGAATTTTAAATCTTTGTTTCTAATGTAGGACAAAGGAAGAGGGCCTAGAATAGTAATCCTTGGGTGCTATGGAGTTTGGTTGCTAATATAGGCCAAAGGAAGACTACCTGGAATGGCAATCCTTAGCACTACATAACTTAGTTACTAATATATAATAAAGGAAGAGAGCTTGGAATGGTAATCCTTGGGTGATGTGGAGTTTGATTTTTCATGTAGGCCAAAGTATGAGGGCTCAAAATGGTAATCCTTGGGCAATGTAAAGTTTGGTTGTTCATGTAAGCCAAAGGAAGATTATTAGCATAAATAGGGGATCGACTACCATTATCATAGAAATTAATCTCAAAAGGTAAAAATTGGTATTTTAATTACCTTAAAGAAAGGAGATATTGGTATATGATAATTAACATGGTTGGGTTCAATAATTATCCCAAAGACTATAGTATTGGTCTATGAAAAATGGTCTCAGACTTTGTCTAGGTTTGAAAGCAGCATTGGTTTAGGTAAAGTGAAATCAGTCTTAAAAATAAACATGAGTTAGTCACTTTAAAACAAACTCTATCTAGGCATGTTTGAATATATAACCAGGTATCATGAAAATAAAAGGTCTAAAATTCAAAAAACACCTGAAACATGGTCTAAAAGATTGGTTGATGCTTAAAAATGTCTTGAAACTTGGTCTAGATGGAAAGCTTGATATATTATTGAAAATGGTTTAAACATGACCTGTAATAGATCTCCTCTCAAAAGATATTAATGGTAAACTTGGTCTCAGATATCTCCAATACTCTAAGGTCTCTAATACTATTGGTGCATTTATTTGCTTTATTGTATTTACTTGTATTTATTATTTAGATTAGTGCACTAATTAATTATTGTAATTAGTTTATTATGTTAATTAATAATTTGCACTAGATAGGATAAACTTGATTAGCTAGTATTCAACTTGGACACCTATCTTGTTATCATGAAGTTGCACTCCATTATTCAGGGTAAGATAGGATAAGATTGCTTAACTAGTAGTCAACTTGTGTTGATCATTTACACAAGTTTGACACCTATCTTGTTATTGTTGAGTTGCACTCCATTATTCATGTAGTCAGATATTAGTTGAACTACATGTGTTGTGTGAGTTCCTTGATATTTATCTTGCACACCTTGATCTATTTAAGTAATGACTATTTGTGTATTCTACATTAGATCAATATTGAATAATTCGAGTAATTCATCATATTTGAGTTATTTATTCATTTCAATTATCATCTTAGATATATAGTTATTATTTATTAATATTACTATTTTATCTCTTATTCATGCTTTTTATTAGATTCATTAGATCATTTATGCTAATTCTAACATGATACCATAGCTATCTTGAATCTGTAGATTGATAAATATTCAAGAGAAAAATATCTAGATATAGGATCATTTTTTTAATTTTGTATACAGACACAAATTAGATCTTTATGGATAGTTTATGTGCTCACCATTGAGTTCAGAGTACCCGATATAGTCAAAATCATCTACAATTTTGTCTAGATTGGGCACAAGAGGTGAAATTGGCAAGGGTTTATTCTAGAAACACCATACCCAAATATGGTGGGTATCTAAAAATTGAAGCATTTATGAGTAAAATGGACCTCACAGTTGCATTTAGAAGGCATCAAAACCTACATATCCATATAAATTTTTTCCAATTTAGACATAGTCACCTGGAAGGAAAATTATTTTTGCTTCGAGATATGGTCATATAGACTATGCTGGGCAAAAAAAAAAAAATGGAGCAGGCCTCATGGATCAATAAGAATAATTGATAGGGAAACTTTGGGAGCCCACCATTTGAACACCAAGAGCTATTTTTGAGCATTTTTTTTAAATAGATTAAATTTTTGTGCTCTTCACTGATGTACTTTTAGTATTTTTCAAATTTATCTAAATTTTTCCATAATTAGGTTTTTCAACAGTATCTCTTGCCCATCCTCTTTATACAACTTTAGAGGCTCATAAATTTCACATACGACCTCGTATTGATGTCCCATTTTTTTCAAAGTTAATATTTTTTCAATCACAATGCATTGGTATATAAATTCTTTTAATAAAGTGCATATTTTTTGTACTTTAATACTAGAGGGCCAAATTGAACTTTTTATAAATTGACACAATTATAATCCATCTTTGTAAACACACTCAATTATAAAGTACCAACAAATATTTGTTGGGTGGGATAAAGCTAAGTAATTCAGGGGGTTTTGTGGTATATTCTATACTTTGATTTATGCTTTGTGATAGTTTATTTTCAAAGGCATCATGGGGAATCCTAAGTTCCCACTATTAACAACATACAACTACAACACATGGAAACAAAATGCTTAGAATGCATTAATGATGCTAGGATATATGTCTTACATAAAAAATATTCTTAATCCACATACTAATGATATAGAGTTATAACACTTTCTCTTTGAAAATACTAAGGTTATTGGATGCATTCAGTCTTACATGTATTTAGATTTGATTTTTCATCTTGACAAATGTACAAATCCAAAATATGCTTGGGATAAATTATCATTATTGTTTGGAAAAATAGATGAGGTTCGTTGTTACCAAATTTATGATGAACTCATTAGTTTGGATCCTAATATTTATGCTACAATAAAAGATTACATAACTAAAGTCATAGATCTTAGAGCACAACTTTCTGAATGTAAAATTGATAAAAAGGATATTCAATTGATTTTTAGTGCTTTACACAAATTAGGTCCTAAATATTCATCCTTTGTCTCTAGCTTTCAGACTCATAGGCTCACATTGGGCATAGCATAACAAATGCCCACCTTTGAGGTATTCTCTGAGATTCTAATGGCTAAAGAAGAAAAGTTAATAGCTATGGGTCTAATCAAGTCATCTAAATCTTAAGCTCTAGTTGCAAGTCAACCTCAGCATAAGCAAGTTTTAACATCAACATCAAATACAAGTTTAAGTGAAAAGAAGAAGAATAAATGAAATAAGTCACAGAAAGATAAGAATAAAGGGAAATAATATTCCTCACAAGGATATTATAAATCCACTAATAAGAAAGGGGATTCACAAAAAAGGTCTAGCACTCCTTGCCTTTATTACAAAAAGGGGTTTCATAGTGAACATGATTGATATAATAAAGATACTGATGACCTTAAGGGTCTTCTCAAGAAGAATAATATCAATCAATCCTCTTCAAAGGAATCTTCGACTCTTTCAAATTTAGGGAAAGGGAAAGCTATGGCACTAGTTGCACTAGAAAATTCTCCGAAGTCATGGGTAATTGACTCAAGTGCTTCACACCATATGGGTTCTGATCAAGAATAAGTTTTTGGATTAGAACCAAGTTCCTTGCCTCATAATCTTATAGGTGATGATTCTAAGGTAGATGTCATAGGAAAAGGTATAATTGATGCTAATAGCGGTGTATTTGAGGATGTCCTCTATGTGATAGATTTATCAACTAACATTCTCTTTGTTTACCAAATCACTTACTTTGATACTGATAGGAAAGTTGAGTTCACACCTAATCCCATATCAATTAGAAAATTGGAGGATAATGCCCTAGTTATAGTGGGAAAAGTTGACAATAATACTCAACTTTATTCATTCTCCCATTTTGTGCCTCAGTCTTCCTCTACAACTTTTCTCTCTCACACTAATTCAGTGAGCAAGATATGGCATGAACAGTTTGCTAATCTAAACTACCACTATTTATAGTAGCTTAGTTAGCACGAGATGGTTACAAGACTTCTATAGATTTAGTTTTTAGGGGGTGTATGTCATGGTTGTGCCTTAGGCAAACATCCAGAGGACAAGTTTGATAAATGGAAGGCTTGGAGGGCTACATAAGTCCTCAAACTTGTTCATAGTAATTTAGCGGGTCCATTACCTACTTTGTCTTTTAGTAAAACCCATTATGTTCTCACATTTATTGATGACTATTCCAGATATACTTGGGTTTATTTTCCAAAACTCAAGAGTGAAGTGCTTGATATATTTATAGAGTTCAAAGCTCTAGTATAGAAATAATCTAGGAAGTATGTTAAGATCCTCTGCACCGATAATGGGAGGGAATATGTGAATAATAAGTTTGAGAAATTTTGTGCTCTTGAAAGAATTGATCTTTAGTATTTAGTTGCATACATGCCTTAGTAGAATGGTGTAGTAGAGAGGAAGAATAGATTATTAAAAGAGATGGCAAGTTGTATGATTCATGAAAAATCATTAGTAGCTGAGTACTAGGTAGAAGTGATTAATTATGATGCACATATATATAATAGTTTTCCTCACAAAGCATTAAAGTGGATAACACCTCTTTAAGTTTAGTGCAAAAAGAAGCTATAAGTGCATCATTTCAGAGTCTTTGATAGTCTAGCATGGGATCACATACCTTCAAAGAAGCACCATGCTTTATAACAACAAATTTAGACTTGAATATTTGTGGGATATCCTGATGGTGTTAAGGGATATCATCTCATTGATCCAAAGTCACATGATCTTAATATAGCAAGAAGTTTTTACTTTGAAGAAAGTCCTTTAGACTTATCTTCTAACATTTCTCATTCTTCTACCTTAGAATAATTAGATAGTAGTGATGATGATATTCCTACTTCATCTACTAGTAGGGATGATGAGGTAATACCTCCTTAACTAGGTTTAGTAGGTCAGATTCTAGTTCCTCCTCTTCCTCCTCTAGATCCTCACCCATTGATGCCTTTGTGGGATAGACAGACTTTAGTGGATGCAGACCCTCTTTTTAAGTATCCATTAGATAAAATGAGAACATGATCACATAATGATCTTCCACATTCCTATATTTCCATAAATTTCAATCCAAAGTCTTTTAAATAAGCCATAGGGACAATTGAGTGGGATTTAGTGATGGAAGAAGAATATGACCCATTAATTAGGAACAACACTTGGGATCTTGTTCCTCTTCCTAAGGAAAGAAAATTAGTATGATGTGGGTGGATATATCAAACTATGTTTATAACAAATGGAAATATTGATAAATATAAAGCACACTTAGTGGCTAAAGGTTTTTCCCAAGTGGAACACATTAACTATATATAAACCTCTGTCCCTGTTGCTAAGATGAATTCCATTCGATTGATACTAGCTATTGGTGTAACTCATGTTTGGGTTATACATCAGATAGATGTGAAGAGTACATTTCTTCATGGGGATATTCATGAGGAGATATATATGGATCAGCCATAGGGGTTTATTTAAGTTTATTCATTGGTGTGACACTTACAAAAGTCTATCTATGGTCTGAAACAAGCCCCCAGGGCTTGGTATTCCAAGATAGACACATGTATTCTTTCACTTGGGTTCTTGAGATATCACTCAGATTTGAATGTCTATATTCTATGATAGTAGGATTTACTATTGTACTTAGTTCTCTATTTTGATGATCTCATTTTTATAGGGAGTACATCATCCATCATTAGCCGTGTTAAGACTACACTTCATGATAGGTTTTCTATGATAGACATGGGCCTATTACACTATTTTCTCAAAATTTAGACAACACAGTCTTCTTCTAGGATTACACTTTCATATCCCAAGTATACCATGAACTTGTTATTTCAATTTCACATGGTTGATTTTAGGCCTACACTGACTCCTTTCTTATTTGGAGTTAGACTTGAGGTTTATTGTTCCACTCCCTTGGTTGATGCCATATTATATTGCCAACTTACAGGTAGCCTCATCTATTTAACTCATACATGGCCCAACATTTCATATGCAGTTGGCATGGTTTCATTCTTTATACATACACCAAATGAGCTTCATTAGAGAGCCATCAAGTACATTTTGAGCTACATTCAGGGCACTATCAAATATAAGATTCACTATATAGTAGGTATAGGTTCAGACTTGGTGGGATACATAGATTCTGATTGGGATGGTGATTATGATGATCATAAGACCACTTCTAGCTATAACTTTCACTTCAGATCTAGCCCCATTTATTGGTAGATCAAGAAGTAACATGTTATTGATATTTCATCTATAGAGGTTGAGTATTGTGGCACTGTTAATGCCACTATTGAGGCTATTTAGCTTCAAAATATTCTCATTGAGCTTGGTGTTCCATTTCAAAAGCCATCAGTCATCTACTATGACAACCATATCACTATCCATATCTCAAATAATCTAGTTCATCATTAGAGAACCAAACACATAGAGATCTATATGCACTTTATCATGGAGCTAATTTAGGTAGAGGTCATTGATCTTCAATTTTGTCTTATGGAGGAGTAGATCATAGACATTTCTACCAAACCTTTCACTGAGAGCAAGTATCCTCACTTGTGATCTATTTTAGGGGTGTAGGACATCAGATCTTCAAGGGACATTAGTTCTTAAGGGGGGGTCTCCTAGATCTTCATTTTGAGGAGTTGTTTTCCTTTGGGTTTTCTCCTTTCCTCATCTATTTGTATAGAGTACCTAATATAGCTACACATTGTTGGGACTCTTATCTGCATATCCCTACCTAATCTTTGTTTATGGGGGGTGTTGGCGTATTTATTTGATTTATTATATTTACTTATATTTATTGTTTATATTATTGCACTAATTAATTATTGTAATTAGTTTATTACATTTATTAATAATTTGCATCAGATATGATAAGCTTGCTTAGCTAGTAGTCAACTTGGACACCTATCTTGTTACCATGGAGTTGCACTCCACTATTTAGGGTAAGATATGATAAGATTGATTAACTAGTAGACAACTTGTGTTGATCATTTACATAAGTTTGACACCTATCTTGTTATTGTTGAGTTGCACTCCATTATTCATGTAGTCAGCTATCAGTTAAACTACATGTGTTATGTGAGTTCTCTGATCTTTATCTTGCACACCTTGTTCTATATAAGTAATGGATTTTTGTGTATTCTACATTAGATAAATATTAAATTATCATATTAATTCATAATATTTGAGTTATTTATTCATTTTAGTTATTATCTTGGATATACAGTTATTATTTTTTATTATTACTATTTTATCTCTTATTCATGCTTTCTATTAGATTCATTAGATCTTGTATGCTAATTATAACAAATACAAATGGTCAAATGAGATGCAAATTTAAATCCTGATCTTAGAAAAGTGTTTCAAATAAATCTAATCTAAGTCTAAAATAAAAAATGATGCTAGTTCTTCGGTAAAAAGGCACAAAGATAGACTTTGAAACAAACTAGGTCAAGGAAAAAACTTGTAATTAATATAACTTCTGAGCTAACCAGTTTGAAACACTTTGACTCAATCTTAACACATTTATTTTAAAAAAATTTGACCTTGGTATAAAAGCATTCAGACACACCTAGAACTAGTTGGGAAAGTCAATCTCAAGTAATCAAAATAAGAGCGATGAGTAAAGCATTCAAGCCCAAGTGATAAGCAAAGATATAATGTAAACTAATACTTAAAAAGTGAGTTTTGATCTTAGTTTAAGGAAATAAATCAACTAAAATCACACAAAAATAAAATAATTCCTAGGTCTAGGCAAAGGGGCCTTGACAGCAATAAATAAATTGGTCCAAGTTACATAATTCAAAGGTAATAGGTAAACACCCGAGCCAAAATTAAGCAAGACCAAGATGTATATTGTTGGCCCTAAATTTTGGCTAAGTGTTTGTCCATTTTGGCATAGAACCAACATGGCATGGAAGGACCAAAACATGGAAAGTCTATTGCACAAAACTTGATGGACATATAAACACCATGGCATGGAACCTACAAGGCATGAGAAGACAAGGGCACATAATCACTAACGCAAGAGGACCTAGTCAAAGGAGAATTAATCATAAGGAACCCAAGAGCATAGGGATTGAAACAATAGTGGAAGATGTGAGAAGTACATGAGAAGTGGGAATGGTTAAGGAGTGATTCATATGGGTCATCTAGACATTATCCATCAAAAGTTATACACCGGCCCGTAAGGAGATGAACACATGACAGTGAGGATCTATCACAGAGTGAGTATATAAGGGGAAAAAAGGCCCACATCCTTAGGAGAAGTTAGTTAACAAAGTGAAATGACTCTCAGTCTGTTGAGACCTTTTGTTCATTTACTTTAATCATTAATATTGTAAATACTTGGTTAGGGATCAACAAGTATAAATACCCCTGTTGTAAAGCACTGGGATGATGAAAGTTTGGCTTAATAATGTTTATGATTAATATATGAGTTATGGATTTATAATCATTTATTCATTCATCTTTAGTTAAATAGATGAGTTGTGTATCTATTTTAGATTGAGTTAAGCAATTTCTTAGTTGAGACTTAATATGAAATCTTCCTAATTCTTATCTTCTTTATAAATAGTTAACTCTACACTAAAATGGCATTAGTCTACATAGTATAGTAGTTAAGCTTAGTAATCCTAGAATCAAATAGTTTATATATGCTTTCATGTAGTACCCATTTAATTACATAATCAAAGGAATGATATGACTAATTTTATATTACTATGCAACACAATCTATGGGAACTGGTCTTTAGTTTTGCACTTTGGGTGAGCACGTAAGACCACAGTCTTACATGAAAGGGGTAGTCCACTAGCTCATTGGGATAGACTTCAACAATGAGGCTATATTAATAATGAGAAACCCAAAATTTTGGTTCTATTTATAGGACTTGTAGAATTTACTACATATTCATGGAAGATGTTTTAGTGTATCACTCTTGAGAATATATAACAATATATTATCGAAGTTAAAGATAATTTTTTAGTTCCTTACCTTAAACTAAGAGTTTCTACATGATAATGGGTAGAGTAGAATATTTATATCCCATTGTATGAAACTTTCTTTGTTGAGATCCTAGTTTATTTACACACTTGGATATCTATGTATGCTCAAGGATGATCACAAAACTATGGAAGGAGACAATCTTGGACATTAGAATGACAAAGAGATTTAGCATGACTTGGAGCTCCATGGACATGAATTTTCAAAATTTGGTGGAGTGGAGTTTTGAATAAATACATTATAGAGTATGTTGTAACTACTTATTTATGTCATGAAGAATCCAAGTTCTAGTTCCTCAGAGAACCATGTGGTTGTTACATTTGACACTTTTCATTAAAAATCAACAAGTTATTTATTGACTATGGACTTGAAACTATGCCAATGGAGAGTTAAATCCCTTTTTACATGAGCCACACATTTTGATGGGGAGTGAAGAAGAGTAGGTAAAATATTATAGGTTTAGAATGGTAGATAGTCAGTGGACATTGTGGAAGTAGAAATATGATGAAGCTTTGTAGAGGATTATAGGAGTAAGTGGTGCAAGAAGAGATCAAGATAACTCAAGAAGTGATGTTAGGATCTGTAGGGAAGTGGAAACACATAAAAAGGACCCCATCACTTTTTTGCCATGCCTCATGTCACTTTTATCATACAAAGGAGAACCCAACTGGATGATAGACACTAAAGAACCAAACTTGAACCAACCAAACTCCCCAACCATAGTGCATGCTCATAATTTTGTCTTAGATGACATATGCATACATAATTAGGATACAAATAGTGTAGAATCAGAGACTAAACTTGTAATGGGTATTAGACCTGAGTCAGTTGACACTCATACATACATAACACTTTCCTTCCCTATTCAAGGGAATTTCATGAGATAATTTGGAATGTCTAGCAAACTTGGAATTTAAGGTGGACAAAATATGGGTCCAAGTGTAATTAATCAACCAATCACCATGCCCCATGGCATAGGCATTGCACTAGAGGTTCTAGAGGTAGTGGAGGTAGATTGGGAGGTGGCATGGGAGGAAGTAGTGGACTTCCTCCTCATGAGATAGGATTTAGAGGTCCTCAAAAACCATCAGTTCAATCACCTCATCCATCCATGGTATATTATGAAATGACACTTCACCTACCAAAATATTAAGGCATGGAAAATGTTGTGGAACACGTCCATAAATGTAAACTCATCTAGTAGGTATGAGGTATCACTTCTTCTAAGAGAAAATCCACCCAATTCACAACTACATTATTTGAGAGATCACACAAATGGTATATAAAGTTTGAACCTTAACAATAGGTGGTAGGCTATGATCAACTTAAAATGGCATTCCTTTAAGAATTTGATATTCCTGAATTTGAACAACAAAGTATAGCCATGGTGAAGGACATAAAGCAAAAACTTTTGAAAGTGTAAAATATTATGAAATTATGTTCAAAATACTCATGTCAAAGTTATAATTCAAAATAAATGTTTTTCAACATGCACAATGGTTTGTGGGAGGTTTTTTACTACATTTTTGATGAACACTATCCTAGAAGACCTTCACTAGCACGTGTAAGGCTTTAGAAACTACACTCCATGTTGAAGTGGTTAATAGTATTGACATTGGGATCAATCCTTTCATGGAATCCCATATAGATTTAATGACATTAAAAATTTATAAATTAATTTCAAGTAATGCACATGAAACTTATAGTGGTCTTTGGTTTACTGATTATGAGTTTGATAGACATACTTGAAGTAAATACTGATGTAAGAACATATGTGTTGTATTGAAGCAGTCATGTGAAATCTATCATGAAGAGCATGATGTACACTCTTTTCCACTTTTTTATCAAGTAACACACTCAAAGGTTTCTAACTATTGTAAAATATGTGATGCATACACTCACAACACTAATGATAATCGATTAATTAATGACATTCATGAAGAATGTGCATGTGATACATTCCAAACCTTCGTAGCTAATAATCTAAATAATGGTGGATATCATGACCAAGGTAGAAGAAAAGGATAAGGAGGTGGTTTTTTCCCACAAAGAACATGTTACAAGTGTGGGTCCCCAAACCATTAGCAAAGAGATTGTCTATTTTATACTACATGTGATTTCTATAAAAAGGACCATTAGTTGGAGAAGCATCTTGACCTGTACATAACCATCACTAAGGAGAGAAATGAAAAGGGTATAGGTATGATGTGTATAGATAAAATACACTAGCATTTGATTTTATCCACCCCAAAATCATAACATGTCAACAAGTGAATATCACTATGTGAAATGGAGGATAACCACAATCCATATCTACTCCCATTGAGAAGGAATAGTGTGAAGAACCATGAGCGAGGAAGTATCCTGATGCCCAAAAATAAAAGGATGTGCTCCAGGACACTATGACATTGTTGTGATAACTCCAAGGAGAAATTAAATTTCTCAAAGACAAAGAAGCAACATAGCATGCTGATCTGTAAAAGATAGCATAGCCATAAACTGAGGCACAAGTTGACTTTCAAAAACTTTGCAAGTGTATACTGGATGAAGACATCATTCCATAACTAAGAATTTGGATTAAGAATCAAATATAATCACAAATTTATGCTCAATATTTAGTGACTTGGTAGACTAAGGATCATCAATTTAATCATGCTCAGTGATAAGATACCCCTATTCCTCTGACACCACCAAAAGATAAAGAGATACTAGTAAATGCTACTATTGATGGTTGGGTAATTTAGGACATCTTAGTTGACACTGGAACTGAAGTAAATGTTCTCACAAAGGAATCATGGTGAAAAATGGCTATTATAACACTATAACATTCACCACACATACTATTTATGGCCAATAAAAATCATACTCTACCAATTAGAGTTCTCAAGAATGCAATAGTTGAAATACTTGGAGTACCCTTCAAAGCTGATTTTGAGGTTATTAAATTAGTAGAGGTCGATGAATTCCAAAACTTATTTGGGAAACCTTGGTGTTATAAAAATAATGTACATTTAAGTTTAAAAAATTGCTACATCATTTTTTAGAATGTCAACCAATGCATTATTATTCCTCTTGATCAAACACATGAGCCCCTATACATTAAACCTGTTAATGTGGAAGAAGATATAAACCACATCTATAATGTCACTACCAAAGATGATGATCAAAATGATCGTAATATTGATGGAATCCTTTGATGGAAGGACACTCAGTCCCTCTTTGACACCATAAGCAATGATTGTAATTATTGGGCACATAACAACTATGACCTCACTGGAAGAGAGTGTAGTTTGATTCAAAATCGGGAGACTATTCCATTCTAGTTTCATAAAAGTCACAAGTTTATTCACCTTATTATTAAACAAATCATGAGGGAACCAATATTAGATGCACCTTTAGAGAGACTCGATGAGGATCCACACTTCTATAGACAAATAGAAGTTTGTGACTTTGTCTAACACCTTGAAGGATTTTATCACATTGATAATGATAGTATTTGATCTTTGGTTCATCTCTTAGATAGTAAAACTTCAATATGGTGGTGAACCCATCATGAGTTAATCCTTTAGTGGGACCAAGTATGCTCTACCTTACATCATTGATTCCATCATGATAACAAAGTTAGGGGAGCAATTAGATATAGTAGATTACTAGCACTTAAACCCCATATAGAAGCTTGTGAGAGAATGTGGAGAGATGAAGAGTCATACCTACCAGATTACTTATGGGTGAATGCATTCTATGGAACTTTAGTCACTTGGGTATAGGCATGGTATATTCATGAATAATGATACATTAGAACCTAATTTTGGCATCTCTTAAAGGAGAACATGAAATCAACACCATCTTATCCTCTCCAAGCATGGAGTTATACCCCACCCTCCAAAACATATGTGAAGTATTTTTTATTGACCCAACTCCCATTGAATATCATCTAAGAAGTATCCGTCATATTCCTAAAGAAGCTCTGCATCTTTTCAATGAACCATCAACACAATTTTTTTCCACACTAGAACCAATCTTTGATCAAGACCAGCATGAAGAGATATGTATATGAAAACAAAAACTAGTGTTTCATGTGGAAGAAGGTGAAGGATCCAATCCACTTGACCCTTTGTCAAATAATTTGGATTTCCCTATAAATTATGACACATGATTTTTTCATTATATTAATACCAATATAAACAACCCTTATTTTGGGCCAATTTAGACTATCCAATGCAACATCAACACAGAGAAAGAACCGAATATGGCCACTATAGGTAATAACTAGACTGACACTAAAATTTCAAAAACAATTGATCTATTAAAAGAATATCAAGATGTATTTATAAGAAGCTATAGTGAGATGAAAGGATTTCACCCATCCTTAAGAAAAATGCATATGAAACTAGGTGATGGTCCTTGACCAGTCAGAAAAAGGCCATATATAATGAATCTTAATCTATGGGCACACATCGATGAGGAAATTGACAATATGCTATGCACTAGAGTAATCGCCCCTATTGATGAATCTAATTAGGTCAATCCCATGGTGATTCATATTAATAAATATGGATGTATGTATATTTGTATGGATTACCAAGTACTTAATGCATCTTATGTCATTGATCCCTTCCAAACGCCTTTCATGGAAGAAATCCTTTAAGGTGTTGTTGGTTATGAGATATATACCTTCATAGATAGATTATTAGAATACCATCAAGTCCATATAGCTAAATAAGACTAGCCAAAGACTACATTTGCCACTAAATGGGGACCCTTTGCATATACTATCATTCCATTTGGGTTAAATAATGCACCAGTTATGTTATCATGATAGCTATTTGAATTCTTTAAGGATTTCATCCATAAGTTTTTTCAAGTCTACTTGGATGATTGGATAGTTTATGGCTTGGTCAAGGACCATTGTTCTAACCTAAGGATCATGATTGAGTGTTGTTGAGCATTAAAAATATTACTCAACTTAAATAAATGCCTATTTACTACACCTTTTGGTATCCTCCTAGGACACATTATTTGTAAAGATGGACTTCTGGTAAATCCAACAAAGGTATCCATTATTATTTGACTCTTAGTGCCAAAGTCTTAGCATGAGGTCCACACCTTCCTTGGACATACCAGTTACTATAGAAAATTCATCCATGGATATGCAAATATTTTTACACCCCTAAAGGAAATTCTAAATCATAATAAGCACTTCATATGGACTTGTTCCTCTCAAAAACATTTGAAACTTTAAAGGACAAGTTGGTGACCACTCTAATTTTCTAGTTTCTATATTTGACAAAAACATTTCATGTCCATGTTAATTCATCTAGAATGGTATTTGGAGTAATCCTTATACAACTAGGAGAAGGTCAACTTGATCATCCAATTTATTTTTCTAGTAGAAAACTAACTCTAGCTGAGAGGAATTACACTACCATGGAGTGTGAAGCATTGTCCATGGTCTAAGCTCTACAAAAGTTCTGATAGTATTTGTTGGCAACACCCTTTATATTTTATACAAATCATGAGGCTTTGAATTACTTAGTAAACAAACCTATCTTGCATGGATAAATCTTCCATTAGATAGTATTGTTCTAAGAATTCCAAATTTTTGTCATGGTTAACCTTGAAAAAGCCAATAGTGGACCTAACCATCTATCCTAAATTGAGGTAGAAGAGACACCATGGACTATCAAAGATGACTTACCTGATGTTCAAATTTCTCATGTTACTTGTGTACCTGAAGAAATCAAAGATATTGACACCTTTTTAACCACTAGCACAATACCTAAATCTCTCACCCCCTAGGCCAAGAAATAACTCATCATCCACATCACACCTTTTCAACTCATAGGAGGAGATATTTACAAATTCAATCATGATGAGGTTATTTGGTGTTGTTTCATGCAACATGAGCAGTCTGAGTTCCTTCAAGAAGTTCATGCAGGTATTGGTAGAGAATGCTATGCTAGAAAGGCTATCATGTGTAATGTTCTACTAGCTAAATTATGGTGGCTTACCATTTTTCAAGATGCTAAGGCATATGTTAGGCAATGTGACATATGTCAATGTGTAAGAAAACCAAACTGATGAGATGCCATGTCTCTATGACCAATTCTTTCTTAGGAACCATTTGATAAATGGGCCATTGATTTTATCAGCCCCATCATTCTAGTTAGATGAAGAGTAGGTTCTTGGTATATCATTATAACAACTGACTATCTCATTCATTGGGATGAAACTATGCCTACAAAGGATTATACTATTGCCACTATTATGCACTTCATTTGGGAGAATATCATAACTCACTTTAGATCCCACTAGGTTTCACTAGTGATCATTGTACTCATTTCCTAAATGAAACAATTTGTATCTTACTAAATGAGTTCATGATTGCACACCATAAAATGACATTGTATCACCCTCATGCCAATGAAATTTCCAAGGCTTTCAATAAGATCCTAGGCACCACCCTGAAAAATATTTTTAATATTGGTTGAATTGACTAGGATGATAGGGTATATGTGGTCATATGGGCTTACTGAACAACTTGAAAGCACCTTAAAAAAACACCCCATTTAATTTATTAAATGGAAAAGAGGCAATCCTTCTAGTTTAATTTTTGGTTTCATATATTTTCATTACATGTGTAGGTTGAATAAATGAAGATTCATCTTTGAAAGCATGCATGGACACTTTATTACAACTTGATGAAGCCCATTTCCTCACTCATTGGAGTCAAGATGTGGAAAAGCATAACATGAACACCACATAAAACACAAAACATTTCCCCCAAGAATGAAAGTATTACTATATGACTCTAAGTTTGCATGCCATTTTGGAAAACTTCAGATTCACTAGGATGGTATGTTTGTCATTCATAGCATTTGGCATACTAGATCGTGTCAGTTATAAAGGTTAGTTGGCTAGTTCCTTCCTAAGCATTATAATGTCATCTGGCTCCGATCGTATTTCACATTTGAATAGTTAAACTTTTTTTAAAACAATAAGGCTTATGCCATTAGTTTAGGATTTCTTATTTTTTAATAAAAGTATTGCCTTTGTTGCACGCAATGTTTCTCTAATGTAATGTCTTTAGGTTTTTTGACTTTCATAGAGGATCATGATTAAATTTTAGTGTGGGTCAAGAGGTCTAAATTCATGATTAAAAGTTAAGTATGCAAGGTTACCTAGGGTACGCAAGGTACTAGGCATGCAAGTTACTTGGGAGGACAAGATGATTAGGCCATGTAAGTACTTAAATCATACAAGATATTTAAGTCACAAAAACTATATATCCTAAGGATAGGGTGTTCCCATCATTAATTTGAATTTTGAAAGACACAACTATCCTCCACTAAAGAAGGAAGGAGCAAGATAGGATGTGCTATTAATATAAAAAATGATAGTAATGGCAAGAATTGTGCCAATGACATGATGTGACAATACCATTAAATGCATTAATTATTAGATGCGATTATCAAAGAGTAACAACCATTAAAAAATTGCATTAATGACAAGAAGTGATGGGCAAAGGAAAAATGAGTACTAATGATGGTGAACCTACTTAATCCTATAAATAAATAAGTTAACTTATTTTTACGCTTTACCTTTGTATTTAATTGAGATTAATAGAGCTAAAGAATAAATATCAATTATGACAAAGAGTTGAGAGCAAATCAAGTTCATTCATTTTCATAGAAAAATTTACAAGGCATTTCAAAATTTTATATAGGTATTACAATTTTGGATACGTAGGAAAAACATAGGGTAACATCGAGACCTAGGCAAAATAGGGAAAATTTTTAGGTTGTAGGTTTTATAACTCTGCCATTAGAGGGCACTCAAGCTTGAAAAGCTAAAGTCTTCAACTACAATCATGTATTCATTTGGAAACATTGGATGGCCATGTGTCAACTTTTGGGATCCTTGAAGGGTGATGTATCCTAAGAAAAAAACCCTCAGAATTGACCCATTACCTATGATACTGGAGGAAGAGGAGGTACTTGGTGGAGAGACGGTCTTCATTAGAGAAGAGACACCCAATGAAAAAGCTCAACACATGAAAAGGGGATAATCAAGTATAGCACAACAAGCTAAAAATACTCAATCATCTTTTCCTACACCTCTAATGATTGAGGAAATGCAGTATCTTGATTCAGTGTTGCACATGGAGAATTGGGTCTCCAAGGTACCCTCTTGCATGATCTTTGACTACAACCATAATTAACCAATAAACTAGGTTGAATTATAGAATGACTATGGATTAAAGAACCAAAACACCAAAAACTAATTGGTGTACAATCTAAAAATATTCAACACATTGGATGTTGTAGGGTTACTCTAGCTTTTCAACTTACCCTATTTTGTAAAACCCATAGAGGCCATCAAGTTCCTTATTTCATTCATCCATGAGGACTATATCTATTTTTATGGGTACAATATAAAGATCATGCCAAAAAGAATAAGCAAGGTGTCAGGATTAAAATGTTCGTGTTTGGATGTAGTTGATGACTTGGAAAACACTAAGGAGGTCCAAAAGACCACCATGGCACTAATGTACTAGAATCAAGGCCACACCATACATTTAAATAACCTATAGGATCCTGCCCTCTAGGTTATGGTACAAATCATCCTGACCAAGATCAGTGAGACCAATTATTGGAAGGAGGTTGATATGGTGCACCTCTACATCACTCACCAAGTCACTCAGGGATAAAAATATAATTAGGCTATGTATTTTAGACACCAAGAAGACCCATAAAATACCCAAATATAGGTTTACATGTGGTGTATTTCTTTTTTTGATGGTTTTTGATGAAATTGGTGTACCATACTACACCTCAGGAGCACTAAAGTGGGCATACCCACCCAAAAATAGGTCCCCCATCGAGCACTACACGGTGTTTACATGCCCAAAACACATAACCCCCCTATAAAATAAAAATGAGATACTATTTTGATGGCATTAAAGCATTCGAGAATGAATGGTGAATTTCAAAGGATTTAGCCCCTTGGCTGCTAGACAAGCATAGTTTACAATGAAACAACACTTCTCTTTCATGTGCATTAGGATTATCCCTTTCAAAGAGATTTTTGCATGGTTAAATTTATTGTATGCCTTGTTAGAATGGTAATTCATTGAATTCATGAATTATATCTTTGGTGCATATTCCATTGCCTTAAAATCCAAGAAGATTGATATGGATATTCATACTCTCCAAAAATTATATGTCTATCTAGGAAAGAAGGCATACAAAGAGAAGAAGGAGACAGACCTAATGGATAAAAAGGTCAAGCAAATAATGGTGGGAGGATAAGTACATAACTTGTTTTATATGCTATGACCTAGAAAATATTCAAAGGTGGAGAACCTAAGGAAAAGTTTCCACTAACAACTCTAAAGAAGAAGAAGTGGGCTAAGCATGATACTAGCACAAGTGGTCAGCAGGCACCATAAAATGGTAAAAGACTATTTAGGCACCATGACCAAAACCCTCACCTCCAAGACCCTCAACTTCATGCACATCTCTACCTCACCCTTCCCCACCTCACTCTTCTCCATCATAACCTTCACCTCCCTAACCTTCTCCATCTAAATCCTCACTGCCACAAGTCCCTCTCCCTCCACCTTATCCTTCACACATTCCTTTAAATCTGCCTTCACCCCTTAAAATAAATCCATATACATCTTCCCCAAAAAATTTTACTTTAAGAGATTCATAGTAGCGGGCCACAAAGCAAGTGCCCACATAGGAAATCTTGATCATACAAGTGTAAGCATTAGAATTTAACTCCAAGAAGACACCCTCCTCAGTGTAGGATGAAGAGACCACATCTAACAACTCATTGCTTGATGTTGAGAAAGTCTAGGGTGAAGAGGGGGTTGGTGAAGAAGAATAAATGAGTGAGATGTCCATTGGTAGCATTGATGCAAAGTTTGAGGCCCTGAAAAATGACTTTAATAAAGGAAAAGAGCTAGTTGGGTCCATAAAAGAACCTCCTATTGATGCATCTACAAATCTACATGATTGATATCAAGAGGGTATCCTTGATACTATGATTTATCTATGGTCACACTTAGTTTCCCATGATGTGATTCTAGAAACAAGGAATCAAGTGTCATTTTTATTGGACATATACAATGAGGAGCATGCATTTGAGTTTTGCCAAGATAGTCTCTCTTTAGGACATAATGCTCCTGCACTACCAAAACCATTGTGGGCGGATCCCTAAAATATTAACCCTCTATAAGCAAGTAAAACATTTTTTAATATGGGCTTTGAGGTTATGCACCATAAAATTTTGTCAAATTATTATGCATAAAGTGAAAAAAAGAAACATGCCTATGTGGTGGGTATGTATAAAAAGGAAGTTTCTACCAAGAATGCACCTACTGAAGAAGTGGTTGCTTTGAAGTAGTAGGTCAAAGAGGCCATAGAGGTGAAATTTAGAAAATTGAACCTCTATAAAATAATTTTGGAATAGGATCATATATTGGTAGACAATGGACCTCTTAATGGGGATACCATAGGATAATTAGAAACCTTCATGTACCTCCTATTGAAATTCTACAAGGAACAACTTGCATTGAAAGATGAGGGACTAGAGTTAGTAGAGAAATTCATTGAGTTATTAGAATTCTACAAGCATGTCCTAGAGACAATTGGGGAAGTCATCCCTATTTTGGATGGAAATTTTTAATGACTGGCATGCCCTAATAAGATCTTGGAGGTTTGGTTCTAAGCATAAGAAGCCTAGAGGTAGCAAATCATTGATACTGCACTCCTAATAAAAGATCATGCTGAATGACCCAAAGCATTTAAGGATGTGGACATGATGGAGAAAATGATCAACACACATCATCAACAACTGAATGCAAGTTTTGTATCTCTCTGAGGATAGGTTGTCAAAGAAGCATCAACACTTGAAGACATATAGAAGGATGCCACTACATCACTAGATAAATTGGTCAAGAAGGCCAATGATATATCTAGCCCACCTGAGGAACTAAAGAAGTCCAAGGAGGTTGTAGAGGAAATAACTACCAAGATGCTCAATGCATTTTCACATTGGGATAATGTGAATAAGTGGATTGAGTAGACATGGCCTAAATTTTTGGTAGAGGCCGCCAGTGAGACTTAGTTCAAGATGGACTAAGAGCATAGTGTGGGGTGATGATGGCCCCAAATTTTGGCTAAGTGTTTGTCCATTTTGGTGTAGAACCAACATGATGTGGAAGGACCATTACATATAAAGTCTATGACATGGAAATCGATGGGTGTAGAAGCATCGTGCCATGGAACCTACAAGGTGTGATAAAATAAGGGTATGGAAGCACTAGCATGAGAGAACCTAGTCAAAGGAGAATTAATCATGAGAAAACCAAGATAATAAGACTTATAATAATAATGAAAGACATGGGAAGTGCATGAGAAGTAGGAATGGTTAAGGATCAATTCATATGGGTCTCCCAGACCTTATCCATCAAAATTTCTACATCATCCCACAAGGAGATGAACACATGGCATTGAGGATCTAGCATAGAGGAAGTATATAGGGGGTGCAAATGCTTGGGTCCTTAGGATAAGTTAGTCGACAAATCACCATGACTCTCAGTCTATTGAGAGTTTGTTGGTCATTTATTCCAATCATTTTTTATTGTAAATACATGGTCAGGGATAAACAAGTATAAATACCCTTGTTGTAAAGCACTAAGATGATGGAATTTTGGCTTAATAATTCTTACGCTTAATCTATGAGTTATGGATTTATAATCATTTTTGTATTCCTGTTAAATTGAATTGATTAGTTGTGCATCTATGCTAGGTTGAGTTAAGCAATTTCTTAGTTGAGACTTAACATGAAATCTTCCTAATTCTTGTCTTCTTTATAAATAACTAACTCTACACTAAAATGGCATTAGTTTGCATAGTTATGGTAGCTGAGCTTAGTAATCCAAGGATCAAAGTAGTTTATATATGATTTCATGTAGTATCCATTTAATTACATAATAAAAGGAAGGATATGACTAAGTTTATATTATTGCATAACATAATCTACGAGAACTGGTCTTTAGCTATGTGTTTTAGGTGAGTGTGTAGGACCATAGTCTTGCATAAAAGGGGCAACACACTAGCTCATTGTGCTATAATTCAACACCAAGGGTATATTAAAAATAAGAAAACCAACATAGATCAATCAACTATGAATCTGATCTTCACAATAAAAATTACAAACTTGGTTCAAAAGACTTGCATTTTTCAAATGGAGAACATCCTAGACCCAAATGGACAACATAACGACACCATTTTTAGACCAGAGGTACACGTGATTTTAAAATTGGTTTAAATAAAGGAAATATTTCTGGAATAACATGAGTAATGTAATTATGTTACCTCACTCAAAAGGTATGACAATGGTTTTGGATTTTAAAATCTAAGGGAAATATTTGGGATAAAACAAACATCATAACAATGCCCCGTTTAACCAAGTGACACAAATATTTTGGAATGAAAATTATAAGGAAAAAGTGTGACATAAAATGGGTAGAATAACACCTCTTGGGTGAAAGTGTGATAAAAACATGTGATGACTATGACTTGTTTTGAATAAACAAATAATTTTTAGTCCTAAAACACGTATATAAATCAAAGAAAATTAAAAAATCATAAATGGCCCATCTTATCCCTATAACTGGCATAGGTGTGCATAGATTATACCAAAATTTTCAATAATATACTAATGATTATGAGGAATTAAGTGTTAATCCAAAAATTAAAGTACATGTGTCGATAGATTTTTTACACCCCCCTCTATCTCTTAATCATTGGTACATGGCACAAACTTAGAGTGAGGAGCACTCAAAATTTAGCATGAAATTATGTGGCAAGTGAGATTGACTACAAATATATAAGTTTAAATGTACTAGATGATCCCAAATGTGTCTAACACAAGGGCACAATCATGTCAATTGGGTTCATACTTGCTAACTTACTATGCAAGTGTCTATTTCTTTACATAAAAATTTCAACCATGTATTGCTTAGTAGAGTTTGTTGTTTAACAAGACCTAACTTGAGGGTTTTTATTAGGTTTAGAGAGGCTAACCAGTCATCCCCTTGGTAATCCCAATATCAAGTTGCCTAGTTTATATACCCTATCATGGAGCAGGGTTGGTACAAAGCTAGGAGATGAAGCCACAGGTCAATGCAACCCTACATAAATCATGGGGAGGAAATAAACTCCCACCCACAATCTAAATGAATAAAAATAAATAAATGAAAATTAAAATACTTTAGGGTTCTTTTTTAAATCACCTAAGTGAATTAGATCTTGGGGAGAGCATATATGACATTATTTATGATAAGACTTAACAAACAACGGTAATAAACCAAACACTTTTGGTCACTTGAGTTCCATAAATTTGATGGAAGGAGAGCATACACACTATAGTTTCTATTTTCCAAAATCAAAGAAATCAATTTAAGTAATTAAAACTATCTAAAGAACAAACAAGAATTGAAAAAGATCTTAAGAGATATAATTAAAATGGAGATTCTTTTTAATAAAACCAACTTAAAATGTGTTTGAAGTTTGGCCTTTGTGAAGAATTAAAATAAGAAAATGAAATTTATTTTGTTGAATTTTTAAAAAACAACAAACTAAATGTGAAATGAGTGTTGGGATGCAATATTAGTTATCTTTGCTTGAGAAAACTTTCCTTGTGAGTAAAATTTTGATGTTGGCCATGAAATAATGTGTTTGATCATGTGCTCAAATAGTCTTTGACAATGGTGCTCCTTACATCATTTCTCCTTCTCACCTTGGCATTGTTTTTGCATTATAACACTACAAAAATGTTTTGTCTCTCAACAATTGAATATTATAACTTTGGCTTGAGAGCTTTTTTTATAATTGCTTCAACACTTCTATTTATATCCTTTCAAACTAAGTCTAACCTAAGTATAGTTAGGTTTAGTTTAAACCTAGTTAAGTTAAGGATGGGACAAGCAATTAATATTTGAGATAGAGATCCCATTTATTAAGTATGTATCTCCATTTCTAAATTTAAGGCTTTAAAGGAGATATTTTCAATTCTTTGACTTTGAGTATGATGACATCATCATGATTTCAATTTTATTAGAATTTATTTTTTACAAAATTTATTTTCACTAATTTCACATGGAAATTTCACTTAAGCATTTGATTTTATTTGCTTAGTTAATTCATTATGCTTAACATTTTTGCACTTTAGAAATTCTTTAAGTGCCTTGCTTAATGAGTCCAAAGGCCAAACTATCAATTTGTTAGGTTGCAAGTTGACTAGAAATGAATATGTGAGAGTTTATTGTTGTATACCAGATAATGCCCCAAATAGGGATGCATCAACATGATTCTGAGCACTAATGTCTAATGTGTGGATCAAATTGGGGCATTCAGTGATTCATACTCTTAACTTGCATTCTTTGGTAGAAATGAATTTTAAGTCTAATTGGAACATAGTTGTGGCCAAAATGGGGTGTCTACAATAGGCACAATAATGTCTTCTCAAATAATGAAAAAGCTATGCTAAATTTTTTAATGCTTTGGCTAATGCCCTAGATGGAATTTGATTGTATTTAGATTCCGCCTCAAAGGATCAAGTGGTAAATAGTGTCATTGAACATGCCCTAAAAAAGAGGAAACAACATGGTCTAGTGGGAATAGTGTGGAAATAATGATTTTCCCAAGGTAGTTATAATATTGGCATAGTGAAAATGCCCCAGTAGACCAGATGTAAGTATGATACAATTATACTTTTCCATAATATGGCGGATGTGATTATTGATTGGTCTAAAATAATTTTTGCTGTTATGGAAAATTGGCAAAGGAACTACATGTAATGAACATGTAATCATGGATTAATGTTGAACTGACATAGAGGATGTGAATAAATTTGGGCTACCTGCTAGTATGGAGATTTATGTCCTAACTAGTAGTGATTCTTATTCATTTGTGGTTTAGTTACTATGTGTTTACATGATGTTTAGGTAGGTATTATGTGAACAAGGGGAAGTACTACTGATAACATCATTCAATAGCTCCTTTTTCATGATTTTTTTGTACCGTGTCATAGTATGTATCATAGTTATATAAAACTATAATAATTAAGTGTATCTTAAGCATGGAAAACTTAATTTAAATGCAAATATGAACCACTTAGGTGTAAGATATGAATAATCAAATCCCAAGTGAATATAATACAATAAATCAAGTGTAGGAATGAATACAAATATTCACAACTTAAATACAAGATATGATTAATTAAGACTCAAGTACAAAATAAAATGTCATAATCATATGATAACTAAAGAAAAGAAGGCATAAGAAAAGAAGTCAATCAACAAAGAATTAAAAAGGAAAAATGAAGGTAACAACTACACTAAATCAAATTAAATAAACAACCAAACTAAATCACAAGATAAATAATTAAGTTAAAGTAGGATCAATAGACAACCTAAGTTAAAGTACAATGAATAAACAAACAAGCTAATGTGTAAGCAATAACAAAGTAAGTTAAAACAAGAGAAATAGACAACCCAAGTTAAAGCAAATGAATAAATAGATAATCTAACTAAAAATGAACAAATAACTAATATAATTGAAAATGAACAAAAAACTAATCTAACTATTTGTGCACATGTAATAAAAGTGTCATGATTAGCACAAAGGTTACCCCTAGGCTATAGGGAGAAATGACATAGGTACGATGACAAAGGTTTCCCATAGGCTATAGGGAATAATAGTGCTAGATGGTTAGGGGGAATATAAGAATAAGGGGTGGTTGAGTTGACCCCAAATGCATTGGGAAAGTGGATGTTACCTACATAGTCCCATATACATGAGTTCTAATATGGACTTCAGGTTGAATGTAGTTTTCCCAGGATATGGGAAGAGAATAAAATTTATGATAAGTAAAATAGATTTTTCATAGAGGAAAATAGGAATGGGCTCACAAAATGGTGAGAGTGTGAAACAAAGGGGTTAGTGCTCACAATTATGAGAACATCAGGAACAAGAATTTGTGAAACCATGAGAGCATGGTTTAGGCTAAAACCATAGTAAAATATATAAGATGAGTGATCACAAATGAAAAAGGGTTAATAATTCATAGTGTTCATTATGTTTAAGGCTTAGAAAAAGAATAAGCTCATAAAATGGTGAGAGCATAAGAAGATATGACTCACAAAATAATGAGCGCATAAATTACTCAAAAAACTACAAGAGCATAAATGACTCACAAACTGGTGAAATTAAGACTTAAATTACTCATAAAATGATGAAAGTGTAACTTAGGTTATTCATAAAACACTGAGAGTGTTGGGAGGTCTATGACTTGTAAAATGGTGAGAGTGATTGGAGACAAAACTACAAGAATGAATGATCAAATAAAATGGTGAATGATACCAATAATCGAGACTAGTTGAGTTAGCCTTGGATGCCTCATGCATCCAAGCACTGCCTACATAGTTTGTGTGGACCTCAGGCTGATGTAGTTCTCCTAGAGGTGAAAAGGAACACTATCTAAAAATGGAACAACCAAATTAAAATGGTCATGATGTAACCCATGTGAAATCTTTAGTTATCCCTACCAACTAGGAGATACATGTCATGAGTAGTATGGATACAATCTAAATGGCCTAGTATTAGAGGCTTGTTTAAGAGTTTTTGACATATTTCCATACTTTTGAGTTTTCTAGGCATCTCAAATCAATGGATAATTATGAGATATAAGATGGGTTAACTCATAAAATAATGAGAGTGTGGCTTAAGTTACTCATAAAATAATAAGAGCATACGACTAAAGTTTCTCACAAAATGGCGAGAGCATGAAAGAATTTGATCAAGTTAACATCTCAAATTCATCCACATATTGGACATAAGTGCTAATAATTTCATCAAAGAATCCCTATTTTGGGTATTACCCTATATGAAATGATAATCTCCCATATATTCATTCCTATTTAGGTTGTAACCTAGGAAATAGACATTTTCAACCAATTAACAGGGGCATTTGATCAAATTCTTGAAATGACCTAAAGCCTATGTAGAATTAATTAAAAAATAAAATAAAATAAAATTGTTAGTTAATAATCCATGTTGAATTAGTGAATTTATAATTTCCAAAAATCAAAATTTAATAAATATCAAAGGGAAATGAGGTCATGATGATGTCATCCTCCTCAAAGTCAAGAATTATAAAATATCAACATAAATGCCTTAAAAATTAGAAATGTTAAACCATGCCTCCATAAATGCATAATTAAGGACATTATTTATTGAATTTGGACTCCTAAGTCTAACCTAATATTAGCCTAAACTTAATCAAACCTAGGCTTGGGTTAGTTTAAAACCTATAAATACAAGGTCTCACACTCGCTTCCAACAAACTCTTTTGTCTAAAGTTATTATGCATAATTTATACGATAAGATTCATAGACAAATACATGCCAAGGCAAAAACCATAGTGGACAAAGGGGAGGTGCTTCCCACTAAGCAAGAGCATTGATGAAGACTCCATTTAGACACAAGTCGAGCAAGCCAACTACCATTTCAACAAGCGATTTATAGCTATAATGAAGGCGAAAAGGATTTATATTTTGTTCTTATTATTGTGTTGTGTTTGTATTATTATTATTATTATTATTATTATTATTATTATTATTATTATTATTATTATTATTATTATTATTATTATTATAAATCTCCCCTAGTATATAGGCTTGGGAATGCTTTATATTAAGCTTGTTGTTGATGTTTGGTTCTACTAACAAGTGACTAATGCATCATTTCCCTTAGATTTTGAAGCCATTTCCTGAAGGTTTTCCTTTCCATAATTGGTACAAAGGGAATGAATTTTGTGACTATAACTAAGTAAAATTAAATTCCATACATCAATGTGTGCAATTAATGCACCTCATTCAAAACATGTTATAAAATAAAGAGATCAAGTTGGATAATAGGGCTTCTACTTATAATCAAAACTTGTGTATTTACGAGGATCCTTTTCCACAACATAATGCTAATAATCAAAATCATACAACATGAAGGCCACTTCCATAATAAAAATAATAACAAAAATGATAGCAACGACAACACAATGGTCAAAACTAATGTCAAAATGACCCACTTAATTAAGAGGTTTATCATGCTATCATATATGACTCCAATAAAATTTTAGGTTCTATTACAGTCAGTCGTATAAATACTATCATGATCAACACTAGAAAAAATTATAATAGACCATGACCATTTCCTAATAATGCTTATCATCCTTCCTATGATGTTAATCCTCCTTTGACCTATGACCATAACTAAGCATAGTAACAATCAAAGATTACCATCCTAGGCCCTTCTCCTTCTTCCTCTAGATATAATAGCCCTTTACCCAATATAGATTATGCAATCATAACTCAATAGACTAAATTCAACATTATAGGACCATAACCATCTTCTACCAATGAGCCCATTCAATCCACCATACTAGCTAAAAGTAAGCTAATTACCAATGCTAAAGACAAAATGTATGATATTGTAGAGTGACTACAAAATATGCTTGCACAAATATATATCTTGTATTTTAGTTACCTCTACTATCCACAAAAATAATATCCTTATAGAGTTTTTGAGCCAATCCAAGGTACCAAATGACATTACACTAGATAAATTCTAAGCTTTGGTTAGACACCTAACCCTTGGCCAATAGTTTACCTTTGACCAAAGTGATATGACATTCTTAGGACCTCTCCAAAATAACCCATTGTATATCAAAGTTTTCATAGCATGGTACAAAGTTAAGTTTGTCCTCATAGACAATGGATTAGGCATTAATATTATATCTCTATGGTTGGTCAAGCATCTAGGATACACAATAGATTACCTTCAGTCAAAGACAATTACCATCAAGGCCTATGGAAATGAATAATGAGAATCATAAGGAATCATCTATTTTCCATTTGTTTTTAGGACCTTGACCCATGACACACTTTTCCATGTGTTGGACATGGATCTATCATACAACTTGATTCTAGGCCGACCTTGAATACATGAAATCCAGGCAATACCTTCAACATTACATCAATGTATCAAGTTCCCCCATTTTGGGATAGAGATAACTATTCTCACAGACCTACAACTATACCAATTCTATAAACATATGGAGGTCAAGTATGAAAGTTATAATTACCATTTTAGCCTAAGAATGACAAATACCTTGATACCCTTGCCTCTACTTCCTCTATGGCCCCTCCTAAAATATTGAATCATTTTATAATCTCTAACAAAGGCCTAGGAGAATACCTCACAAATAATGCATTCCATGTGGCTAATTTTCCATCAGCCCTTAAATCTTATGGAGGATGCAAAGTCAAGGCTACTTGTATGAAATGGTGATAGAAAGACAATTTTAATGCCCTAGAGCCTATTATTTTCATATCAATCACTAGCCAAGAACATGACCCACTTGTCAAATATGATTCCTAAATTTATAATGATGACTTAGCTGAATGATACAAAATCAAAAGGTATCCCATCCCTAATTAGATCATGGATAATCAAGATTATGAAGGTAAAGGCCAGGGGGCAGATCAATAATATATTCTTAGATTTAAACCACCCAAGGGTAAACTCATGATATTGGATTTAAACCACCCAAGGGTAAACTTTCATACTGTATTTTTGTTCCTATACCAATGACTAATAATGATGACATTGGTAGCAATGTAGAGTTTGATTATAGTGTATATAAGGAATTAGTCAATACCAACCTATTTCCATAACCAAGTATAAGGGAACTCATGATATTAGATTTAAACCACCCAGGGGTAAATTTTCATATTGTATTTGTGTTCCTATACCAATGACTAACAATGATGATGTTGGTAGCAATGTAGAGTTTTATTATAATATATAAGGAATTAGTCAAAACCAACCTATTTAACCCTTCTGTCTTATGTACCATCACACATGGAATTTGTCCTTCCACATATTTCCTTCATCATCCATAATTCATCAATTAGGACCAACAATAATCCATAGTACCACTTGATGAGTTTGATAATAATGAGGCTATTGGTAACTTTATGGGCCTAAGAGACCATATTACACTTGGAGATCATAAATAAGGTTTCTCTATCAGATTGGATCTTACTACCTATTTTAGAGAGGGGGTGAAATTACTTTGCCAAAGAGAAAAATAAAATCAAACACTGAGGACCAAAACTAAAAACCTCTTTGAGGCACTTTTGGACCAAGGTAAAAGTAAATAAAAAGGCTAGTCTCTTGGTGAAAACCTATTTCAAGTGCCATTAGACGGGGATGTTCACCCTTCTTCCAATGAAGATCATGATACCACCAATACCAAAATCATATTTAGGGCTGAAATTAGTGAAGAATATCAATGATATTTTGAACATATTATCCAAAAATGTTCCAAAGTATTTGATGCATGACCCTTGCCACCATTAGGTGATTATGATTCATCCTATTTTGGAGAATTATACAAGCTAGTCTGACTAGAGGACTTTGATATTTCCAACTAGTTAACATATCTACCAACTCTCTTATAATATGGATCTACAATTCTCATGGAGGACACTTATAATATAAACATTGAAACACTGATCGATCCAAAGTGTATCAAACTATGAGCATCCCTCACTGAGGAGGAGCATAACATCCTTATAGACCTCCTTAGGGATTTCATCAATATTGTTTCATGGGCTTATTCTTACATACCAAGTTTAGACCCTACCCTAGTTGTACATCATCTTGTTGTACATCCTGATGCCAAGCTAATCAAGTAGAAATTGAGTAAAATGCATCCTCGAATTATCATCTTAGTCAAGAAAGAACTAGAGAAAATCTTAGTTTTAAGATGCATTTATCCTATTGACTAATAAAATAGATCTCCAATATTATGTCAGTCAACAAAAAGTAGAAGGTATCAGATTGTGCACTAATTTTCATGACATTAATAAGGCTTACTTAAAGGATGACTTCCCTTTGTTGAATATCAACATGATTATTGATTTCACATCTGGTTATGAAATGCTTTCCATCATGGATGGATTTTTAGGATACAACCAAATAAATATCACACTAGAAGACCAAGACAAAACAATGTTCACCACTCCTTGTGGAATGTTTTGCTATTAGGTCATGTCCTTCAGCCTCAAGAATGAAGGGGAAATAATGAGACATGATGGTAATATTCCATGATACAATTTATGATGTAGTTGAGGATTATGTCGATGATATCTTGGGTAAAGCCAAGACCCATGCCAAACATCTAGCTATGTTTCGAAATATTTTTGAATGATTTTAGGAGTACAAAGTTAGACTTAATCCCAAAAAGTGCGTATTTGGAATAATTTATGACAAATTTTTAGGCTTCATTATCTCTTTTTAGGGCATTTAATTCAATCCAACCAAAGTCAAGGCCATTACTGATATGTCATTGCTATCTACTTTGAAGTAGTTCCATAGTTTATAGGGCAAGATACAATCAATCAAATATTTCATATCATAACTACCCAAAAAATGTCATATATTTACCCATATACTAAATAATGGAACTCATTTTTCATGGAATGTATATTTATAAAAGGCCTTTAAATAATTAAAGGAATATTTGGCTAATACAACCATTTTGTTACCACCCATGCCAGATAAGACATTGTTACTCTAACTCTATGTAATGGAAAATGCCTTAGGGGCAATGTTGGCCCAAAATAATGTTCAAGAATATGTTGTTTATTAATTAATAAACACATTTTTTATGTATGATAATAATTATACGTTGGTCAAGAAATCTTTGTTATCTATGGTCTTTATAACACAAAAGTTGTGCCACTACACGCTAAATAATAAGATCATTATCATTGTCAAATTAAATTGGCTTAAGTATCTAATTTCAAAAATAGGTTTATAAGGTTGTATGGCTGACTTTATTATTTTTTTAAGTGATTTTAAGATCAAAAATACTTACCAAAATGCCATTAAGGAATAAATAATCATATACCAGCTTGTCGAATCTCCTCTTCATGATACTCAACCACTCACATTTGGGTTTCCAAATGAGTCCATTATGACTATAATAGAAACACCTCCTAAAGAGAAACAATGGAAATTTATTTTGATGATTCATTCACATCTCATGGATCAAGAGCAATATTATTGTTCATAACACCACATGGGGATCTCATTCCCAAGTCTTTATGTATCAACTTTCCTTGTACCAATAACATGACTGAGTATTGAACACTCATTACAAAGATTCATTTAGTAGTACAATGGAACATTCAACATATTTTGGTTTATGGAGATTCATAGATTATCATTAATCAAGTCACAAAATAATTCCAAACTAAGGATGAGAAGCTAGTACCTTATAAAGCCATGGTGGATACTCTCAAGCAACATATTATCCACCTTCAATTTGAACACATGCATCATGTTAATAACAAGATAGTGGATGCTATGGATATAACTTTTTTTGTGATCTAAATTACAAACATGATAAGATATTATTAGTTCCTCATTAAACATCTTATCACATCATCCCATAAACCATCAACCATTGAGATGATCTATGATTTTTTTGTCACATTTTTACCTGGTATTTTGAACTATATAATTACCTTCATGATTAGGTCCGTTCACTAGAACTTTCCCATAAACAATAAAGATCATTTAAGTTATGTTGTAACATCACCTTATTTATACCATAACATATATATTTACTATTGGCCAAAGTTTTCTTGACGTCCCCTATTACCATTTTTGACCTTGGTTCTGATTTATTTATGATTCAGACACTTTTAGTGGTTAGATTCAAGAGCAGTTTCAATGGTTGATTCAGTCTTATGACTCTTTGAGTGTATTAATTCATAAAGGGTCAGTATCTTGGGGTAGTATGATAGTGGTTTTTAAATTGCATCCTTCATTTTAGCAAGTGTTCTATATCACTTATGTCATTATTCCTATAACCTAGGGGAAACCTACCTAAGTCATTATTTCCTATATCCTAGGATCAACCTTTTACCATGGATTTCCTTACCATTATTTCATACCCTATCATTTGCATATTCATGAACATGTTAGTTAGATTCCTTAATGTAGGGATAAATACAATGGTTTGAGGTCCATTTGGACTATGTAGGCAATGTTTAGTGTTTTCTGATATCATCTAAGCCACCCTTATTCCAACACTCTTATCATTTTATAAGTAACTTAAGCCACACTCTCACTATTTTATGAGCAATCTAAGGCACACTCTCAACATTTTATGACTTAATCCATTATGTATCTTGTAATTCTATATGGAGTTAACATGCCTAAAAATGACCCAAAAACATATACATGTGCCATAAAAACTCCTAAACAAGCCTTTAACACTAGGCCATTCAGATTTTATCCATCCTACTTAGAACTTGCATTTCCTAGTTAGGAGGTATAATTGAAGATTTCACATGGGTCACATCATGGCCATTAATATTTTCTTATTCCATTTTATGATAGTGTTCCTTCATATTTCTAGGAGAACTACATTGCCTGAGGTCTATACAAACTTTGTAGGTAACACTTGGATGCATGGGGCATCCCAAGTTAGCTTGGCCAGTATTAGTGATTGATATCATTCACCATTTTATTGTATCATTCCTTATTTTAGGTTTATATCTAAATTCTCTTGCCATTTTGTGAGTAATTTAAGTTATGCTCTCACCATTTTGTAAGTCATTTATGTTCTCACCATTTTATGAGAAATTTTAGTCATGCTCTCGTTATTTTAAGAGAAATTTATGATCTTTACCTTTTATAAGTCATATCATCTTACTCTCTCATCATTTTATGAGTCATATTGTATTTTTTAGAGGTACAATCACTGAGAGGGGGTGAATTGGTGAGCCCAAATATTCCAACTTCAATTCTAATCTTTACAAATACTTAACTAGTTACCACAAGCATTCATGAAGCATACACATCATTGATAAAAAATAGCAAGAGAGACAATGAAATATCAATCATATAACACATGAAATATGTGGGAAACCCTCTTGGGGGAGAAAACCCATATGAACCTACAATTGGACTATTATCCTATAATAACAAGAACCAATTCAAACCAACTACAACTTATCAAGGAATTGCAATCCCTATTTAGTGAGACTAAATAGGAGAATCCAACCATGTGTCAAATTAAACTTGAAACCTTCATATGTACAAGATATAACACCATTAAATGCCTCCTTAGATTTATCTATCACAGAGCCAACTATGTCAAGAATTGTCTAGAAAGATCAACATTGCACATGTGTATCTTTTGATGTGATTTAGCACATGATCTAAAATTTAGTGCAAATCAACTAGGCTCAAAATTGAACAAACCCATATGATGATATCCTAATAAAACCTCCATGAATGTGAATGATGACATCATCAACATGCTTACTTGGCTTTATTTGAACATAGAAAACACTATCAAAATGCTTGAGATCTGAAATTTACACCCATATATCTTTGATTGTGTTTAGGCATAGGACCTAAGATTTAGTGCATAATAATTGGGGACTAATGTTATAACAACCATATGACCAAATCCCATTGAATAATACATCTATGGAAATGGTTATATCATCAAACTACCTACTTAGATTTTCTACCATTGGACCCAAAGTATCTAAATGAAAACTAGGGACTACCAAATGAATTCCACTTATGCACCCAAACACTCAAAGATTAAAAAACATATTAGGGACCTTTTTCACATGATTAATAATAAATACTCATCCCTAAACAAATATAACCATGCCAAAACATAAGATCAACCAAGCATACTTAAAGTATACTATGACAAGCACATTGTACACTTTGTCATTGTCACATAGACTATCAAGGCACTTCATCCACTCACTTAGACACCTTCATGACATCAACATGGCATCATTAACAATGCTCTAAAAATATCCCCCTTTTTCATTGATGTCAACAACCATCATATATAATAATATATAACTCACCTTCTTTTTCTCTTTTCAAGCACTCTCACAATAGGAACTTTCTTCCCCTTTGACATAATGACAAAGTCAGCACAATATGATCCTGAGGACCTGAAAAGACAACCAATAGGAGAGGACCATATTAAAAAAAATGATAAAAACTACCCCTTACCTTGATCCTACCTCTTCTTTCCTTAACAACTTCCTCTTACTCCATGCCAACATTCTCTTCAACCAAGCACTATTGTATACATATAATATTTTCAAATTTTATTGATTACTAACACTTTGTATCTTTCAAGAACTTGTCAAGTCTTAATTTCTCTAAGTGCATGCCTTAAGGAGTGCACAAAAAAAGGGGTGAGTAGAACATTGGCTCTTCGAAAGATTATTTTCCCTTTTGTCACTTTCCATCTACACACTCATATCCTAAAACCATTTACCCTAAGCTTATTCTTCTTAACCTTACCCATTCTAGCCATTTACCATGATTTATTCTCCTTGCTCTTACCTTGATCCCCTTTCAGCCAGTTGACTATACTAAGTTGACTGGGTCAACCTTGTATAATTTTTAACTTCTGATTATTATACAGGGTTGATTGGGTTGACCCTATACTATTTAGGGGTATTTTTCATTAGGAGCTTTGTTAGCCCTTCGACTGACCTAGTTTAGGACCTAGTGAATTATCTCCCAAAAATATATAGGGTCAAATATTTGTTTATGTATCTTTTGGATCATTAATTCAAACTATAAAAATTATAGGGTTACAAACTAGACCTAATTATATAAACATTAAAAAAATCAATATTTTTTAGGTAGATAAGTGGGCTACACAATTGAATATAAATTATTAATAATATTTTAAGGTCTATTGATGTTTGAAATTAGTAAAGGGTCGATCCTCTATAGATAAAATATTCTAAAGTATTAAGGGAAAGATCCACATATATATACAAGTTCAATTCCAACCATTTGTAAGAATAGATGTGAATAAGAATAAGTGCGAATAAACATTTGCTTATTGACCATTTTACTTGAGGAATAAAGCTTAGGGTTCCATACTTTCTTTGGAGATATAGATCTTGTCTTATGGAGAAGTATTTTGGATACATAGATAGATATTTTGGCTGAGAGATAATTTGTCTTTGTTATCCTTACATACCAAAACTATATCTTGTGAAGCACCTTGGCCAAGGGAGAGATTGAGGCTCGGCAAGTTCAGCTTCAAAAGTAAGTATTCCTAACTTTATTTATCCTTTATAAGAGTAGATGGATAATGTAGTTATAGTTATTTCTTCCATGCATTAAGATTATATATACATTGACATGAGTAAATTTCTTTTATGCATTTTTAGTTTAGTTTGTTTTGTTTTTAACCCCCATTTTGTGCCACAAGATTTAGTGTGCACTAGATTAGATTTACTTTCTTATTTATTAGAATAGGTGAATATTAAACCTTAAGAATATTTTAGGGTTGTTTCATGATTGTGTTAGACTATAGGCTTTGGAACCCTTCTTAGCATGGTGTATTATGACAAGTGAACCCCTAATCAGGTCTAGCAGATCCTCATATTGGTCATGCCCTCGCTTAACAAATGTATTCCCAATCAGAAGTGTAGGTATTTTCTATCTTCTTTGAGCCAGGATTGATTTATAAACATGATGCATTTTTAATTTCATACATTCTAGTGAACCTAATGTGAACTAACCCTTGTAGGATTTTTTTACCTTATTTCATTCTTTCATAATTATTTTTTATCATATATTTGCCATACTAGATCGACTCTGTTGACCCAGTATTTAAATTTTATGCACATGATTTTAGGTACAAGCTATTGGATCAACCTTGTCAACCTAGTATAGGTTTTTTATGTTTTTAGACATCTAATCCAGACTACTAGGTCACCCAAATCAGCCTTGTACATTTTAGGCAATCAGTAACAAGTTTTTGTAAATCTTGATCGACCTAGTCAACCTAGTTAGCAGTATTTGCAAGCATATTTCAAGGTTATTGAATAGTAATGTTCATTATATGCATCTCTAATCCACAAAGGTTCCTTTATATCTCTCTATATATTTATTTAAAATCTTTCCTTTCATATTTTTTAGTCTTCAAAAATGACCTTGCATAGTCAACTGGGTCGACCTAGTTATATGTTCTTTGTGTTGTCTGGATAACTAGGTCAATCTGCAGACCCTATTCATTTTTAGACCTTGATTATATATTATAATTTTGACCCTATCAATCTTATTATATATTTTTTGAATACATTTTTTACCATATTAACATTATACCTTGTTTCAAAGCTATAATTAACCTTATATGCTATTAATTAGTTCACACTTTCTTTTCTTGTTGCTTGCATGCTTATAATAGATCACATAACTTAATTAGGTGGTTTTCAATAAATCATTTAGTTTCAGTATTTTTTATTTTATGCACACATGGAAAAATCATAAAATCTAAAAAATCATTTTAACATTTGTCTACCCAAGGGCAACCTATTTGGATTTCATCACCAAGGGGGAAGCCAACTTGATACTCTGGTCAATTATAAAACATGGTTAATGGTATATTATAGCTAAACACATGACACCCTTATTTTTTTGGTGTGTGAAGTGAGGGGTAATCCACCTAAATAATTTCCATTATAGTCCCTTTCAGCCTAAACTACCTGAAACCATCCGTAGATTACCATTCTAATTCCTTGCTTACAACCAACTTTCCATCACATTTAAAATCATATATTAATAATATAATTAACATTCAAGTTGACCAATTAGTTATCTCTTTACTTTCCAAGTTAAATTTATTTTTTTCCTTTATGTTATTTTATTTTCAAGTTAATTTCAAAATTTATCTTGTTTTAGTCCACAAATCTATCATAAGTTTCTTAATTCCCCTTTCTATTTTACTGTGTTGACCCAATCGACCATGTAACTTTTTCCAACCTCTATTCATTGTATCAGATCAACCTAGTCAACCCTATATATTTTTTAGACCATTTTTCCTCTTTTTCCAATCTCTATTTGTTGTACTAGGTCAACCCAGTTGACCTAGTATAATTTACAGGCACTGTTTCCTGTGTTGGATTGACCTAGTCGACCCTGTACAGTTTCATACCTCTTCTTATTTACTTATGTGGTTCTATATTATTATATCATCATGATGACATATTTTCAACCTTATTTTAGTCAATAATATTGCATAATTAGGTATTTGGATAATAACTTCACTTGTTTTATTACTTTAGATGAAACTATCCAATTTCTTTCTTCGTCTTCTCTTAATCCAAAACTAATCACTACACAATGTAATTTATTTGAGTTAATTCATCCTAATCCTATTCCCAATACCAATTTTGGAAATATTCCACCAACTAATCCCTCTCCTATCAACACTCATACCCTTACAACCAATGTTTACAATCTTCTTGTTACACCCATAACAAGATCACTAAGTCTTATCAATTCCCAAAGTAACATGGTTGAAACCAATCAAATTGATAATTTATATGGTTCCCATTTATTCAAAAACCTTGATCATAATACTATTTACACTCCTCACAAGAATTGTGGCTTTACCAAGCTTCCTTCTTATTCTACCACACTTAAGGTAACTGACACTAATGTTGGGAATCCTCCACCTATAAAGAATCCTCATCCCACCAACACTACTAATACCCCACCTTAAAAACCACCCATTAATAAAACTCAACTTCTTGCACACATATTTCAATAAATTAACATCATGCAAACAACCAATCAATCTCAAATGATGAACATGCAATAACATTTATTAAACATGACTAGTCAACCAACTCAAGTCATCACGTCTCAACCAAATAAAAAAAAATTCATTCCTCTTAGAGATTCCAATGTGAATATCATCCCTCAAACTCTAATAAATAACAAAATGCTTTAAAATACTCAAAATAAACGTTTAATCCCATTCATTGCATCCATAAATATTTGAAACATTTCTCCAACTACCACATATAATGCGACTAAAGACTCTACTATCTTTCTTAAGTCTTTTGGTAATCTCTATAAGGAATAGGTCCAAACTAACACCTTTGATACCACCGATCTCTTAGCCAAAACCTTTTTTGGTGATGCACTTTAATGATATAACTAAATTCATATACAATCCATCTCACAACTAAAGGATTTAATAAATGCTCTAGTGAAGGAATTCCAACATGATGACCTTCCTAAAAATTACCTTAGCCATTTTATCAATGTCAAATAATTTCCTAGTGAATCTAATCATACTTTCATCAAATGATATAAATAGCTCACTCATAAATTGGACCATAACATGAATTATGATACTCTTTTAAAACTATTTATCACTTCTCTTAAACCTCCCTTTCAATACAAAGTTTGAATCTTTTCACCTAAAACTTTAGAATAAGCCTTAGACCAAGAAAAAAGGCAAGACTTTATTATGACTCAATTTGAACCATCTGAAACAACTAATAAAGTACCTTTCCAATCAACTTATCATAACATTGATTTATCCAAATCTTCCCAACCTCAAAATGGAACATCTAATTTAACCAATTTTAACCCAACCCACCCACCCTTTACTCTAGAACAACTTAAGAATAAATTTCCACCCTCTAAACCTATGAGATTTGATATTTCCAAACCTCCTCCAAAATGGTACAATTTTGATAAGTTTTGTTGGTGGTATTCTACTATAGGTCATTCTCATGAGTCTTATCATGATCTTCACTAATTTCTTCTTTATTCCTTGCTTGGTCCACATTTCAATCTTGATATTCTCATAAAACAATGTTATCAAGACTATCTTCAAGCTTCTAAAATTTAATCTCAAGAACCATAATCACATCAACATCAAATACATAATTATCAACAATAATCATCCCATACATATACCTCATCTACTAATTTTGTTCAAACCACAGTTGATCCTTCTTTCTACACCAACAAGAAAAGAATAGCTCACATGAATAAATTTAAACATATTGTTGCATCCATTTCAACTCAATATTTTAAGTCACATGAAACCAAAGAGTACCTAGTTCAAATGCATACTCTAATGCATATCATACATGGTCCTCCTTTACCTCCTCATACCTCTCCTACCCATCATATGTTATATTCAACCTCATTAAAAGCTAACAAACAAACACATTTGCCTATATCCGAATGCACCTACCAACCCAATGCAAACCATTTTAATATTTTAATATTACCTCACTCCACCTCACATGTTGGGTCATCTTGCAATGCATATCCACATGTCCCTTCAAAGTTTGGGGCATCTTGTGATTCCCATACCTGCAACCACTTACCCTTTGGGGCATCTTACGATGCCCACTCTTATTCTAAAATGCATAATAAAAAACAAATCCAACTTACGATGCCCACTCTTATTCTACAATGCATAGTAAAAAACAAATCCAACTTCAATAAACCTTTAAATACTTATATAAGTGTATTTCACATGCTCATCTTTGATACAAATGTTAGCATATATCTTACTTGTTATTTTTTTCTCATGGTTCTTTGTTTTTTTGCAATTTATTTCTTTTACTTTCACTTTATAAGAATCATTTTATTCATTATACATTCTTTGGTTTTATTTCACATTAAATTTGGCATTTGATTTCATTTTTTTCCTCATAAATTTATTTTATCTTTTTATGTTATTCTTTGCCCTAGTAGCTTTATGATTATTTTCCCCCTTATTTAGAATTCACCCCCATGGGTTTATCTTTTGTGAGTTTATAGTATAATACCATGGATAGGACTTGTACCTCCTCACAAAATACCACCTTTTATTCTTTTCTCATTTTATTATTTCATATTTTACTTTTTGGCACCCTCATGGGTTTCTCTTTTATGAGTTGCAGTATAAGACCATAGATAAGACCCAACCCTCCTCATAAAATTACCATATTGTCATTCCTTTTCTAGAAAATGATTTTGATCCTTGTTATCAACTTTAGCTTACTTATTTTGGTAGATGTAATTTGCACAAAAATCTATGTTAATATGTTTTCCTCTATTTCCCTCATTCTCATGATAAGGAATCACACTTTACTGTTATCGTATCCCTTTTTACCCTTTATCTTTTTTTTTGAAATTTGAAGTAATTAAAATTGTTCCATGTGTCACTCCTATTTATTTCCCCTTTCTTTCAATCCACTTTGGATAAAATAATGTCAAAGTCAAGATAACACTTTTATTTCACCTAATTTATGAGGCTCTTAGACCCCATGTTCTTTGAATTTCTCTCTCTTAGCAACTAAGTCCTAAGTATTCAAGTGAAAGTCATCTTTAGCACCCATGTTTTGTAGAAAAATCCATAAATAAAGTTGAAAGCAAAAAAATTTGAATCAAAAGGCAATGATATCTAAAAGTCAACATAAAAATCTCAAAAGTCAACATCACACTAAAAGATGTGATTACAAGCACATCTCCTATCTCTAATTGAAGCTTAAAATCCATAGTTGGCATCACATAGAACCAAGGTCCCTTGGGGTTTGGTAGGATATTATATTTGAATATGATAATTCAACAAACACTATGGTGATACCTAATTTCTCATGTAAGTATGCAATCTTCTAGTAGATCGATGACTATGTAAGGGGTCCTGAGGAATGGGGAACACATTGTGGGAAGGTAGGTCCATTTTATTTATTGACCTAAGAATTGTGTGTCTAAGAGAAGTTCTTTATATTCCTTAAGGTCAAAATTACTCTTTTTTTGACAAAACTAATTTGAGTGAATTGACTTTGATAAAGATTTTCTCTATCTTGGTTTTTCCTTCATTTTCCCCTCCACCCATTTCATTTTCCCCCCTTGACAGGAAAATTGTGATTCCAAATCTATTTTCCATCTTCTATTATTCCTTCTTCTTCACATCTTAAAAACATGCTAGCATTAATTTATTTTAGTTTTATCTATCCTTAGATCAAAACAACATGTTTGAGTAACTATGGATTACACCCTTATACCATTTATTTACCACACCATCTCATTATCATCCTAGTCATGACATTAGGTGGTTGTGTTTTCTTACATCAAATCTTACAACAAGTACTAAGTTTGACTTTTTATCCTTTAGATATTTTTTGTTTTCATTTCTCCATCATGTTATTGTTTTATTTTTGTGGACTTATCTTACATGTGGCATTTTCCATTATTACATGTTGCTCTTTATGTATGACTACTTCATGTTTGTCTCACATATTCAATTACATTTTATTTTCCATCTTTCATATTTTTATTTTTGCCTATCTTATATGAGCTTACTTTTCACTTTCTTACATATCTTTTTTCAAGTTTTCTTGCATTGATATTTCATTTGTCATTAATGTTTCACATGCTTACCGACATGATTTAGTATGTTCTACAATCCTTTTTGCCATTTATGTTTTACATGATTTTAAATGTGATTTATTGTGTTTAACAATCATTTGTCATTTATTTGCCATCATTTATCATTCATTTGCCAATCATTTTGTCATTCATTGCTAGTTATTTTGTCATTCATTTTCCATCCTTTTGTCATTTAATTTGCCTTAAATATTTTAAACCTTGTCTTAAACAATCCTAATTTGCTAATTTTCCTAAAAATCTCTCTCTACTAACTACCATATGCCTATCTTCCTATTTTTTAATTTTTGGCTATTTTTTGCACTAACTTCTACAAATTTGCCTAGTGTTATTCACATTGGACACCTTCAAATATATCATAGTCTACTTATTTATCTATGGAACTAAGGTAAGTAAAGGTATGTGTTTTTCAATTCTATCTTTTTATTTATCTTATTTGTTGCTTATTGTGTTTTACTTAGCATCAACATTATGTGTTATCATGTTAATATTTCTCGAAGCACCATCTCATGTTGCACATATGTGACACATCATGAGCTTTGAGTGGGGAATATGTATACACATAATATTTTCAAATTTTATTTATTACTAACACTTTGTATCTTGTAGGAACCTGTCGAGTCTCAATCTCTTTGAGTGCATGTCTTAAGGGGTGCATTAGGAAATAGGTAGGTAGACCATTTGTGATTCATAATATTGTTGTCCTTTTTGCCACTTAAAATATACATGCTCATCTCTTAAAACCATTTTCCCTAAAATTATTCTTCTCAGCCTTACCCATTTCAGTCATTTTCTATGGTTTATCCTCCCTGCTCTTGCCTTGACCCCCTTTCAACTAGTTGACTATACTAGGTTGACTGGGTTGACCTTATACAATTGTTAGATTTTGATTACATTACATGGTTGATTAGGTCAACACTATACTATTTATGGGTATTTTTCATTAGGAGCTTTTTTACCCCTTTAGATGACCTAGCTCAAGACCTAGTGAATTATCTCCCAAAAATATATAGGGTCGACTGGGTCGACCATATATAGCTAACATATTTGAAAGGATTTAGGAAAATATCCACACACACACACACACACACACACACACACACACACATAAGTTCATTTCGAACCACTGGTAATAATAAAAGTAAATAAGAATAAGTGTGAATGAACATCTATTTATTGACAATTCTACTTGAGGAATAAAGATTATGGTTCCATACTTTCTTTGGAGATACGAATCTTGTCTTATGGAAAAGTCTTTTAGATGCATAAATAGGTTGTGTAGCCTAGAGATGATTTGTATTTGTTATTCTTACATATCATAATAATCTCTTGCAAAACACCTTGGCCAAGGGAGATATTGAGGCTTGATGGGTTCATCTTCAAAGGTAAGTATTCCTAACTTCTCTTTGTAAGAGTCGATAAATAATGTGTGTGTGCTTCTTTCTTCCATGCCTTAGGATTTTGTAAACATTTATGTGAGTATATGTCTTATATGCATATTTGGTTTAGTTTTTTTTACTTCTAACCCCCACTTTGTGCCATAAGCTTTGGTGTGCATTTGATTAGATTTACTTTTTTGTTTATTATAATAGGTGAATATTAAACCTTAGGACTCTTTTAGGGTTGTTGCATGATTTTGTTAGACTATAGGCTTCGGAACCCTTCCTAGCATAGTGTATTGTGACAAGTGATCCCCTAATTAGGTCTATTAAATCCCCATATTGGTCATGCCCTTTCTTAAAAAATGTATCCCTAATCAAAAGTGTAGGTATGCTATATCTTCTCTAAGATAGGATTGATTTATATACATGATGCATTTTTTATTGCATACAACTACCACCAATGAAAAAATAACACATAAAACTACTAGAATTTGATGGAACTTACCAATAAGCATCTGAGAGGGACTCCCCCTAAGATTTATAAGCCATTGCATCACATGAGTATCTTTAGATCTACATACACCATGAAGAGACAAAATATAGGCTTAATAGCCTTCTCTATCAAACCACCTCAAGAACCACCAATAGAACTTCATGCCACTCACCAAATAGGAAATATGCTCTCAAAAAACTTGAGAAATCTCCTTGAAATAAACATACTTTTCTCTTTTCAATAAACTGATCAAAAATCACTCTTCTTCAAATTAGGTCTATCTAGCCTCCTTATAGCCCTACTTAAAACTTGTAGAGCCCATAATTTTTAGTAGACACATCTTTAGGACCTAGAACTTCATATCTAGATCATGTTTATATACCCACTTCAAGAACACTAATTTGTATCGCCAAGCTCATCCTTTTCAACATAATTATGGTCAACACATATCTATGAAACTTATTTCACACTTGGAGATAATCATTTCACACTTCTGGACCAAGATTTGAGCCTTCACAACTTTAGGAACATTGACTTCCTATAACCCATTTTTAGGCTTGCTTGCCCTTAAGCCAAAAATTGAGAAAACCAAGCACAAAAATACCTTTAGACCATAAAATTACCTATATCACATCAAAAATAATTGAATAGACCTTTTTGAGCATCAAAATCTTCTTGACATTTCATCAGTCTCATTATGTCATCTGGATATACCCATTCTAACCCTACATAATAGCTCCTTCACAAATATTAAGAATAAGCTCATGATATTATTACTCCCCTTTAACCAAAGACCTTATCTAATTGTAATTATCATATTTAACACACAAAATTTATTCTCTACAAAAAAAATATGTCTCTTAAGAAGCATAGGCAAAGACACCCTAGTTCACAATGTCAAGAAAAATGTGAAATCAAGAATTTCCCACAACTCTTCATATTCCTTCTCCTCCTTATTCATCTGATACTTGTAGTTATTTTTCTTCTTTTTCTTAGGCTTAAGAGAAGAAACATGGTCAACCACCACAACATTCTCCTTCTCTTCTAAGATTGAATTGACAATACATGGAGACAATAAATATTCATGATATACCTTTTCATCTGTATAATCTTCCTTGCATCTTAGAAAATCATCATTAGGCACAAATAATTTATGTTTTTTACATGATCCATGCTCAACAACATCAATTTATTCACTTGGATCTATACATACCTCAGGACTAGCTTTGACCAACACCTTGGTCTTCTCTTTGAGCTTGGTCTCTTCACTCTCAACATGAGTAGACAATGAAACCTCTTGGAATTCTTACACTTTTAAAGCATTGCCCACCATAGCAAATAAATAAATTATACGTGAAGTCTCATCATGACTCCTACTTGTCACTTTTGGCTTCCATGTGTTAACATTCCTTCTTCCTTGCACTCTAGAAGTATGATTAAATCTATTCTATCTTATAGGCCTTTGCTTACATAATTTAACAATGTGACCTCTCTATTCATAATTTTAGCACACCATACCTTTTGTAAGAAATGTATCTTGCCTTACCTTATTTGGATATAAATTTATAATGTCCTATTTCATGATAATTAAATCACTTAACTCTATTCACACCTTCTGACTAATGACCCCTATCATAGTCCCATGAAAACTCATTTCTAACAGGTCTCTTGCATTCTCTATCCCTATGACCAAAGTGATTACATGTGTAATAGTAACCATTAAATCTTGTATACCTCATGGAATTTGGCTATCTAAACTAATTTTTATTTACTCTACTAGTACCTTTAGTCCTTGTCTAATGATTTATCTTCAAAATATGATTGTTCTTATTTACAGAAGTCTTCATCTTGTTTTGAGTTACATTCTTTTGTTCTTCATATCCAAGATCAGTTCTATCACTATCTTGATTTTAACCATTCAAAAGACTGTCTAGATCACTTGAGCTCTTTTCAAATCTCACAAACTACTTCACCTTAATATATGTCTTCTCTAACTCACATTTCAATGAATTATTTTCAATTACATACCTTGAACATTCATCTTCTTTGGCTTTCAAACTTGTAGATAGAATTTCTAATTAACAACTGAGATGCTTGACCATATTTTCATGATATTTGGTATCTTCATTTAATCTTGATTCATACAAATTGAATTTCTCCTCATAATCCTAGAGTTATATTTCATCTTATTATTGATCTTCTTCTCAATATTCAATTCTTTAAGAGTATTCATCAATATAGTCTCATAGTCCACTTCATCTTCATCATCATCTGAATCACTCCAAGTAGACACCTTCTAATGTGAGAAAATTCTTTCCTTATCCATGAATAGAGATTCATCTTCAGTAGGACTATCATCTTCATGATCATATTTTGAGTCACTATCTTCACTCTCATTTAATGAGCGGCAATCTTCTTTGGTGTAGAGACTCTTCTTGTTCTTGAAGGATTTATTTTTGTTGTTATACTTTCTAAATCCTTTATTCTTATATGTCTTCTTATATTTATCTTGACCTTCACCATACTCTTCATCATCAATATTTTCATGATTATAAGGGAACTTACAAGTAAAATGTCCTATCTCTCCATAATTGAAACATTTGAAGAGTAGTGAAGAGTAGTTTACCTTTATATTTCCTTGAGCCTATGTTCAATTTCCTAGTAATCAAAGTAATTAGTTCATCCTCATCAATATCAAATATGTCATTCTCTTTGGATTTTTTACCTTGGAACTTCTTCTTAAGCTTCATCTCTGTCTTGAATGTTGCTTCCCTCTTTGGTGGTATATCATCATTTACTCTCATCTCATAGGCAATAAGTGTGTCATGCAATTGATCCATATTCAACTGAGTAAGATTACGACTTTATTATATAACAAATGCCTTTGTATAAAACTTGAGAGATAAATACCTTAATACATTTTGGACTACATTATCCTCTTCAATATTCTCTCCAAAACCTCTAATGATATTCATAATCTCATCAACTCTCTGTAGAAAGGATGCCACAAAATCTTTTTCCTTAATTTTGAGACTTTCAAATTGACTTTTGTGAGTCTACAACTTAGCAAGCTTGACCCTTGACTATCCTTTAAAAATGATCTAAATTTTGTCCCATATCTCTTGAGCATATTTACAATGGATTAACTTGGTGTATTCAATCTCTGCAAGACCACAAGTGATAACATTCATTGCCTTGGAATTATTCTCAAACAACTTCTTATCTATAACACTAAATGGAGGAGTAGTAGGAGCAACATAACCATCCACAACATATTAGCATACATCAAAATCTATTTACATAATGTATGTCATCATTATTAAACTCCAAAAAAATAATTGGATCCATTGAACATCGGTGCTTTCTTAGTAAAGAAACCTCCTTGATGACTACCCATATTATCCCTTGGATCACCTTCAAGATATTAATCCTTTACCAAAGGTCCTAATCTGATAGCAATTTTTAAAAGTACAATCACTAAGAGTGGGGATTAATTAGTGAGAATAAATAATCCAACTTCAATTCCTAATAGCTACAAACACTTGACTAGTTACGACAAGAATTTATGAAGCATACACATCATTCATAGCAAAGAGAAAGAAAGACAATGCAAGATCAATCATATAACACATGACATATGTGGGAAACCCTTTTGGGGTAGAAAACCCACTATAAATTATAATTAGACTACTATCTTATAATAAAAAGAACCAATTTATACTAGATGCAATTGATCAAAGAACTACAATCTCTATTTAGTGAGACTACAATCCCACAAGGTGCTATAACACCTATCTAACTAATCTACAACAATAAATAGACTTTTAAAAAGTTTCACCTTACAAGGAAGCTATAACAAACTTAGATGCTAAGATTCCACAATAACACCTATGAACACATCCACCTTTGAACTGATGTCTTCAACAACTAATGATGGACCTCTGATTATCACCCTTTACCTTCACTCACACTTAATCTATGAGAGAACTATTCTAATAATAGAATTATGACCTATAATTCATAAAAATATTCCATAATATATTATTCTATTTAACTAATCCACATGTCACTCTACCTCTTCTTCACTCCATAATTCACACACATAAGCCTCTCTCAAATCTCTCCCAAGTTTTACACTCAAGTCTAGAAACCAACACATTTGGTTTCACTATTTATAGATGAAACATGATAATCACTACATTGGTTAACCATTATGCATAAATTAATCCTTAATTAATCTCTCATAATAAGACATATCTCAAAAAACAATCTTCATAGGTCATCCATAGAATCTATGGGTCACCCTTAAGGAACTACACCTTTCAATTAGGCCCTTGTATCCCTTATAGGTCTCATGCGAACCCATTCACTCTTTTAACACTTCATCAAATAAAAAATAATCACATAACCACTAAAAAAATAATGGACCCATTCTATATGATATATATGTCCCTATTAATTTCTAACAACCAACATAGTACCCTTATGCTTAAGCATAATTTTCTCAAACAACATTCTATGCACATAGTCATCATGAACAAATACACAGTCAACTTCTAAACCTTTGTTCATACTACATATGATTTTTCAAGACTTAATAATGCACATATATTATCCTCATGGAGTATAAAACATCCCCAAAATCCAATTCATCAAGAGATATCGAAACAATACCAAAACAAGCTCAAACAATCTTTTCGGGTCACTTACAGCCCATGCATCAACACATAGTCAAATTTAAACCTTAATATATTTAAATTTACACACTTATAGATATTAAAATTAGTTTTATTATATTAACCATAGAGTCTTCTTCATATTTTATTTTTATATCATGGGAAATTTTTTCCTTAATCAAAAGATATGGACAAAATACCATAGACTAGTTTTTCCCTTTGAAAAATACAAATATCTAAATGTCAGTGGCCACAATTGAACCTCAACCACTTTGATTACATCTTGAGTCCTTGATAATGAAATTATATACACATCATTGATCTTATTTTATGAATCTTGAACTTTAACACATAATCCTCCAATACCAAATGTTAAATCTTAAACATGTTGACCTCATCTCGTGCAATTTGGAAACTTTGACTCAACGTGCTCCATCAATCTCTATGGATCAATCAGGTCTTTATCAGGTAGCACTCACCATTGGATATTTCTAAAAAACCCAATGATAATTACACTTGGTACAATCTATTTTCATCCTAACTTCTTAGATCAATGTGCTTCCTCGATGTTTCTCAAGCTTTAACTTGTGCAAAAATGACTATGTATGGGAACCTTACTTATTTACCTGGAAGGCCAACTTTACACAGTCATATCTTTTACCTCACTCACTCATATGCTCTAAAATTTGGATAATATGATCTCCCCATATACGATAATCCAACCATGTGTTAAAATACTCTTGAAACATTTATATTTGTGATATATAATTCCATTAAAATGCCTCCTCAGATTTATTTGTCACAGAGCCAACTATGTCAAGCATTATTTGGAAAGACCAACTTTGCACATGTATATATTTTGACGTACTTTATCACATGATCTAAAATTTAGCAAAAATCAACTAGGATAAATAATAAACAAACCTCATATGATCATATCCTCCTGAAACTTCCATATGTGTGAATGCTGACATCATTAACATGCTTAGTCGACTCTATTTAAACATAGAAAACATTGTCAAAATGCATGAGAGCCCAAATTTGTACCCACATATATTTGACAACGTTTAGGTGAATTACCTAAGATTTAGTGAATAGTAACTAGGGAATAATATTATCATAACCATAAGACCAACTCCCCCTAACTAATTCATATGTGGTAATGGTGATGTCATCAAGCTACCTACATAGATTTTTTGCCACTGGACCCAAAGTGTCTAGATGAAAACTATGGACTACCAAATGAATTCCACTTATGCACATAAGAAATAAGAGCTTATAAAACATCTTATGGAAAATTTTCATATTCTTAATACTCCATAATCATCCCTGAATAACTCTAACCATGCCAAAACAAAATATCAACCAAGCATACTTCAAGTATACTAGGACAAGCCTATTGCACACTTTATCATTATCACATAGACTATCAAGCCACTTCATCCATTCACCTAGACACATTCATGACATAATTAAAAATTCTTAAAAAATCTTATGTTCTCACCATTTTATGAGCTTATTCTTTTTCTAGGTCGTGGACATAGTGAATACTATGACTTATCAACCTCTTTCATTTGTGTACACTTGTCTTTTATCTTTCAATGTGGTTTTAGCCTAAACCATGATTTTATAGTTTTATGAATTCATGTGCCCTAATGTTATTAAAATCATGAGCATCAAACACTTTTATTTCATGTTCTTTCCATTTTGTGAGCCGATTCCTATTTTCATCTATGATCAATCTCTTTTATTTATCACCAATTTTCTTCTCTTCCCAAATCCTGGAAGAACTACATTCAGCCTAAAGTTCATGTTAGAACTCATTTCCATGGGTTTACATAGGCAAAATCCACTTTCCTAGTGCATTTGAAATCAACTCAACCACCCTTTCCTTATTCTTTTATTCTCCCTAATTGTTCTAGTGTTGTTCTTCCCTATAGCTTAGGGGCAACCTTTGTCATTGTACCTATGTCATTGTTCCCTATAGCCTAGGAGAAACCCTTTTCCAATCATAAAAATTATCTTACACATGCATGAATGGTGTCTATAAGTAGTTATTTCATTGATTTTATGTAATATATTTGAGTCTTGCATTTGCATTAGATTAGTTGTTTGTTTTATATGCCTTTGAGTAGTTGTTTGTTTCATGTGCCTTAGATTAAATTGTCTACTAGTTTTATGTTTATTTATTTTAAGTGTTGTGTGTCTAAGGAAAATTAGTTTACACTTGAGTCTTGATTACAACTTTGGCTTGAGTTTTTTATTTTTTAAATTTAGATTGTGTTTTTTTCCTCCCTTCACCTTAGTTTTCATAGGATTATTACACTTTATTTTCACTTGAGTCTTGATCAACCATAACGTGTACTTGAGTTGTGAATATTTTAAGTAATTACTACACTTAATTTATTACATTATATTTAATTGGTATTTGATTTTTCATATCTTACACCTAAGTGGTTTATATTTGCATTTAAATTAAGTTTTCCATGCTTAGGATACACATTATTATTATAGTTATCTATAACTATGATACAAAATATCACAAGCTACAATAAAAATTAGGATAAAGGAGATATCAAATGATGTTATCAATAGATATTCCCTTTTTTTACAAATACCTACCCAAAAACATATTAACTAAACCACAAATGAATAGTAATCACTACAAGTTAGGATGTGCATCTCTATACTAGCAGGTAGCCCAAATTCATGCATGTACTCTATGTTATTTCACCATTAATACATGATTAGGGGTTCATTATTTGCATTACATTTTATTATTTTCCATAATAAGGAAAACTATTTATAATTTAATGGATCATATCCATCCTAGTAGGGAAAATTAGAATTCTGGCATGCTTACATCCACCCTTCTAGGGCATCTTCACTGTGCCAATGATTATAACTTCCTTTAAGCAACTAATTATTTCCAACCCTATTCCAACTAGATTGTGTCATTTTCTCTTTTCAAGGGCCTTTTAGATGACACTATTTACCACCTAATCCATCGAGGGGGCATCTAGGGTTCATCATCACCCTCTGGGGCATTATCTAAAGCATTAAAATTTTCATCATAACGACTTTTTCATTATTTGAGAAGATGTTACTATGCCCATGTCTTGAAATGCCTACTCAAAAAAGAAAAAAATGTAGACACTCCTTTTTGCCCACATCCATGTCTAAATGGACTTTAGATTGATTTCTATCAAACTATGTAAATTAAGCCTAGGAATCACTAAACATCCCAAATTCATCCACACATTAGATATAAGTGCCCATAATTATGTCAAAGAATCCTTATTTGGGTTATTACCCTATACACAATGATAACCTTACATGGATTCATCCCCAGTTAGGTTACAACCTAGCAAACTGACATTTTCAACGAATTAAGCAGGGACTTAATCAAATTCTTGAAATGACCAACAACCTAAGTAGAATTAATTAAATAAGAAAATAAAATTAAATGATTAGTTAAATAATTCATGATGAATTAGTGAATTTATAATTTCAAAAAAAATTCAACAAATATCAAATGGGAATGAGGTCATTATGATTTCATCATACTCAAAGTCAAAAATTGTAAAATATTAACATAAATGCCTTGAAAATCAGAGTTGTTGAGCCATGCATCCATAAATGCATAATTAATGATATTATTTATTGAATTTGGACTCCCAAGTATAACCCAAGGTTAGTTTAAACCTAATCACACCTAGGTTGGGGTTAGTTTGAAACTTATAAATACAAGGTCTAAAAATCACTTCCAACAAGCTCTTTTGTCTAAAGCTATTATGTAAAAGTTATAAGAGAAGTTACATAGATCAATACATGCCAAGACCAAAACCATATTGGATAAAGGGGAGGTATTACCCACAAATCATGAGTATCGATGAAGACTCCATTTAGACGCAAGTCAAACAAGTCAACTACCATTTCAAAAGGAGATTCAGAGCTACAAGGAAACTAAAAGGGATTTATATTTTATTCTTCTAGTTGTGTTGTGGTTTTTCTTGTTATTATCAAGTTCCCCCAATATCTAAGCTTGGGAATTATTTGTCTTAAGCTTGTTGTTTATGTTTGATTCTACTAACAAGTGACTAATGCATCTTTTCCTTTGTATTCCTATTGCATATAACTATCCTTTTTATGGAAAAAAATCTCAATTATAAAAATGTAAGTCTTAAATTTAGATTGTACACCTTTTTGACCTAGCTGAGTTTAGAGACTTTGTCATTATGAAATACAAGCATAGCTTTAGGATAAAAATAAACTTTCAAAAATAATTAGATGGATTAGCATATTGGGAATGGTTATCTTGGTTTAATCACTCTTGTTTTTTTCCATAAATGAAAAAAATAAAACCTTATAGGCTTGTATACTTTAAGAATGCCTAGAAGTGTTCACATTTATTTATATGTATTCCTTGTCAATTATAAAATAGTAAGGTAAATATGTATATAATATGATTCGATATGGAATGTGTATCTATAGTAGTTAAAATATATACCTTACATGATTAATAAATTGTTAAGTATGCATTGAATTTTTTTACATTAGTGAGGAATTAAATAAGGGAATTAGTAACTTGTCCTATTTTAGTAATAAGTCTTTGTGTATATGCAAAGGAACCAGATAGTATTCTATTAATATCTTATGCTCAAGTTATTTTAATTAAAAATGATATTCATATTTATGTAAATAATAGTTGAGTTATGGGAAAATAATGTGATTTTCAGTTAAATATGGTTGTTTTTACCCTATAATACATATGGCATATAATGATCTATTTGGATTTGATAGTGTGTTGTAAATCTATATTTATTGTCATTCAAAATTACTTTATGAGATTTTACCATGCATTCCTCACTTGATAGAAGGTGATATGTATATGAGGTTGCTATCATGTTATATATATATATATATATATATATATATATATATATATATATATATATATATATATATATATATATATATAGACACACACACACACACACACACACACACACACACACACACACACACACACACCTATCAATTGGTATCAATTGATAGATTTTTTATTCATTATCAAAGAGTATGTGTGTGTGGTATTGACTCAGATCCATGAGAGATCTGAATTCTATAAAGAGAACTTTGGCCAAAGAAATGATATAGCTAAGACATTATCATTCCAAAGCACTTTCTAGTTTACATGTGTATGTGTGATGTCATAATAGATAGAGGATCATTTTCCATGGTCTATGTGACTATTTCATGTATTAATGATTATATAACACAAGGGTTCTAGTTAAAATTATTGAAATCCACATTCATTTTATTTTTCCCTCCATGAAGGGAAGGGCCACTCTTAGTGGGGAAGTGGGTAGGATATTGATGTCTATGTTTGAAGGAAATACATCCCAATGATGCTCTCCCTCTCTTTAGTTGTTCAACTATTTAGGAATCATACTCATGGATATTTGTACAGATCATTGATTTATTTATGAGGCTTAATTATATTGATGTATATTTTATCATGTATATTTTATTTAGTTTTGAAATGTAATGTATTTTAAATTATGAGTTATGACTATTTAGTATAATAGTGGTTGTGAAACTTATACATAATCCTGAATATTGTAAATAATAGAGGCTGTCTATTAATGTATAGTTTTAAACAAGGATTATTTTAGTATAATGGTTTACTTATCAGTCTTTTATGAATTTTATGAGGGAACTTATCTTCTATTATATTTTATAATATTTTAAAACTAAATTTATTACATCTAAAATAGTGGGTTATTTATATTTCTACAATTACTACTCTTGATGCATTTAGTAGTCAAATAGTGGGACATAGTGATAGTTGTTGAAGATGTTATAAGTAATGTATGTAAAAAAAAAGAGTAATTTTTGTGTATCCCAGTGGGTTATAACAATGACCAAAGTGTTTTGGATTCATATCTAAGATCCATGTTTTGTTCTTCATCAGGATTGAAGGTGGTAAGATTTATTCTAGGTGAACCCCATTAATAAGGTTGCTAGATCTAGACTCTCTCCTATTTCCCTCTTGGGTAATACTTAGGGAAAACTATTTAAGGGTTTACCACTATAAATATGGATTGGGCATCATTGGAAGGGTGTTGATATCAAAAGTATTCAATACCTCCAAAAGGGGAATTTTATTTATTTATTTCCTAACAAGGAACATTGTGAGTTGATCCTAAGGACTAATGTTTGGTTGGAAGAGATGAAAAATATTGTGGTGCACACTTGGAAATATTAATTCATGGAATAATTCTAAGTAGACGTTAAAAGGAAAATATAGGTTATAACTTATGCTCTACCAATTGAATATTGGCACTCGAGGACTTTGAAATAGATTAGTGACTCTTTGGGAAAATTATTTGACATTGACCATCAATTTTAGGATTAAAAATTGGTAAGTTATGTAAAGGTTAAGGTTTCATTATATTTATGGGTATTTATAATTTCTCCATTATCATTATTAGATGGTGGAATGGTAAGTTATGAGATGTACTATAAGAGATGTTTTGTGTGTGCTTCTTTTGGTCATTTCGTAAAGATTGGAAATTGAAAAATGATATGGATCATAAAGTAAAGAAGTAAACCTATAATAAGAATAAGGAAATAGAAGGAATTATGGGAAATGGGTATATAAAAGTATGGAAAAACATGGAGGTAATGAATGAAGTGAAAGGGATTAGATCTAGGGATGATAAGCTAGGATTATATCTTGGGGACTCAAATTGATACCATGATAAGGTGTTGACTAAAACTAGGTGTTTATCCCATCTAACAATATGTAAAAAGGTTAAATAAGTCATGAAAAATGCATGTTGGTGTAGAAGAGGTTTTTAGGGTGTGTAAGAGTTTGAACAATAAAGAGAAACATTTTGGGGTAGCTCAGATGGTTGATGGGTTTGAAAGGGGATTATTTATACATGGGTTCATTAAACTTAAAAATGGGTTGATATATCTTGAATTTGGTTAGTAAAGTAATACAAACAATGTTCAAAAAGAGGGGTCACATTCTTGCTTAAAATATTTTGAGCTTCCTAATATAGTTGGTTTTTTTTTCAAAATTTTAAACAAGGGATGGGATTGTGCCTTCAAAACATTATTGTAATTTCATATTTATACTAAAAAACATGGAGGAATCTCATTTTAAGTGGAAGAGTTCCCCCTATCATGTTATCAATTAAAGATATGGGTGTGGGTATGAGCTATCCCCTGGTAATGCAAAATTTTCTACCTCATTTTCTAGTTTTCTAAAGAGATTGTAAATGATAATAAGTTACATAAAGGGGTTTAAAACAAAAAATAAATTCAAATATTTTGATTTATGTCTCGTAGGTGTCTAGATCTAGTTATTTTAGTAAAAATTAAGAAGTGGTGAGTATTTAGGGGAGTTTGTTTAGTTAAGATAAATAGGTATTCATGAAGAGGTTCAATAAGAAGACCTATTTGGAATAATGTGAATACATTGTGTTATGGCTAAAAAGTATTTTGGGTAGAGCTATAAAAATACGTGTATGTGAGGATTAGATTCATAAAAATGCCAAACCTTAGCTATAAAATATTTAACATGTTGTATAAGTTTCTAAGTGGTCTTTACAACTTTTTTCTAGTGGGATCATTCTCTACCTTGTTTATTTGGTAACCCTACTTCTTTGGATGGTTGACATGCATATCCTAGTTATATGTGTGTAAAATAAATGTATTGAATTGATACAAATTTACTATAAAACATATGATTTGCTACAAAAGTCACTTTTGTATTGTTTTCATGAAAGTTTAGGAGCTAATATTGGAAGGCACATGTTTTTTCCTATTTCTTTTTATAGTTGGCATGCATAATGAATATTTTAAACACTCTTATTATTTTATTTTGATAATGGTATTTTATATTTTTTTATTATATGAGAAATATGGGTAGATATAGCTTTTAGTTGAACATTTTTGTTAGATTTTAATAAGCTTTGGCATTTATAATGGTTTCTCTTAAGGTGTAATGAATTTTATTTTTGATAAATGAATTTGATTCATAGCTCTGGTCTAAAAAATCTACTAATAACAAAATATTAGATGTAAATACAAAATCCCTTGCCATTCTAATTTAGGAACTAAAAATTTGACTAGATACCTATTTCCTAAAGTAAACAATAGTAATGACCTTACAAAATAAAAACATCATTTGTTTAATTCTGACATAAATAATTATTTTCAATCATAGTTCCCCCTCATAATCCACCCTAGCATAAATCAAAATATTATACACATCACAACAATACACTTATGACACCAAAAATCATTATTATCTAGCTAATATTTACATAAGAATATTGTTTAGCCCTAAAATCTAGATTGAGGGAATCTAGGATTAAAGGGGTAAGATATAGCCTAGGGAGAAAAGCTGCTAGACTATCTTTAAAGTAGGCCAATTATTTATAAAACTTGGATACAAAATATACTTAATTTATTATTTTGATATGTTAATGATACAAAGTATAACTATTCTAGATATTTTAATGATAAAGAAAACAAAATACTTAGTTGGTTTTAATGCTAATACAAATCTAGATCTAGAAAAAGTATAAATTAGACTAGATCTGGATTCTAGAATAATCACCTAATTCTATAAATCTAACTTATATAGTCATGAATACTTGCATTGACCTAGGATAATTAGTTGATGCTACTATCTGACTTAGACATAGGTTTCTAGTATGGGATACCTATTGAAATTGGATGTGACCACCTAGATGCTTGTAGGTTCTATATCACCTTTGCTCTAGTTCATTTAGATTTGGGTCATAGACTAGCACTCCTTGTAAAATAGCAAAACCCTAGTTCTTCATCTTCATATTGGTTATGGGAAAAATGGGTTAGTGGGCACATGATCTTGAGTTTCCCTAAAGACCCCTTTGTTAATGAGTGTTGTCTACATAGTCAATACTTTGAAGAGGGCCTCAAAATTATGTATTTGTCCCCTCTATGTTGTATTTTGTGTGAATCATGTAATGTGTGATAAGTAAGTACAATAGTGACCTAGCTTGTAACTTTTAAAATATAGGTCTTGGGCTACTCCTTTAGTACTTCAGACCTATAGATGTGATGTCCCTATGACTAATATGGAAATAAGAGAAATAAGAAAGCTTTGCTCACTTGATTTTTTGTTGCCTTGTGAGTAGGTAAGAAGTTTCTAGGTCTTTTCTAGGTGATGAATGAATTAGGTTTGATCTTATATTTATACCAATCATTTTTGGATAATATCTTGCATTAAAACACTAAAGTAAACCATAGGATTAAATTTCATTTGTAAATTGGATGACTTTATGACACTGGACACTTGCATCAATGTAAGCATTTGATTAGGATGCAAGTGTTCTAGAAATTAGAAAATAGGTGTAGGTTTAGATCTCATAGAGATGGAAGATAAGTAGGTTTATAATATTTTGGGTAAGATAGAAGGCCTAGGTCATTAAAATAATATTGGTTGGACTAGGAGATAAGTAATTAGACACAAAGAGATAGTGTACGTGAGTTTTTTGGTAATAGGAAATGTATAAAAGCTAAAGTTACATCCATGATATATATTTTTCAAGTGTACAAGACTGAGGTACTATATAATTCAAAAATAATGTTTATATTTTCTCCCCTTTAATCTAATAATGGAATTGCTAGTTTAAAGGAAATAAATGTGTACCTAGAGATGTATAAGACACCTTATCTTTACCTGAGTCCAATTTGAGTGATTTTTTGGTGACTGACCTAAAACTAAGAGAATGTTATAATATATAATCATTACATATAATATGAAATTGAAAGCATTTAAATGATTTAAATTGAAAGAGATCAAAATTTAGGAGTACACGTGTATCTATGCAACTATCTTTCCTTTTAACAATTTTATTTGAAATATGTATCATTAATCATTGAAACTAATATTAGGACAAACATAAATATGGAAAGTGTATATTTATAAATAGAGAGAGAGAGGTTTGAGGACACACCCCAACCTTAGATAAAATATGACTTTCCACCTGACAGTTGAGATTATCTCAACTATACAACCCAATCATACTTATAACCTGGTGAGTGTGAGTGATCCAAGTCAATTCACACTATAAATCTAGTGAAGCTAGATTATTTAATCAATTCCAACCTAAAAACTTGGTAAGATTAAGTGATTTAATCACCTCAACCATACCAAAAAGTAAACCAACTATTGTAATAGATTGGCTCAATACAATCAATAAAAGTCCAACTTGTGGGTGATGACAATCCCTCAAAGTGTTTGAAATATAAAACTAATTTAAATTTATAATATTAGGCACATATTTCATAAAATATGCACCTTATATATGTCTCATGTTGAAACTATGTATAACAATGATATCAATGTAAATAATTATGCTGCAAATGTATATGTGAATCATATAACTATGAATTTTAACCAATTTAAAACTAAGTATGGATAACATGTTTCCAAAACATGCCCCCATTATAACCTAAAAATGAAACTAGTGTAACTATTGATAAAATGTTTCAAAAACATGCCCCCATTGTAATCTAAAATTGAAAAATGGTGTGAGTGCCAATATGGAGAAATATGAAAACTGATACAAGTGTTAATGTAGAGAAATCTAAAATTGATATAAGTGCTAATGTGGAGAACATGTTTCCAAAACATGCCCCCAATATAATTTGGGTATGTTTCATATTCAATAAATGTGGAGAACATGCTCCCATTGAATTTGTAATGCAAACATTTTGTGAAAATAGATTGATTTATAAAAACTTATCACTATCCTACACAAAATTCCAACAGTCCTCTAATTTGGAACTATTTAAATAAAAATTAAATTCAAATTAAAATATTATACATACAATATTCCTACATCTTCAAAAAAAATTATGTTCAAAACAAGAATAAAACAAAAACAAGACTAAGATTGAATATTATTAGATGTTGGATTTTTATGGATAGACTCAGATTTTATGATAATATGATATTGGATTAATTAATTTGATAAGTAGACTGGTTTGGCATGAGAGGATCATATATTTCATAGTTGTTTTATCATTGAGGGGTTGCTAATTTAAATAGAGGAAGGAAGGAGAATTTATGGAATTTAAAATTCCATGGAATTATTTAGAGAGAGAATTCTCTAGAGAGTTAGAGGAGGATTGCATCATTCTACATTCGGTTAGGGAATTTAATGATGATCAGGGGGAGGTTAGATTATTTGAGAAGAAGGTTTAGGTGAAGAATAGGTGGTAGGCTTGTATAAAATCCTAGGAGTAGGGAGGTAGGTGGGTTATGGTAATTTTAAATTCCCCAATATTAGATAAGTCGAGGTTAGTTGACAAATAGGACATAGAATAATTAATTGATTTTTGGGATGATATAAGATTTTTATAATATAAAATGAAGAAGGGGGATGGAAAAATGACTATAAGGGGTGATATTAGGACAAAATTAGAAGAGATAAATGAGATTAGATGATATAGGTGAAATTAGTGTCAACTAATAGTACTATTAGTGATAGGGGAGGAGGCGAGCAAATTTAGATGCATATAGAATCTAAAACTATGATAAATGTGGATAACATGTTTTCAAAACTTATCACCACTACAATTTGAATTTATGAAGCAATGTGGAAGTTATGCCTCTATGGAATGTCCCCACTTATATGTTCCCCATTTTGAGGTGAGGGAGAGTATAAACTCATAGTTACCTTACCTGAAAAGAATAAGATAACCATGTAAATTGTGAATATAAAATGTATCATATAGAGGTAACATGTCTAGGTAGATATATCATTGAATCATGAAGAATATGATCACACCAAGTTATAAGATGCATGATGTAGATCATGGCAATGTCTATATGGTAAAAATACAATCTCAATAAGAAATTAAATACACACAAGATCACTCAATTAAATCAAAAGACAATGGTCTAAGGAGACCTCAAATAGGGGCATGTTTAAATGTTACACAATTGAAGGGACATCACTTAGTCAAATGTCCACAAAAGCAATAATGATATATTCAAACATAAACATACAAAAAATAATGACATATTCAAATGTCAAAGAGTAAAACAAAGGCATGAGAGCCATAAATAATGGATCTTATTCAAATGATCAATAAATTAAGACAATAACAAGGTAAGACACTCAATGAATTTCATAAATGCAAACCTAATTAACCAGCATAAACATGTTATACTAGTCCTTGGATATGTGTTAGCAACAAATATCAAGTACACTATGAAATACATAAGCATGGATAAAGGCATGTGTAATTACATATATGAGCTTAAACATGATAATTTAAAGTGACTATAGAATGATATAACCTTTATCTATCATGATCATATATATCTATGCCCCCAACATCCTAGTGACATGAGTAGATGGAGAGCCCAACATCCAAAATTACATAGATCATGTATTTATGTATGTTTGAATCACACTCAAAATATGTGTGAAACATGTGTACATAGGTAATATTGATATTCCATATACCAACATAGAACTGATAATATATATATTCTAAGGATCTCATAGGATACGTAAATACTGAACATATTTTTGGATTTTTGAAGTTTTTTTTGGGTATTTTTGGATAATTTAAGAGGACTAATCGAGGAGGTCCTCATCATAAAAAGGTGAAAGATCACTTGAGGTATTTTTAATTATTTTTTTTATTGATGCATGACCACCTCTTTGATGTTTCTATGTAATGGTATTTTGGTATTCATCAGTGGGGAAGGGTGGCCATATCCATCATTATGTAAGCAAATCTCATTACCCCTAAAATTAAAGGCGATACACATAAATTACCTATTTAGAATTTATTCGAATCAACAAATCAATGTTGTCTAATTTTGAATGTAAAATGTGGATCTTAATCTAATATCCATATGATCATGGGGATCACATGTGGTCCACATGCTATTGGTAAAATGATGTACCTAGAAGATTATTGCATCATTAAAGAGTGTGTTAATTAATTTGTATTGTGTCCCAACTGTTGAAGGAATGTAGTGATACACATTTTATCCTAGTTATTCTTATCAAACTTGAGATGTTGATAATAAACTCAGTCAATATTAATATTATTAGTTAGATCTCTGTGCCTTTGTCACTTTATAGGATGGTTTTTATGTGAATCTTTGGAAGTTGTCTATCTTTTTCTCTTTTCAAGCATAATTCATATGTGACCCTCATTCTTATATTTATAAATTTGGTTTTACAATGTCTAACAGTGACTTGTATGATGGCCATTTATTTAATGATAATTAAAATATGGAAAGTTTTATTTAGGAACAATTCTATGGCTTGATCTTTGTCTATTAGAAGGTAAAGATATCATGCTATGTTCAAGTAACATGTAAAGTACTATACCTATAGTATCCTAGTTTTTTATGATATGTAGAGTCTATTGTGGAATCTTATGAGAGACACCCACATTATTTACATGAGGTATCTACATTTGAACCTTATATGGTTGAATTAATGTGTGAATCTAAGAGGGGTATATTGAATAACAATTTTTTATATGTCCATCTACCATTTTTTCTTTTCTCTTATCTTGATTTGGTTATGTATCCTATATAGGTGAGTTTAGCTTATTTGTATCGAGACCTATAGGTTAAAATAAGTTGTGTAAAAGATTCTCAAGTGGATTAAAATTATTTTTTTTAAATGTCTCATATGTCATATCATGGTCTAGATCATCATCATTGTCATAATAATCTAAAACATGACCATCTTACTCCTTAGTGTTGACTAATAAAGGAAACTCAAATATTGGAGTTACTTATGATTTTTGTATCATTGGATCCTTTGTATTGGTTATTGTTCTTAAGGTGCATCTATGTATACTTCAGTGTTTAGTGCCTTATGTGTTTCTGGAGATAATGGATCCATTGTACTAGGCTCACCCACCTCATAAGTTTGGATATTATCAAGAGGAATACATTATGTAGGTGATACTACTATAGGATTGCCTTATTTATCAGAATGCATCATTTTGAAAAAAACTAAGGGTTCATCATCAGTAGGCATTATCAATAAAGTCCCATCATGTATGAATTTTACACATTGATGTGAAGTAGATGGGATAGCCTTCATTATGCGTATCCAAGTTGTACCCAAAGTAAATTATAATGTAATTATTGTGACATTACCTGAAAGGTGGTTGGAACTATTTTTTGCCCTAGTGTTACATCTAAAGTTATTTGGCCAATCATAGGTCTACGTGAATTATCAAATCCCTTGATATGTATCACTAATTTTTGTAGAAGGTTGGTTCTAATATCCATGGTAGTTGGTAAATTTATGATACAAATGTTTAAGCTCAATCCCTTATCAAAAATCACCCTTTTGATACCCATATTATGCATAGTTACTTATATGAACAAAGTTAACTCTTGGTCAATAACATCTTTAGATGGTAAATATTCTAGGTCACAGGTGTTTAGTTTTGTATCATTTTTATATCTTACATGATATATGTAAAGAAAGCTATCTCAATATCATTTTAAAATCATTTTTCATATAGTGCCTCATATAGGATATCCTCATAGATAGTAAATTACTTTAGAAGTTCAAGGATGGAAATCTTAGCATGTGTGTTGATCAATTGGTCATCAAGGTCATATACCTTAGATTTTATCACAAAATTTGGCTTAGGAGGCACCTTTTATATATTAATAGCTATTGGATAAGGTTCAACCCCTTTACCTTTTTGAATATTTACCGAATGGATCATATATTCCCATATAAGCCATGGGCAAATAATGGGTGTGGGATGGTAATGTCAGTCAAATAAGATTTAGGTGGAACAAATGGTTGAGAGAATACATATTGACATCTTTATATTAGATATATTTTATTTAAAAATAAATTTTATAAATATACTAATTATTATTTTTGTTTTAAAATGCTCTCATTAAATTGATAGATATACTTATTTATTTAGATGATACCTTGGATTAGTGTAGTAAAATAGTCAACTATTACTACAACTACAAAGTGTAAAATAAAATGAGATATGTGTGTGTGTCCTTATTGAATATGTGGATAAAAAAGGAGAAATAATTTTTAAATTGTAAAATCTTATTAAATTAAAAATTATAAATTAAAATAGAAATAATAAACCTTAGATCAAAATCTAGGGTTTTATGGATGAAAGGTTAGGTTCACCTAAATTTTTAACCCTAAAATCTATATTGGGGGAATTTAGGGATGAAGGGGTAATATATAGACTAGGAAAAAAGGATGGTATACTATATCTAAATTAGGACAATTATTTATGAAACTCAGATAAAATATATATTGAATTTATTATGATGAGATGTTAAAGATAGTAATTATAGCTATGCTAGATATTACAATGACAAAGAAAATAAGATACTTAGTTGGTATTGATGCTAATATAGATGTAGATCAAGTAGAAATTAGACTAGATATGGATTTTACAATAGTCACTTTATTCCATGAAAATTGACCTCTGTAGTCATAGACACTTGCATTGACCTGGGACAGTTGCATTGATGTTACGATTTGACTTGGATGTAGGTGTCTAGTATAGAATACTTATTATAACTAGATTTTACCACTTGAATGCTTATAATTTCTATTTTTACTTCAATCTAGTGCATTTATATCAAGGCTATGGAATGTCATAACTTATCAAATAGCAAAACCCTAGTTTTGTATCTTCATATTGGTTATGGTAAAAATGGGTTAGTGGGCACATAGTGTCAAGTTTCCCTAAAGACCCCTTTGTTAATGAGCATTGATTACATAAATAATAATTTGAAGAGGGCATAAAACTTATTTATTTCTCACCTAAGTGTTGGCTTATATGTGAATCATGAAATGTGTGATAAGCAATCACAATTGTGACCTAGCTTTTAACTTGGAAAATATAGGTATTGGGTTATTACTTTAGTAATTCAAACTTGTAGATGTGTTGTCCCTATAATTGATATGGAGATTGGAAAAATAGAGAAAATTTAATCACTTAAGTGCTTGATATAATGTTGTTGGTAAGTTTCCTTGTGATTAGGTAATAAGTTAATAGGTATTTTCTAGATGGTGAATGAATGAGGGTTGATCTTATATTTATACCAATCCATTTTTGAGAATATCTCACATTAAAGCAATGAGTCCAACCATGGGAATACATTTAATTTAAAAATAAAATGACTTTAGGGCACTAGACACTTGCATTGGTGGACACTTGCATTGGCATAGGTGTTTGACTGAGACATAAGTGTTCGGGTAGTTATAATATAGGTGTAGGTCTAGAACTTGTAGAGATAGAAGATAAACATGTTTATAAATTTATGGGAAAGATATAAGGCTTGGGTTATCAAAATAACATTGATCAAATTAAGAGATAATTAATTAGGCATAGAGAGATAGTTTACATGGGCCTTTTAGTAGTGGGAAAGGTTTATATGTTAAAGGTACATCCATGATATGTATTTTCAAAGTGTACAAGATTGAGGTGTTATATAATTTTTAAATAATGTATACAAGTACATATTGAAGCCTCTATTTCACTCATAATGAACTACGTGATTAAACATTTTCATTACTATCATTAAGTGAATTCCCCTCTTTTTCTCCCTTTGATATTGAAATTTCACCACTTGATGTTTAGGTCCTCATAGCCTTCTACTTTACATCATAGATATTTATGCTATATATTACCTTCAATTCAATAAAATAATCAATGAGTGACCTTTTTTTTATTTTAGTACAATCAAATTATAATCTTTGACATTATAGCCACTGTTCATCTATTCACATATTTGTTTTGAACTAGTTTTCACCCATACCACAATGACACCACATGCAAAGCTTACACAAAGACCATCAATAACTACTTTGTAATAAATAATGTTGATTTTCTCCCATATCTTGATGACTTTTCTTAAAATTATATTTCATTTTTATGAGGGTAATACAACACATATGCATACTTTAAATCATCTCTATTTATCAGGGAAGACATTATAATTTAAAATGGTTATTTTATATCCAAAGTTAGAGACTTGATATAATTGGATGGATGATATGTAGGGGTTGCTACCAAACTAAGTTATTTAATAGTCCCTCACTATAATAATAAAAAATTTAAATGCCTTAAAAATCACCTTGGGTTGGTGTTTTGGTGTAGAATTGCATTTACAAGATAATTAATTGAAACAATAATTCCTTAATATCATAAATTAAATTACAATAACCCCAAAAATTTGATTGAGTGTAGAGAAACACCCACATAGGTAAAGATACACAAAAATTAAATAATGTTCAACTTAATCAATCTTAGAGTTCCATTTTTTGTTCATTGAACACCCTTGATATATCATGGGGGACACTTAACAAGTTAAAGGCACCAAAATTATTAGTTTGAGAAGTTAAAAGACAAAATCAAAGTTGTGTGGCATGTTATGCACTCCTACATGCTATTTATTAAATTCTATTTCATGTGGGGAACATGAATTCTAGTGCTTCTACATTTACATTAAAGTCCTAAATTTTTAAGTTAAGTTGTGTTGAAAACAATATTTATGGGATTTAACCATGAAAAAAATGAAAACAACCCTTGATTTGATTGTTTTTAGAGTTCCCATTGATCATTCTTAGAATTTCATGCACCATTTGACAAACACCCTCAATATATTATATGGTTCACTTGATAAATTAAAAGCAATGAAAATTAACATTTTGAGCACTCACAATAAAAATCAAATTTGTGTGGTGTGCTATTTGTCACTACTGACCTAGTTAGACACTTGGAGTTTTACTAAATGTTATCCCATGTAGGGGTCATGATACACAAATTTTGTAACTCTTGAATTATATTGAATGGCCTAATTGAATTCATGAAAATTTATTGAATTATATATCATGTAGGCAAATTCCAATGATTATAAATTCACATGGAAGGTCCACATGCTTAAAGTTAAGTAGTTCCCAACACATAATTGATGGGATCAACTATTGAACTATGAATAATTATATATTACCTATTTTTAAAATATATATTATGTTCTAAATGGACTATATATATAGACAACTAAAACTTTTTTTCTTGATTTATTAGTGCACCATCATAGAGTATTCTTAAAATAAAATTTAATCATGGTAAAAAAGAAGGCTTCGACATTGAATGAGGTTGTTCCTCCATTTCTCAATTAGAAGTTGCACGTATTCTCACATAATAATTTTTTATCCTACCAATTAGCTACATATAACCAATCTAAGGAGTGCATGTGTGATATATATATATATATATATATATATATATATATATATATATATATGGGCACCATAAGTCCTAAGGAGAATAGAGTGGTATGCACAAAACTAACCCCAAAATGCTTATGTACACAATGGGAAATGGTAACAAGACACATGTGAGCTGATAAATACCAAGTCTACATGTGAAAATGATAAAATAGTAAGATCAAGATAGACAATACTGCGTGAATCTATAAACCACATAGGGAATTTTGAGGATAAAATATGAGAGTTATGCCTACTAGCTAATCATGATAGGCAGTTAAGAAGTGATGATGATCAGTGAGGTAGATGGCATCAAAACTACCAAATAAATAATTACCAAGTGAATATCATGTGAAATAATTGTTAGATGGTGGTATTTGAGCTAACAAATGATACATAGGGCCCTTGGGAAGCCTATAAAAGGTAGGCACCTAAGAAGGATAAAATGATGGTTAACCTTAGAGAAATGTTTCCCTATTGCATTTAGAGTGTCATATGAACCAAAGGTATAATGTAGAGTAGAGATAATAGTAGTAGTGATAGCCTATACTATTTTAGGTACCATTATTGCCTTTTATACATGAACTATTATGTATTAGAGATTGTTATTGTTTCAAATATTTGTATCTATGACTATAAATATTATAACCTTGATATTATGCTAGTGGTTATTCTATTGATAAGTTTATTATTGTCTTCCCTAATAAAAGATGAAATTTATAGGTAGTTGTGCACATTTATGTTTATTTATTACATTTATTTAAGGAAATAGTACCAAGTTTCATTCAGGTACTGATGCACATGATATAATACATTCACCATTATTTCCAAATAATGTCAACCTACCCTAGTTCCCCTCTCTACACTTCAAGTGAGCACACAAGGTTATCTTGCATGATATGATAGTATAATAAAGTTGAGTTTGGGATCCTAGGGGATGCACATGGGAATAGTGGATGATTGGCCAAAATTAGACCAACATTTTTATTCCATTTGTGATAAATCTCCTAGATTGCATGCATACCTAGTACAAAAATCTTGATCCAAATTAGGCGATTGTGGACTATGACCTCCTAAAATATGCATTTCTAAAGGATTTTGAGAATCCCTAAATTTGAGTAGTAAATAATTTATACACTCAAGGAAATTAAACAAGAACTAATGGAGAGAATTTGAACATATGATGTCAAGTTTAAAACCCTAGTATCCAAGCTCTATTATGATATTCACCTAGTGCAACATACCCATTGTTGTTTTGGATTATTGCTTATATGCTTTTGATGCACTTTATGTATGAAGACATTTATTGAACCAAAAGAATTTTTAGAGGTATAATTTAGGTATGAAGCTATTGGAAACATAGACATAAGAGCAAACCCATTCATGAAAAGCACAAATCATCTCAATGGTTACCTAACTTTAAATGTTATAAAACAATATGGCCCTCAAAATTAGGATAAGGTTATGGTAAATTTATTGTGAGGTGGAATGGTATAATAATAATAATTTACCAAGTATTATTGTGTGTTAATTATTTACCTCATGTTAAATTTACCATGAGGTCCATGACATGTGTAACTTCCCTCTTTTAAAACACACAATTTAGACAAAGGTGTTCTTGTATTATAATATTTACAATGCCTCCACCAAAAACACTAAGGATCATTGGGTGATTGATGAAATCCATAAGGAATGAGAGTGAGGAGTGTTGAACTTTACGTATGTTCCCAAGGCATGTGAGATAAAGGCACCAATGTGGGAACAAGACCGGTTTATACACATAATGTGACCAAAAAATATTTATAGAGAGCATGGTGTGTGCCAACCAAATAATAACATGTGTGCACCCAATAAATAGATTGATGATCATAGTGAACACTAATTGGATTATCCTATGAGCACTCACCTAAAAGGATATACAAAAATATGGTGGAAGTGACAACCTTATATGATAGACAAGTTAGAGTCATCATAATTTGTAAGATAAAATTCATGATTGACGAATGATTCTGACAAACATATAAAAAGTGGTGGAAATGATGTATTAGTTAGGATTGAATAAAATGCCACATTAAATTCCAAATGGGTAGGAAAGGTATTAAATTTGTGGTAGCTGATCTACCAAGTGAAATGCAAGGATATGTAAATCCTTTAAAAAGTAGAGACATTAAAAGAGAGATGGGGGCTGGTAAGTGATAATAAAGTGTTGCATAACTATTAGAGAAAGTAGATAAGTTACGATTGATTATATTGAATTTTAACATGTTTTAATCCATGTGATATTTATTTTTTAAGTAATGGAATGATTTTATTATCCTTATTATGACTATATAATGTTTTTAGATGTTACCCCCTTAGCTAGATGACATAATTATATTAAATCATGTATTTGCCCTATGTTCATATAAGTTCATACTTACTACCATGTACTTATAGGGAAATAAAACATACACTTTAATTGCCTAAATGCACACTATCATGCACTCAAAATGATTACCTCACCACCATTGCATGTAACTATCCTCAGCCTACCATGTTTCCCCTCTAAACTTTGGGTGAGTTTACAAGGTTCCCATTTGCATGATATGCTAATGTGAGAAGGTTAAGTGTGGGTATACTAAAAGGTGCCTATGATATTGGCACATTGGACCAAAACTAGACTGGTTAAAAAATTTATATGTTACTAGGATAGGTCAATTTTTGTCATTATGATGGTGAGTGAAGGTGTTGAATATAATTTGCTAATGTAGTAGACTAAGTCCTACATGTATGAGTAGTGTAGAGGTTAGAAGGTGGAAGGGGAATCAATTATGAAAGGTAGAGGGGAACAAATCTTTTATAAATGGTATAATCAGATGAGTATGAGCTCAAGAAGAATGAGAATAATGATATTTGGTAGAGAATGATGGATGAAAAGGACCCTAGGAAGAGGGGAAAGTCTAAATCCAAAAGTGATGTAAATACCCAAATAGTAAGGGAATGGCATGATGAATAATCCCATGTAGAGGATGTGTTTTTTATTGATACATAAATGTGTTCCACTAAGTTGGATCAAAATATAGAATTCAAAGGTGAAGCACCTAAAATAGAGAAAATTTAGGTAGAGACCACTAGAAGTGTGCACATTTTCATTTCTACCTAAAGTGTGTGTTCATGTGCATGTTTATTATTTTAATAAATATTTTTCCATCTCGTTAATAAGTTTTATGCAATTTTTTTACATTTCTTTTTTTTTTTAGGTTATAGTAGTTTAGGGTAGATTTTGGGCACAATATTTGTACATTATCAATTGTATTAATATGTGCACACCTCATAAATCTATTCTAGTGAGTTGAGTGAGGGATTTATTATGTAATTATTAATATTTATGTCTATGTTTCTATGTTAGTGTTGTTGTGCTACTTTTTCAACCTCAATCTTAGTAAATGATAGATTGATAGGCTTGGTAGCTTGAAGGTATTGATTTTTTACCTTGGTGACCATTATTACAAATTGGTGAAGAAGTAGGAAGAGTGACTAGAATCATAGAATAAGACAATTGAAATGTAGCCTAATATTAGACACTTTTAAAGGACATATACCAAGATATACATGTATAATTATGAGTAAATGAAGTGCATCTATGGAGTACAACAACTAAGAACACAAGATCAATCAAGGGATACCTATGATTTTAGGGCAAGGAAGCACATAGTGGGGTGTAGTGCCTAGGAACACATGATAAAAATTGTAGGGTAAGGAAGTGCATGACAAAGTGCATCACCTAGGAATGTAAGTATCCATATGCATGTAAAAATACCATGAGGCAAGGTGGCATGCTTGAAAATTGAATCACATAGGAATATAGGAACCTAAAGCAAGGTTTGTACCAATATGAAAGTCATGCAGGATAGAGTCATAATTGTAAAATATTTTTAAGTGTTAGGAGCTGAAGTGAATCTCATCATAAAAATGAATCAAATTCAAGAGGAAGAATCATCCAACACCCATAGTCATTTAGATTGAGTAGATAAAGCAAAACATCACATAGGAAGAAATTAATGGTTATTTGAATATGGAGAACGTGATTAGTTTGGGATAATGTTGACCCTTGTGTGAATGCCCAAGGCACATATAATATGAATGTAGTAAGTGTACCTTAGGTTTTGTAAGAGTAAAAAATATGTATATTAGTCCCTTGTTAGTCTAAATGAGAAAACATCAAGCATAAAAATACACTAGGACTAAACACTCTTGCCTAAGAACCAAGGAGAGAATAACAAAATAAACAAGATAAAAAAATAGACATGAAGACAATACAAATTTCTTACCTCCTTTATCAGATTTGATGATTAATTATTGTCATAAGGATGTTCATGTTTGGCCAATGATGATTTGAGTCTTCTATCAATTCTCTTTTATAGTGGTAGAATCTCTCCATCACTTGTGGCTTTGTGTGAATCTTGGCAAAAATTGGGAATTATAACACTACTCTCAAAGGCTTCAGGAAGGTATTCCAATATAATAACATTACACACAAAATCTTGTTGGCACATGGTGTGGGAACTTGTATTTATACCTCCAAGAACTAACACTAACCCTTTAGGTTAAATTTTAATTTGGGTTGAGTCATAATAAAACCTAGGTTGAGTCAATCAAACTTTGGGTCAGGTTAAGGCAATCATGAAATCTTGACACCTCAGTTTCAAGTGTTTGTAAGGCATGACAACTCACTTTAGATATTTTTGAGGTGTGACTCATATTTTTGAATATTTAGGAGATAATAAATCACTTTATTAGTGCATTTGAAATTTTGACATCATATTTGGATAAAAAATCTTTTTTTGGTAATTAAAATTCACTAATTTTATTTAGAATTTTTATTTAAGCAAGTTAATTAGGATTTGCAATGAAATAGTCTTGCTTAGTGTTTTTTGGATTTTTGCAATTATTTTAAATGTCTTAAATTAATAGCTTGATAGGTCAAAAGTGTCAAATTAATAGGTCATAATTTATCTAGAGTTAGAACTAAAATAGTTTAGTGATGCATACACGGAAATATGACAAATAAGCTAGCCTCAGCATGTTTTTTGGCAATTAAATCCCTTGTGTAAATTAAATTGAGAAATTCAAGTGATTTATAGGCTTAAACATGCCATTTTTCTTAGAAATTGAATTGAATCACAGGTTAGGCATGAAAGTGGCCAAAAATAAGTGTCTATAGTTTTCCCCTATTTGAGAAGGCATTGTGAGACACAAGCATAGTAACATCTTTTCAAATAATGCAAATTTTGTTAATCTTAATGGTTCATGACCTAAAGGGGGATCAATAATCCCTTGATTCCCCCTTGAGGGAGTGGGCAGAAAAATAGAGTTTTCAAACATTCCCTTTAAATGAAGAAAATAACACAATCTAGAGGTAATGAGGGTGGGATTACTAAATTGCCTAAAGGTGGTTGTAAACAGTAATGGAGATGAAGTCAATAATTTTCCCAAAGTCAATTATAATTAATAACAAAGGGAGTGGCACTAGTTTTTCAAAAGGCAATTATAAGTAGTGACATGGATAGATGCCCCAATAGGGAAGTGGAATGGGTACTAATTTACCCAAAGGTGGTTATAATTAGTAATAAAATAAGAAACACTAATTTTCCCAAAGTCATTTATAATTAGTTATGAAAAGTGGGAAAAACACTAATTTTCCCAAAGGCAATTATAATCAAGAACAAAAAAATGAGAAGCATTAATTTGCCCAAAGGCAGTTATAATCAAGAATACAAACATTTTCCCTAGAAAGGTAGGTGGATTGGGTAAAAATAATGATTTGTACATATGTAGTTATAATCATTAGCATGAGACATAAAAATAATGATTTGGCCATATGCAATCATTAAACTAGTCAAAACTAGAATTTGCCATAACAGGGCAAATTGGTAAGGGTAACTTATGCAAAAAATCCATAAAATGGATTTACGATGTCTTGACAAAGTATAAAAACACATTTTTATCCTAGTACATGAGTTCAAAGATGCACATTCAAAAAAACATGGGATATAAGTTGAAAAAATCATGTGGTTAAATGAGTCTTAGGGAAGGCCCAAAAATATGGTTTAGTTCTAATGCAACCAAAAAATAAGGCACATAGGATCAAACGGTGTGCAAAATGGACCATAAATGTGAAAAATACACATCCTATAAGGAGACTAATGAACTATAAGCCCTAGAGATAAAAATTCAAGATGGTGATTATATATTCACCCTGGGGTGAAAAATAATTCATTTTCTTACTAGCCTATTTAGAAATTTAGCTTTGGTTTTCTGTGTGAATTGTTGAGGGAACACATATGGCCACCACATGATGGGTCACTAGTATGTAAACCTATAATTTTTCATTAATTTAATTTAATAGCATTAATTTTCCTTTGAAAGTTGAAAAATGAAGAAGTCATAATTTGTGTGGTAGGGAAATGATGACTTTGTTAAGGCAATTGGTGACTTCATGTGAAGTCTCTATATACACATAATAATTTCAAAATTTTATCAATTACTAATTCTCTCTATATTGAAAAAACCCATTGAGTCTCAATCTCTCTAAGTTCATGCCTTAAGGGGTGTATAAGGAAAGGGGTGGCCAAACCATTGGTTCCTTGCAGGATTGTTATCACTTGTCTCCTAAAAGCCATTCCCCTAAGCTTATACTTCTCTTTTTCATAGTCTTGTAGCATTTTACCACATTCATTATACCTTTTCCTAACCTATAACCTCTTTTGATAGTTTATATGACTATGTTATCTATGTCAACCTTGTACTCTTATTAACAAAATGTATTTAGAGTCTAGGTCGGATCTTGCTCGACCTATTCCATGACCTAGTGAGTTTTTGTCAATAACAATACTAAGTAGAATGTATTGACATTTTTGGCTAAAAAATTTGGAAGGTTTTAGGGTTAAATCCACCTATATATACATAATCATTTCACCATTATTTAGAGAAGAGAAGAAAAAGTAAGATATATTGCGCATTTACTTATCCACCATTCTACTTTATGAGCAAGCTTAGGGTTTCATAAGTTATTTAGAGATACAGATCTTGTCTTGTGGAGAAGTATTTTATATGCATTGATAGGTTATGTAGCCTAGAGCCGATTTATCCTTGTCATCCTTACATACCACAAAAATCTCTTGAAAAGTACCTTAGCCAAGGGAAAGATTGAGGATCGATGGGTTCATCTTCAAATGTAAGTATTCCTAACTTTATTCCTCCTTAATAAGAGTAGATAGATATGTATTTATACTTCTCCTCCATGCATTATAATTCCAAATACATTGATGTGAGTATATGTATTCTATGCATGTTTACTTTTGTTTATTACCCCCACTTTATGTCACAAGTTTTGGTGATTACTAGATTGGATTTCTTTGCTTTACTTTTTATTAGTATAGTGAATATGAAAACATAGGACTTAGTTAGGGTTATTATATATTTTTTCTTGATTGAAGGCTTTGAAACCCTCCCTAGTGATATTATTGTGGTAAGAGATCCCCTAATTTGGTATAGCAAATCTATATTAGTCATGTTCCTGATTATCTAATGTATCCTTAATCAAAAGTGTAAGTAGGATCTATCTTCTCTGAGCTAAGATTGATTTATGGATCTAATGCATTTTTAATTACATACATTTTGGTGAACCTGACATGAACCTAACCCTTGTAGTTTTTATTTCACATTTTTCATTTCTATCATTTTATTATTTTTATATAGTTGTGATACTAGGTTAACTAGGTTGGTATAGTTTCTAACTTTTGTGCACAAGTTTAACACATAGTCACATCAAAATGACTCTATTATTTTTGTGCAGGTCTTAATCAGATATAAATTACTAAATTGAACAAGTTGACATAGTACTTTTATTAGTTCTAGACAATAGACTATGTTGATCAAGTCAACTTAGTCTCTTCTTTGGGTCCATAATAGAAAACTAATTCATTTAGGTTAACGTATTATTCCTAATAGATTTAAAATAACAAAATAGGTCAACCAGGTTGACTCAGTCATCTTAATAAGCTTCAACAAATAGGAAATTGTAGAACTAGGTTGACCTAATTAACATAGTTGGTAAAACATGAAAGAAAAATTCAAGACACTTCAATAAAAAATTCACTATCCTCAACATCTTCCAAACCACCAAGGTTTTTTTATTTCTCTCTTTCAATTTAGTAATTCCTTACATTTCTATTTTTCAAAGTATGTAGTATTCAAAACTGCAATCATATAACAAACTAGGTCAACCTAGTTGACCTAGTTCTATATTATGGCTTATATCTAAAAGACTAGGTCAACCTAGTCAACTTAATTCTTAAGGACTCTTATGAAATATAGTAGTGACTCTGTTGACTTTGTTCTATAATTTTTTCATACACTATCATTTAAATTGACTCTATATCGTGCTTAAATTGAGAATTAACAACTATATGATAGTAATTAATTCACACTTTCACTTCCAATTGTTTGCATGATTAGAATAGCTCACATAGTCTAATTATGTGTTTTTTAAATATACATTTCAGTTTTACTATTTTTTTCTTCCTTACACACACTACCAAATCACATAATTTCAAAACGCATTTAAACATTTGTCTACCCAAGGCCTACCTACTTGGATTTCATCACCATGGGGGAAGTTGAATTGGTTTTCTAGCCAAATATAAACACATAGTTAATAGTATATAATGACAAATCACCTGACACCATTATCACTATGGGATTGTGAAGTGAGGGGGTAGGCTCCAATACCAAGCTAGTGTCATTGCCAATATAGATCTCATTCAACCTAAACATCTTGAAACCATCCATAGATTACTTTATAATTTCTTAATTTCAATGAACTTTCCTATCACACTTAAAATAACACTTTATAATAATATAACAACATTCAATATAACCACTTAGTTAGCATTTACTTTTTAGTTAACTGGTTGCTCTTTGTTTATTATATGTTATATTGTAAAAACTTACCTTGGCCAACATTGATGCAAGGTTTTGTGCTATGTGCCTCAATTAGATCATTCTCATTGACCTAATTGATATTGTGTTTATTTCCATTTCTCAATTTAAAATTACATTGCAAAAAAAGTCCCTATTTTTAATACACTGTCATTTTGTTGGATATAGTCTCTTACAGACTATCTTCTTCCCTGACTACAAGTACTGAGTCAACTTGGTCAACACAAAACTCATTTTTGCCTCTTAAGTTATAGTACTAAGTTGACCTAGTTGACTCTGTATCTTTATTAGGTTACCCTTTATCTCAGGTTATATTACTAAGTCAATGTGGTTGACTCTGTATCCTTGTTAGATCAATTTTCATACCCTATTTTTAGTACTAGGTCAACCTAGTCAACTTTGTACTCTTATCTTCATCTTTTATGTCCTTTATTTACATCAAATTTTCCTTCCCTAATCTCTCTCCTTCATAATGAACTCCCTATTTGAATACAATATTTAATTAAATTCAACATATATGATGAGTCTTACCAACCCTCATAGGTTTTCCTATAAGTATCTTGTGGCTCGTATCCTAGATAAAGTAATGTTCATATAGCCACTCACACTATAAATTATGGGACCCTTCCTCATTCCTATTTGCTTCACAATCCTCTCTTCTCACTTGAAGATCAACCTAAATTAAAGTATACACCATAATGCTCTTCTTCATTAATGAGTTTCCTCAACATTGAAGAAATGATCCTTCCACTATTTACTATCTCATGATAAGTGGTCAAGTTGAGGAGCCCTATTCATCTTATCCCATGTTCTCACATGGATTTGGGGATACTATCTTCTTTTCTTCTCAATTTATTACCTCTATTTTGACCCCTTATCATACCATGACTTCTTCCTCTTTAATTTCCTCTACGTCCATGCCTAGTATCTTTTCTAAATGGTAGGTTCTACATCTAGTGGGCTTCTTCCAAGACCCACTCTTATTAATTATTACACTAGTGCATAATTTAATACCCAACATAATCATGCCTCTAGTGCTACTTCTTCTCATCCATATACTATTCCATATTTTTCCACACAAGAAAATTATGCCACTAGTGCCTTACTTACTAACAGTTCTTCTCAAGTTCCTACAAACACCCATAATGGTACCTAAGATACTACTACCAATTCTAATACTTCACATAATGCTAATAATAAAAATCAAACCCATCAAATCCTATTAAAAAATCTTAATCAAATGAATGTTTTCCAAGCTAACAATGCAAATTAAATGATTCAAATGTAAAATCTTCTTATCCACATCCAAATCCACCCTCAACAGATGTCATGGTGCATGCGTAATCAAAATGTTCCCCCACCTCCTCTTCAAGATTCCAATGGTAATATTATCCCTAAACCTCCTCTTTTTAATAAAAAAATAAAAAATATTCAAAATTATCCTCTTACATCTCAAATTGCTAACATCAATATAGGAGGTATCACCCCTACCATTTCTTACAATGGGTCAACCAATCCTACTCTTCATTTGAAAACATTTAGAAATATATATAAAGATTGGGTCAAATTAAACACATTTTCCACTACCAAGATATTAGTAAAAAATCTCAAGAGTGATGCTTTAGATTGGTACAACCAACTCAAATCTCATTTCATCCCTAGTTTGGAAGATTTAGTCAATGCTCTACTTTGAGAGTTCTAAACTAGTGATCTCCCTAAGAATACCTTAGACCTTTTCATCAATTGAAATCAACTTGAGACTGAAACCACACAATATTTCATCAAATTATGGAAGACCTTGTCTAATAAATGTGAACATAATATGGATAATGAGCTCTTTCATCTATTTACCAATGCTCTTTTCCCCAAACTATAATATCAGGTCCAAATTCTCTCTCTACATACTTTGGAAGAGGTTATTGACCAAGCTAAGCATCAAGATTTACTTGTGTCAATTAGAGACATCCAAACCTTATTTGGGCACTCACATGTTACGCAATAATAATAATCATCATGCTAGTAATGATGGTGTCACCAAATCTTATGATACCATTCATATTATTCAAGATGTTCCTAACCAGATTCCAAAACATGTTTCCCCTCCTAACCACATCACTAATCCTCATTTATCTTAAATGAACAAAATTAATGTTCATAAAACTTTGTCTTTAGTAGAATTACAAAAATTTCTACCAAGTCCTCTCCCATTATAACTTGATCCCAATCATCCTATGAAATCTTGGTAGGATCCCAACAAATTTTATTGGATTCACACTAGTTAGGGTCATTCTTATGAGACCTATAGGTAGCTTCATAATTTGGCTATGGATTTCCTTCTTGGTCCCAATTTTTACCATGATTATATCACATGTCAATGCCAACAATCTTATGACATTGATTTTAAAACCCATGAAACACAAACTAAATCTCAATCTTTGAATCAGGTTAATACTCATTTGGCCTTCTATAAAGATCCTCTTCCAAATCACCAAGTTAACCAAGAAAACCCTAACCCTTCTACCAATAATGTTTACAATATTCTTAACCCAATTCTTGAAGATAATGTGGTCAATATGAATAATATGAAAATGGTGGTTTCTTTCATTGATCCTAAACCCATCCACACACCTCAATTATCTCACATGTTTCATGTTATCCAAGATTCTTCTCCAACTCACTTAACTGAGTTGGGGTAAGAAAACCTCATATATTTTGATGAAAAAATTTCAACACCTCTATTATATAACACTTATCATACCATTTCTATGATCCCTCTATCCTCTTTACCTATCACCAATGATACTCAAACTTCAATTCTTCTTAAACCACACTTGTATGATCTACCCCATCTTCTCAAACTAATCGACAAAATTGTCCTCCAATTAAACCTTCTACCTCTTATCATCATAAATTCACATGTACTTCAACTCCTCCTTACAAGGACCTCTTTCAACACTATGCACCTCTTTCCAATGGTCCTCTTATGGGTTATGATGAGTGGGATCCTATCACAGAGCTTAATAACTTCCCATCTCAAATATTATTTCTCAAACTTATGCATACCTCTCCACATCATTGTAACCATCTTATGCAACTATTGTTTGAAATAAAAATCCCTCCTCCTCCCCTCACAGGTTGTGAAGCTACCCTATCTGGATCAAAAGATATAATTATACAATAGTGTGAAGATATGTCCACATATGTTGATGAAATAATGGACACTTCTCTTTCCCTCAAATTTCCCATTACTTCTATGATCCTCGACAAGATTATACTTCATGTAGATGATCCTTCTCATTTTATTAGTGTCCAAATTGGTGATATCCATGTCAAAAATGCCTTGATTGATAATATGAAGTCCACATGCATTAGGTGTCAATACTATGATCTAAGGTAAATACCTTATTTAGTTTTTTTGTGGCTCCCTATTACCATCCCACCTATCACCATTCATGTGAAGGTGATGATCTTAAAATTTCCTCTATCTTATAACATTTTGCTTGATAGGCCATGGACTCATTGCATGAGGGTAGTTACCTCTTCTGCTTGCCAATGCATCAAATTTCCTCATAATAGATCCATCTATAAGATTCAAGGTAACGCTAATCCTTGGAATTTCAAATAATTCCTAGACCATAGTGTATTCAAGATTTATACCCTTGAACCTTTGCTAAGCATTCCCTTTCATGAATCTCAATGGTTTAGATTTCCTATCAATTCTACCTAAGGTTACAATGGTCATCCAAAAATCATCAATAATATATCCCCTAAACTCTTAGATTTCTATGATGATGAGCTAACGAGATCAATCTCAAAATTAGAACTTTAGATCTCTCACCTCATCTCATCATTCCCTTTTTCACTCCCTACAATCCTAATATTTCCCCTTGAGAAATATTGTTTTGTTCACTTATCACTCCCCTAAGGATTCTATTTGTGAGTTGCACTGTAAGACCATGGATAGGACCTGGCCTTCTTCATAAACTATAAAAATTTCAAATTACCATTCCAAACATCCTCTTTTACCATATTTTCACATTATGTACACCTCATTAGTGTTCCTTTTGTGAGTTACAGTGTAAGACCATGGATAAGACCTAGCCTTCCTCACAAAATTTTACAATATCTAAGTCACAACAAAATTACATGTGTCAAATATGAGATAAGATGTGATTGGTTATGAGTTACACATCATTGACATGCTTATCATCTTGATTTAGTATGTTCTATGCTTACTTCATTAATATTTCATTTTTTATCTTCTTATTTTTTGATTGTAAGTAAGAATTCAACCACTTTTCTTAAGTTTTTTATACTTCCCAACTTGAATTAGTGTGATTAATTTAAGATCATTTTTTCCAATTTTGTTTCTCTTTTATACTTCTCAATGTTATTTATTATGATTGATTGAATTAATTTATTTGTTTTTATCCCATTAATATTTCACGTGCTTTCCATTTTATTACATTATTTTCATACTTCCCAATGTGATTTAGGGTGATTCTAATTTTTTTATTTTGGTGCCACTCTATCTAATGGTTTCAAAATATGATTTTCCCTCTTATTTACCACTCTTTGGTTTATTATACTTATTCATCTTTTTTTTATCACACGTTTTCCAATTTTAAATAGTGTGTAGTGCATTTATTTTTGATTAATTATACTTTTATAAAGTCCTTATCACCTTTTTTTTAACCATGTATGTGACCTATATAATGCTAGAAAATAAAACATAATACATAATACATATATTTCTTACATCATATACAAAAAAATCAAAATACATGTTCTAGAAAGAAAAATATCCATGCATCCACAACCACAACCATAATACAACACATAGGATCAACATCTAACTATCAACATAAATTATCTCTCTATATATATTATGTGTTTTTGATATGAAGTACAAAAATAAATCACTCCATCTCTACAGTTGGGCTTTATCATGTCTATCTCATGGCTTAGCCATGTTACCCATAGATGCCTTGGATAGTTCCCTCTAAATAGTACACTATAATGAGGAGGTTTAAGATCTCAAGCTTACTACCTACCTTTGTAGGTTGGCCACCTATGGCTATACCTATCTTAAATAAATAGTGGTATCCAAATTCACAAATATCTTTTAAGCCAAGGCCTACCATGCATGTGCCTCTCTCACTCCCACCCCTACTAGTGGTTTTAGCCCATCTCTGTATGCCTTTAGTTGCCTCACAAATTCCCCTACTAGGATGAACTAGCTCACCTAAGCTAGGGTAGATGGTACCATAGGATCATCCAACGTGGTAAAGTTGTATGGTGATAACACTTTATCCATAATATCATGGTGTGCTCTCATCACTAGGGATCCCTGTCTGATCTCTTTCTCATTCATAAAATCTAAAAAATTCAAACTAGATATATATTATATCATACATATACCTTAACATCTATCTATTTATCAATATAAAAATCTATCAATCAATCTTATTCAACTAGTGTTTTATTTCAAAGATTAAAAATAACAACCATTAATTACATGTCCTAGTGTCACCAATCATTGTCTCCTCATCTACTCATCCACCAAGCATGGTCTTTCCATCAGATCATCCCCTAAGTACCTCATCTATGAGGTGCATCCCAATCGAATTAAACCCTAGGGTCACCACCTATAAATGTCTCAAACCCCACCTTAGTGATGCCTATATAGACCAATTCTAACCTAGGCTAACTGATGGGTCATCCTAGATGACCACCCTGTATACTCTCTCTTATCACTAACACCTCTATCATTGGTTTGACCAAGGTGGTCACTACTCTTATTATGGTTCTGGATATGGTACCTATGACACTCTTGCATCTATGTCCATGCCCTCTTTAGTTGTTGGCTATCATGCTCAACCAATCCATTGTATCACACTCCATGGTCTGATCTTTAGTCTCATGAATGGCACTCCTCATCTCCCCCTCATCTCTCTCTCATGAAAAACATAAAATTTAGGAACCACTATAAGAACCACTAGATGAGGGAGTCCAAACTATCTTAGTAAACATGTCACTAGATGTGGCCCCATAATCTACACTCATGCTAACTTTGGCACCACCATTGCCTAATTCAATGAAACTATCAAAATATGTGCATAAGACTACCAAATGATCTCTCTTCATGTGAATATCTATAGTATTGGCATGTGGGGCATGGTATTTCCACCTAGTCCTATCTGCATCTCAAAACTCAAGGCAACTAACCATCAACCACATGGGGTAACCTAACTAGTCGATACATCAGTAACCTCTCATATATCCAAGTACTCAATAATACCATTGGACTTATGGTATTCTACCCTCTAGAAAACATATCATTCATGATCTAAACATAGATTATAGAACCCAAGTCATAGAGTGCCCCTACTCTACTATCAATTGACATAAGGCTATCACATATAGCGATACATTACCATCTAACTTGTGGCATAGCACTTGTGATATCATAAGCCATATCATAACCTTCTAGATATCTATAATTTGGGTAATATAGACATCAAATAGACTCACCCTCAATCTTGGGTAAATCTTATTTGATCAAGTCACCCATCGGGCTAATTCTTACCTCGCCTTTTGATCATCTAATATCCCCATGATCATCATTATCCCCCATATAATAATTCCAATTAATGCATGGACATATTCTAATGTGATACCAACCTCTATGGTATCCCCATCCACCACCCATGTAAAATTATTGGTCAAGTGTTCCCAGGCTCCTAGGAATAAGACCACTAGATCAATACTCAATGGGACCCACTACATCATCTTCATGATACCTCCAAAGCCTAATGTGAATAATCTAGCTTTGTCTACATTTATTAGACACTCCAATATATTTGGTAGCCATGACATGTCCCCTAATCACCAAAATATCTAGTGCCTCTATAACAATCAAACAACAAAAGATATATTAAACCTACATGTCACTTATATTCAAAATACATTCCTTTAAATTTTAACACAAAACCACCTAATTTGCCTTAATTTATTCATTTCTTACCAATTTGACCTATTTTCAACTTAATTGGACATTGCAACACTCAGTCAGGCATGCTAGGCCTTAAAAGTACTATATTGGCCATTTCCCCTTATTTTAGTACTATATCGGTCAATTAGTAACTAACTAAGTTGACCCTATGATACTAGGTCAGCCACTTAGCCTTAAACAACTAAGTCAACCCTTCTTTTTTTCCCCTATAGTACTAAGTTGGCTTTTTGACTTCATAAACTAAGTTGGCCATGGGGTACTAAGATGAAATTTTCCCCAACCAACTATGTTAGACAATCCCTACTAGGTCAACCCTTTCAAAAACTTATTTTCTACCTACTAAGTTGATTGGGTTGACCTAGTTCTTTCAATATATCAACTCTTTAACCCTTTGTAATAAATGCCTTCAAAATTTATTACTTTGATCCTTTTCAACCTAGTTCCCATTTTTACCTCTAGTGTCCCTAACAACTTCTTAGGGTTCATTCTAGTCTCTTGATTTTGCCTAATTAATAATTTTCTATAAAACACTCAATTTCAAATTAAATACTCAAAATAAATTTGAAATTCTTAGTTGCTTACTTGTGCTACACTCATTGTGGCCACTATGCCTCCTCCTCATCTCAGTTATCATCTCCTCACTACCATGGCTCTCTAGGATTTCTCGAAGTCTCTTAGAGCTCTATTTTTCTCTCAAAATTGTCAAACAATAGCAAATGAATTCTCTTTCACCTTATTTAAAGTTACTATTCATCATTATTTATCCTTTAAATATTTACTATCAGATCCCTTATTTTGATCATATTTTTTTTACTAACTCATTTTTTTAACCATAAAAATTTCTAGAATCTTGACATCATATAGAATCCTTTCCACTATTATATGCCTATATTACAAAAAAATTGATTTTTTTCTCTTTTTGCACTAATATCTATAGGTTCACCTAATGTTCCTCACATTAGATGCCTTCACATTTATCACATCTCCTTATTTATCTACAGAACTATGGTAATAAAGGTATGTATTTTTTAATTGTATCCTTTAATTTATCTTATTTTCTCCTTACTATACTTTATTTGACATCAACATTATGTGTCGTCATGTTTTATTCCCAAAACATCATCCTCTATTACATTTCTATGACACATAATGAGATTCAAGTGGGACATATGTATACACATAATATTTTCAAAATTTTATCAATTACTAATGCTCTCTATCATGTAAGAGCCCATCAAGTCTCAGTCTCTCTGAGTGCACATCTTAAGAGGTACACTAGGAAAGGGGTGGGTAGACCATTGGTACTTTATAGGATTGTTTTACCTTTTACCACTTTTTATCTACACACTTTTCTCCTAAAAACCATTCTCATTAGCTTTTCCTTATTTTTTCACTCTTTTAGCCTTTTACCACCTTCATTAGACCTTTTCTTAACCTAAAACCTGTTTTGAGAGTTTACATGACTATGTCAACTTTGTAGACCTTATACTCTTATTGGCAAAACTTATTTAGGGTCTATATCAACACTTGGCCAACTTAGTCCATGACCTAGTGAGTTTTTGTCAATAACGATACTAGGTTGACTGGGTCGACCCTGTCGATCAAAATTTTAGGAAGGGTTTAGGGTTAAATCAGCCTATATATACACAATCATTTCACTATTATTTATAGAAGAGAAGAAGTAAGATATATTATAAATATGCTTATCCACCATTATACTTGAGGAGAAAGCTTAGGGTTTCATACTTTCTTTAGAGATATGGATCTTGTCTTGTGGAGAAGTCTTTTGGATGCATTGATAGGTTGTGTAGCCTAGAGCTAATTTATCCTTGTCATCCTTACATACCAAAACAACCTCTTGTGAAGCACCTTGGCCAAGGCAGAGATTGAGGCTTGATGGGTTCATCTTCAAAGGTATGCATTCTTAACTTTGTTTCTCCTTTGTAAGAGTAGATAGATATGCATTTGTACTTCACTTCCATATATTAGAATTATATATACATTGACATGAGTATGTGTCTTATATGCATGTTTAATTTTTTTTATTACCCCCACTTTGTGCCATAATATTTGGTGAGCACTAGATTATATTCCTTTGATTTACTTGTTATTAGTATATTAAATATGAAAACATAAGAATTAGTTAGGGTTATTGCATAATTTTGATTGACTGGAGGCTTTAGAACCCTCCCTAGTGATATTATTGTGGTAAGTGTAATTGTACTTCTCATGACCATAATCCTCCCTATGATTATATATTGGCTCATGTGCTGACTACCAACCCTAAAAAAATCCTACTCTAAGACATCCACCACTTGTTTAAACCTCTTCCACACATTATTCCCATCCTCTAACCATTTCAGCACTTTCTCACGTCAGATGAACTCTCTAGAGACCTTCTGGGGCTAGTTTGGGAACCTTTTGACCAACCTAGGGTCATATTTTACCTAGGCCATGACTTAGGGAGGAAACATGTGGCCTAGGCCACATGTTTCCTTCATGAAAGTCATGGCCTAGGTAAAACATGTGAAAATTGCCCATTTTAGTCTAAAATAGTCATAAATAGCTAGTTTATTGACTTGTTGATGGATTGGGGTTGGATATAGGTCATTCACATGTCTCTCTTCTCATTCCATCTCTATGGTGATTCTTCTTCCCTCTCTTGACTCTCATGCCTTCTTAAAGCTCTCTTGGTTCATTCTAGCACTCTTGAGCTTGATTGGGGGTAGAGAATCCCATATGCTACTACACTCTTTCTTAGAGACTCCATTGCTACTCTCAGTTATTCCTACTTCCTTGTTGACTTGATCTCAAGCTCCTACATTTGGTTAGAGCTCTTATACCATTTCAATTTCTCATTTCACCTCCTCCTTTTCTCTTGGCTCTTGGTTTGGACTTCAGCTTACACCTAGCTTAGTCTTCCTCCTACATTGATTCCTAAATTGGATTCTTGGTTGGTAGAACATTTGCACTTCATATTTGAGATTTATTTGAGGGAAATTTTCTATGCAAAGTTAAACTCCTTTGTTTTCTATAGTATAATTTCTAGGGTTTAAATTGTTTTAGTGAAGTAGTTACTTTGTGTGTTACTTTGAGTAGTGTTCAAAGTTTAATGCATGTGTGTATGTTCAAATAATGATTTAATGGCTTGAAATGTTCCTTTATTGATTACAACTACTCATTTTTTAAACCCTTCCTCATTTCATAAGTAGAGATATACATGTTCATAACACACTAGAAAACTTGCTTAAACACTCTCTCCCTCTCTTGCCAAAAACTAGAAACATTGCATAATTAGAAAATAGTAGTGTTTCTTTGAAATAATAACTCAAATCTAGAATAGGAATGCTCTTTAAACCTTACCTAAAAATGTCTTTGTTGCATAAAATTTATTTACTTTGGACTCAAAGTGCCTTAATTACTAGATTTACATTTCATTGGTTATCTCATTTCATTTAATATTGTTGCTTTCATGTCATTAGTGTAACCAATAGTATAGTTTTAGCCACTTGATTTATTATGGTTGGATCTGCTAAAGATTCTTGTGTAATTTTTGTGCTTATTTGTACTAGCCCCAACTTGGTTTATACGTCTATCTATATCTTGGTACATTCTAACAAAATAGATAGCCACTATAGACCTCCTATATCATATAGAACCCCTAAGCCTTCTAGCTTCTTCATGGTTTACTTTAGCACCCTAACAAAAACTAGTGGTTCTATTTAGATTCTTGGAGCTAACTTTTGGCATGCCCAATGGGACATCACATATGGTCTCACATTATTTATATCTTGTTTAGATATTTCTTAGCCAATTCCCCTCTATTCTGTTGTTAGGATTTGCTTTTAGTTACGTTTTATCTCTCACCTTAGTTATTTTCTCCTACTTTGGTTTTGTATCTTTCTCCCAGTTGGTTCTCTGGTAGTTTGAATTTTTTATTATCTTCTATATTTCTCATGCTTCATTACATCCATGAGTGATCTCCCACCTTTAATATTTCAATCTTGATGGATTTAGGGTCTCATCCCTGAGCTCACTAATGAGCAAGACACATTTGCAATGGAATGCCATAGAAACCATAAGACCTAAGATCTTCTCTTGACCCAACATAATAACCAATGAAATTAGTTTCCTTTTCACAAGTCTAAACTTCATTCATTTGAGGATGTTTTATCTCAGCTTCATGCCACACCTCATTCACCCATTCAAGGTGATGAGGATATCCTTTCATAACTATGGCTAGAGGAGTTATGTGCAATCATTAATGATTGTCATAGATATTTATGTGAATGAAGTGATTCCTTCTCCCCTTAGGAGTCAATAGTGTGCTTCCTTTAGAAACAAAACCCATACCAACTTAGTTTTAAGTGCCTCAATTAGTTCTTACATGAGTTCCCTACCTATTTATTGGTTGGAGACTCTAGATCAAGAACACCCTCATATCCATATTATGGGTCATAGGTATCATAAAATAATGAGGTATCCCTAGCTAGAGGGTTCTTCCCATCCTCTTAGTCCTTCCTTTAGGGTTTCCAATGAGCATGCCAATTTTGATTGACATTTACAGACTAGAGATCCATGGGATGTGTATCAGGAATATCAATAGCCACTAGTTAACCCTTATATGATGGCACATAACCAACCCTATAGAGATCTAGGTCATCATGAATATTTCCAAGATTATGCCATGTCTTCCCATCATACCTATGGGGACCATCACACTTCTCATGTCCATTCTCCACCCTATGGTAAAGATGATTTCTATCATAAGCATCCTCCTCATTAGGAACCTCCCTAACATCATCTTCCCTATAGTCATGGTCATAGTGATTCCTATGGCATAGGTAGCATCATTACCATCACAAGCCCCCTCTTGGAGTTCATCTCTAGCTTAATATTAACCATGTTTATGAGTATCTCCACCATAATCCTCTATCCCTTGGGTGCATGTTATTCCCCTTCCTACTCCTATCCTTAAACTACCTAAGTTCAATTGGATGCAAGATTCTAGTCCCATGGAGCATATCATGGCCTTCATGATGGAGTGTATGGATTGGGAACATGATGAAGGCATAATGTTGAATCTCTTCACTTATTCTCTATGAGCTAAAGCGCTTGTCTGGTTCTAGAATCTACCTCTAGATTCTCTTTGTAGTTCTAGGTCCTTTTGGATGACTTCCTCTAATATTTCAATATATCTAGGCCTTTTAACCTTAGCATCTAATCACTCACTTCCATGGTGAAAGCTAAGGGTGAGTCAAACTTTGATTTTGTGCATAGATGGCATTCAAATATCTATATATATAGGAATCAGTTCTTGGATGACCAAATTTATGATCTGTTCATGTGGGCATTGAGGCAAGAGGTTCACCTTGAGGTCATTAAGTGTGAACCTACCTCTTATGATGAATCTATTAATGAGTGTTTGAATATTGAGGTGTTTTAGGTGCATATGGGCATGTGGTTTGTCCCTTCCTAAAAATCATCCTCTTTACACGATCGTAACCATAATATGATCGATGATGGTGTCATTGATTCTCCTCTTGAGAAGAAGGATAAGAAGGACAATTGCAAGGTCAATGATTTAAGCAAAAAACTAGTTGAAAAGAAGGATTTTGACTCAAGAAAAATAAAATAATAGATGGTGTTTCCTTATGACCCTACCAAGTTTTACAACTTCTATCAGATACAAGGGTATGATGATAACAATTATGCCACCTAAAATTTTGGTGTGTAAACCTCACCTCTATCTTAGAGTTATCCTCTTACGGAACCCAACCACAAGTTGAATGTCTTCAAAGAACCCCTACTTGAACAATACAAGGAGAATAAGAAGGAAAAAAAGAGAAGAAATCAAAGGCTAAGGCCCCATGTTCCCCTTCTTTCTCTTCCACCTCTTCTAGCTCCTCTTCCTAGGCTGACCCGAGAGGGAAATCCAAGTGTGAGAGAACCAAGGTTATTATTACTATCGACATAGCCTCTACTGGGTACAAGTGCTTTGTCAACATGTGCTCTGATTAGGCCACCAAACTTGTTGGAAATATTATTGGTGTTGGACCTCCTATCCAATCCATAAGGGTAGGAAACCCCAAAGTTAGATTTGAATTTTGGCATAATATCCCACCTTAGGATAGACAACATCCCTACTCCATCATAGAGGAGTTGTAGGGCCTCTCAATTGGGATCTCTATTTGGGACCTTATTCACCTTTTCCCTAAATAAAGGGGTCTCATATTTGATGAGCTTGGTCTCCATTATGAGGCTTCATTATGTGATGATGTCAAAGTTTTCTTCAACTTTGACATAGACAAACACCCTCATAATCCTATCTTATCTTTCAACCTAGCCTCTTTGCCAAATGATCCAATTCTTATAAATAGGTCTCATTTCCTCCTCTACATCAAGACTTTGATTGATTATTATCATGTTATGTGGTGTATTATCGATGAGGGAACTACATTAAACATCATGCCCCTATGTGTGTTCAATGAGCTTAGGATTAGTCGAAAGAAGCTCTCTGATTCTTGCCATAACTATGTCAATTTTAACAAATACATAGTTAAATCTATTGGGAACATGAAGCTCTAAGTCAAGCTTGACCCTAAGATTATCAATATTGAGTTATGTATGTTATACCTTGATCTTTCATACAACATGATTTTTGGTCATCCTTAGACTATTGCCATTCAAGCCGTTGTGTCAGCCACATTCTGCATGGTACAGTTTTTACATGAAGGTGAGTTTCACACCTTAGAGGATGACCTAGATCCTTAGGAATTACTCTATGTAAAGACAAATCTCTCAAGAAAGGCTTTATATATCTCCTCATGGGGTTCTATATATTCTCATACACCCCCTATTGATGAATATCATTTATTTAAGGACAAATGGTTTGACCTAGTTGAGTACTAGTTAGGGTTCATCCCTTTGGAGTCTAACACTCGTAGATTGATTCCTTCCCTTGATCCATGTCACAAATACAACCCATCTCTCTTTAGAGATCTCTTCTAGGATGTATCTTTATATGCTAATCTCCCCTTTATGTTGTATTTTTCCCATTAGAATGTAGGCTCTCTCCATGTGTCTCCCATTGAGATCGCTAGAGAGGTTGAGTCTGATATTGAGTGTTATTTCATTCATGTTACAACATGAAACCTATTAAAGGAAATAAATTCTTACACCAATCTCATGTGGTATTGGTGTAAGTATCATTATCCCCTTGATCACCTTAGCTTAGATATTTCTCTCATAGATGGACCAACCCCAGGCCTCCCTATAATGAATGTCCTAGTGATTGAACCTGAAGTGTTATATGAGTCGCTCATTCCTACACCAGAGTGTTTTGAGGAAGGAAATGTTATGTATGTTTAATGATCCATAGATGTTAACCTTATCACTTCAATAAGGCCTAAGATCATTAAGATTAGTGCTAGCTTTGATATTGAAAAACAAGATGTTTTGGTCACTTTCTTGGACAAATTTTTAGATGTGTTTGCTTGGGAATACATTGATATGAAGGGAATTCCTAATATAGTTTTCCATAATCTTGTTATGGACAATGGAACCTAGCCTATTTTTCAAAAGCAATAACCCATGCCACTTAAAGTCTCCTAGTTAGTCAAAGCTAAGATAGAGAAACTCATCCAAGTTGGCTTTATCCAAGCTGTTAACTATCCATGATGGATTTCCAAAATTGTCCCCATTCTCAAATTGAATAGGCCTATTTGGATTTACATAGACTTTTAGGATCTCAATATGGCCTACCCAAAAGATAACTTTCCTACTCCTTTAATAGAATAAATTATTGATTCCACTACTAGTTTTGAGATCATGTCCCTTATATATGGTTTATTTGGGTACAACTAGGTCTAGATTACACCCAAAGACCAACACAAGATGACATTCACTACCCCCTGGGGTACCTTCTACTATGTCATCATGCCTTTTGGTCTGAATAATGTTGGGGCCATGTATCAATGTGCCATAAACCATGTTTTCCATGACCTTATCCACAAGATAGTTGAGTGTTATGTTGATTATCTCCTTGACAAATCCCACAAGTGAGATGAGTATGTTTGATACCTCAAAATATTATTTGAGCATGTCCAAGAGTACCACATTAGTCTCAACCTTGAGAAGTGTATTTTTGGCATTTTAGTTGAAAATCTTATTGTCTTCCTCATCTTGTAAAGGGGAATTGAAGTGGATCTTGATAAGATCAAGGCAATCCTAGAAATGCCTCCCTTACATAACCTCATCTAGTTGTAGTCCTTCCTTGTAAGAATCAAATTTCTCAGACATTTCCTCAATGAGTATGCCCACAAGTCCATACCCCTCACATTTCTTTTATGAAAGGACACTTTGTTCTTGTGGTCTACTAAAGTCCAAGTGGATTTCAAATAATTAAAGTGGTTTATTTATAATCCTCCCATCCTAATGGTACCCATTAAGGGGTGTGTGTTCATATTATACACCTCTATCACTGATCTTTCCATCAAGGGAATGTTATGCCAAAAGGATGAAACCGACAGGGAGAGAGTTGTTTATTACATCTCTCACATGTTAGTTGGCCCTGAACTCAACTATTCTCTTATTGAGAACTAGTGCCTCTCTCTCATTTTCACTATGAAGAAGTTATGACATTACATGGTGGTTTAGACTACCAATGTGATCATTTAGTCCAATCTACTTTGCTACTTACTCAGCAAGACACATCTTGTTGGTAGGACTACAAGGTGGATCATGCTTATTCAAGATTTTGACCTCCATAATTTTAACTAAAAGTCCACCAAGGGTTTAGTTGTGGCTAACCAACTCACTAAGTGTCCACTACCCAACCTGAATGTGGATCTGGATGATGATGCCTTTCTTAATGAGATGGTTTACTCAGTTGATCATGTTGAGGTATTTGAGTGTGATTGGTATTGGGACATTATCCATTACCTTGCAAACCAATCTTATCCTAATACTATGTCTTCATAAGGATGATATCAAATCTGTAAGCTTATCATTCACTATGTCATCATTAATGGCATCTTATTCAAGAGGTGTCTTGATGGTGTTTTTATGCAATGTCTTACTCCTAAGGACATCCCTCTTGCACTTGAGGAGTCAAATGGGAGCATTTATGGTGGCCACCTGGGAGGGCAAGCCACTGCTCAACATATTATTAGGATGGGATACTACTAGCCTACTCTCATTAAGGATGAAATACAATATTCTAAGAAGTGTATAATGTGTCAAGTCATAGGGGATGTTATCAATGCCCTGACTAACCTATTACACTCCATTTTGGCTACTTGGACTTTCTTGGTTTGGGATCTCAACTTTATTAGCAAGTTCAAACCTACCTCTTCCAATGGTCATCATTGGTTCATCACTACCACTAAATACTTTATGAAGTGGGTTGAGGCCATGCATTTTAGAGCATGTGTGGGAAGACCATTTCCAAGTTCATCTTGAACCAACTTATTTTTAGATTCAAGGTTCTTACTATGATCATGGCTGACAATGGGTTGGGCTTCCAAATCCTTGAGATGTGTGAGATCATTAAACATTTTCAGTTCAAGCTCTATTTATCCTCTACCCATTACCCCTAGGTAAATGGGAAAATAGAGTCTTCAAATAAAACTTCGAAGAAAATTATTCTCTGTACCATTGCCCAGTCCAGGGGAGACTGGCATCTCCTACTCTATCCCACCCTTTGGGCTTATCAAACTAGCTTTTGAATGGCCACAGGGGCAACCCCATACTCTTTCTTGTATGTGTCTAAGGTTTTTGTTCCCTTAGAGGTCTTAATCCCTTTGTTATGGGTTAAGATGTTTGGTTTTTTCTTTGATGAGGAAGAACATGATACTCACCTTATTGAGATTGAGCAATTAAGTGAGTGACACCTGGCCACTCTTGAGTACAACCGTGCTTACCAATATTGTCAGCACCACCAATTTAAGAAGTTGGTGCACCCTCATTAGTTTAAGTTTGGTGATATGGTCCTTATTTTTTATAAATAGCATTATAATAAGGGCAAACTTAGACACAAGTAGTTTGTCCCTTTTGTCATCATCACCTCTCTAGAGAATGGGGCTTCTCTCAACCCTCAAAGGTGAACCCCTAAAACACCTAATCAATGGGCTCCACCTCAAGACACTTTATGTATAGGGCCCATGTGGCCCTCTAAGAAAGTCTCCTATGGTGCTAAATCAAATATTTCCTCTCTTCTATAATCACTAACCTCCATGTCATTCATATATGTGTGTGCACATGGGTTCCTTATTAGTAGTGCCTACTTTCTAATTACATGTATCTAGTAGTCTATATCATATGAAACATACACATTACACATAAAATAATATACACACATGTGATAATAATGATAAAACCACTATATATATCATAAAAAATACATGTTTTTCTCTAGGTACATCACATGGGCTCACAATCCCCAAAAACTACCACATATATGGCTACATATGCACAACCAGTTAGCCTATGACTAGGTAGTATCTATGATAGTCATACTCTAGGTGGAGACCTCAACCTTTGCCTCTTGACCAATTAAGCTACAGTCTCCTTCAATATAGGTAGCTAGTCTATCCTCACTTTAGGTGCCTCAATTCCTCTGGTCTGCTCTCAAACTAGCTCAACTCATAGTCGATCAATCTTGGCCTTGACTCTTGCTAGTCTTGCTTTGGTCTTCAGTATAACCACCCTATGATTTTATGTTGATGCCTTGTGTCATAATAACTCAACCTCTCATTATGTAATCCTCCATCATGCCCTTATTATCTTAAGTAAGGCTTGTGCATCCACATGTTAGAATCAAGTATATGGCTCTGCTCGCACTAGTAGATGTGGTACCCACTCCATCAGTGGTGTTCCCACCACATCAAGGAATAGCTCCCTCAATAGTAGGTCTACCTAGGGCTCAGAATAATTAGGCTAGTCTCCTACACACACATAAATCATATGTGTTAGCTACATATACATTATCATTTAGAATGGGCATAAAAATATAGTGCTATCTAGAAAATATACTTGTCTTACTTGGTAGTGTAGATGGCCTATATGGCACCCCTTATAATCATGTTCATCTTGGTAGCAATGGTCCTCACCATGATAGCCTCTCTCTACCATTTCCCCTCTCCCTCTATCATGGCTATCGGTCATGCTTAGCTCTAGTTAGCCTGGGCTGAGCACATCTCTCTCACTACCAAAACCTACCTCCCAGGATGAAGGTATGGCCCTTATGGACTTTAGAGCTCCTCCACACCCATATAGGTCTCTATTAATACATCTTCTAGCCATACCATAGACCCATATGGTTCATGGACATAACTCACTACTATGTCTAGAGTCACATGGGCCCAACCCTATCTACAAATCATGTAGCCCATCTCATCCTAGTCTCTAGTGTCAGGTATGTATCATTGTCATATGGTACCCTCCACTTTGTTAGTGGGAGCCATGATTAGACTGGGTTGAGTTAATCTACTTACACTTATACATCAGATATGATCTAGCTATTGGTATAGTCTACCTAAGATATACTGGCCCCAGGCATGTCTCTATCCCTTCTTTGTGCATTAGAAAACTCTTATCCATGAGAGTAGTAGTCATATTATACTCTAGCTGGTGTAGATCCTCCTAACCAAAGTACCTGCTATCACTATTCTTGAGTGGTGTAACCCTTGAGGATTATTGTGTGATCTGAACCCCATGGTTATTTTACTAAGAGTAGGGTTCCACCAAGTAGACCTCTACTACCACTATATCCTATACCAATGGTAGATCTATCTCTATGCTTGTAGGCTCCACCCCATAAAGCTAGTAGACATCCTCTATGTTGATAATGGCCTCTAACTTAGGACCTAACTAGAATACATGTATCTCTAGTGCCTATGTGGTGCTTAGTTCATTAACCAAGGCTTTGGAATAACATAATGAAGGTGTGTGTACTAGCCTCCAAAGTTTTGTACTTCATAGATGTGCCTAATACTCTACAAGTAGAGCATCTACCTCCTTGGCTAGCCATGATGGGACTCTCTCCCAGTTAGACACCTCACAGAACCTATCCATCTAGGCATGTTTCTCTCTCACCCATGAAGGATCTCCCTCCTTTGGTATGATCATTCCTCTGCATGTCTACATAAGTAAGCAACATGCTACCAAGTTAGCATCCTAGCCATAAAAAAGGTAAAATAGATTAAAATCATGATTTTCATCTATTTCTATTTATTTCCCCTTCTCTCTCTACTTATAATGCCTTTTGGGAACTCCCAAGCTCTTTCAAGCTCCCTAAGGCTTGGTTTGGGGCCTTTCTACCCTAGGCCACAACTTTCTGAGTAAATCCATGGCTTGGGCATCCTGGGGAGATCTAGAGCTCCTTAAATCTCCCTCCACATGCCACAAAATGTGCTCCCATTAGTCTCATTTTGACCATCTTACCAATACTATTGTTTTTAACTCTTATTTCATCTAATTCACCCATTGAATCATCTAGAATGAGTGAAAACATCTCTAGGGCCTCCTAAACCCCAAAATTTTGAATAAATTTGAAAAAACGTGTTTAATGGACTTACCCAGACCATCTTATACATCTCTAGCATGCTCCTATGTCCTCATTCACTCCACTTTGGCTTTGGGTTGATCGTGGACTCTCCATTGGCACTCTCAAAATGAAAATGACCTATTTTCTCTCTTTTTCCTCTTTTTAGCCTTTTTGTGGGCCCTTTTTGAGATTTTTTCCCCTTTTTTGTGTTTTAGATTTGAGACCTTTGTCTTAGAGGTTTTAACACATTTTGAGCAAATTAGAGGTTGCTATTTTTTAATTTGTGGCTTTTTTAGGCCTACCTTGGCCCTATTTTAATCCCTGAGACCCCTTTTGGGTACCCACTAACCTCTCAAGCCCATGCCCTATTTTGTGGGCACCCAAGGATAGAAGTTAATTTATATAATTATTTTAGTTATTCATTTTTTACTTTTATGTAGTTGATCCATTCTAACTCCCTCTCTCTTTTTTTGTCATGGTTTTAGGTTGATGGTGTTGCTGGCAATGGTGGATCGAGACTTGCTCTCGTCTTGGTGATTGGTCTTTGTCTTCTCTAAACTTCCCCTCACTTTTCTAGGTTGCCTCTTCCTGTGATCAATGTTGGTCAACCACTTTGGTTATGGCTTGGTTACATTTTTCAACTCCCTTGTGAAACTTGCTTACTTCACTTCACATTGAGATAACCTTTCTATAGTTATCAATCTTGCATCCTCAACTCCCATCATGGTGCACCTCTTAGTGGTGATTAACACAAATGGTGGTAGTCAAAGAAACCTAAGACCTATAGCTGTGGCTTGGGTTATTGATGATCCATGGGGCCATGAGCTTTTTATAATTGGTCACTTCTTGATCAGTGAGATGAATAATGCTACTGAGTACCATGTAATCATTGGTGCCTTGATCAATGCCCATAAGTTAGGAACATGTTATGTGCATTTTCTATCTGACTCACTCTTAGTTATGTCTCAACTCACTGGTGTTTGGGCCATCCTTAGATTTGAGTTTCTCCCCCTTTTTGAGGTAGCATGCAATTTTCTCTCTTTCTTTGAGGATATCCTTCACCCACATCCTTCATAGGGAGAACACTAGGGATGATGCCTTAGTGAATGTCATTTTGGATAGTATGATTTGATATCACTTGTGTTCCCTTTTTGTAGGAGTTAGAGCTAGATCTTAATTTGGATTTTAGATTATACAACATTTTCACTCTCACCCATGGATCATGCAATCAATTCTTATACCACTATCCCTATCTAGAAAGTGTAGGTAATGTTTCCTTTTCTCTTTATAGATTTTTATTTTATTCACTTTGGTATGGTTTCCAAGTATTACATAACACTCCTTGTTCATTCAAGCATTAACTACTTATACCTCGAGCACATAAATAACCATACTTATTATGACCCTGCTCCTCCTTATGATTGTATATTGGATCATGTATAGACTACTGACCCTAGACATCCTACTCTGAGACACCCACCACTTGCTTGGACCTCTCCTACACACTATCCCCATCCTCTAACCATCTTGACACTTTTTCACATTAGATGAGCTCTCTAGGGACCCTTTGGGGCCCTTTTAGGAACCTTTTGACTAGCCGAGGATCCTATTTGACCTAGGCCATGGCTTAGGGAGGAAGCCCATGGCCTAGGCCATATGTTTCCTTCATAAAATCTATGTCCTAGGTTGTAGCCTAGGTAGAACACATGAAAATTACCTAGTTTGGTCTAAAACAGTCATACACAAACAGTTTATTTATTTTTTGATGGATTAGGGTTGGCTATAGGTGAATTTCCTCACTCATTCACATGTTTCTCTTCTCATTCCATCTCTCTAGTGATTCTTCTTCCCTATCTTAACTCTCATGCCTTCTTGAATCTCTCTTTGTTCATTCTAGGCACTCTTGAGCTTGATTAGGGATAGAGAATCCCATATGCTACTACACTGTTACTTGGATACTCCATTCCTACTCTCGATTAATATTTATTCCTTGTTATCTGATCCCAAGCTCCTAAATTTGGCATTGCACTTGATTTGTGTGGTTGGAGCTCTTACACCATTACAAGTCTCACGTCACCTCCTCCTTTGTTCTTGGATCTTGGTTTGGACTTCAGTTTACACCTATCTTAGATTCTTAGTTGGTAGAACATCTACACTTCATCTTTGAGTTTGATCTAAGGACACTTTGATATGAAAATTGAATCTCCTTTATTTTTTGTAGTATATAATCCAAGGTTTGAACTATTTTAGTGAAGTAGTTATTTTATGTGTTGCTTAGAGTAGTGTTCAAATTTTATTGCATTTGTTTATATTCAAAGAATGTTTTCATGGCTTGAAATATTCCTTTGTTGATTACCATTGCTCACTTTGAAACCCTAACTCATTTTATAAGTAGAGATATACATGTTCAAAACACACTAGAAAACTTGATCAAACACTCTCTCTCCCTCTCTTGCTAAAAACTAGAAACATTGCATAATTAGAAAATAGTAGTGTTTCTTTGAAAGGATAACTCAAATCTAGAATAGGCATGCTCTTGAACCCTTGCCTAAAAACATATTTATTACGTAAAACATATTTATTTTGGCCTCAAAGTGCCTTAATTAAGAGATTTACATTTCATTGGTTATCTCATTTCATTCAATATTGTTGCTTTCATGTCATTTATACAACCAATAGTATATTTTTAGCTACTTATTTTACTATGGTTGGATCCACTAGAGGTTCCTGCATACTTTGTGTGCTTGTTTATACTAGCCCTAACCTAGTTTATAACTCTATCTATAGCCTTGTGCAAGCCAACAAACTGAATAGCCACTATAAAACTCTTGTATCCCATAGAACCCCTAAGCCTTCTAGCCTCTTAGTGGTTTGCTTTATCACCCTACCAAACACTAATGGTTCCATTTAGATTCTTGGAGCTACAATAAGAGATCTCGTAATTTGGTCTAGTAGATCCATATTGGTCATGTTCTTGATTATCTAATGGATCCCCAATTATAAGTGTAAGTAGGATCTATCTTCTTTAATCTAGGATTGATTTGTGTATCTAATGCATTTTTTATTACATATAGTTGCCATTTCAAAAAATGGTGGAAATGCCAAAAAATGGTAAAAATCACCAAAATGGTGATTTCACCCATTTTTAGGTGAGTTCATCATTTTCATGAAAACAAAAATGGGACTTTTGCTAAAAATTTGTAAAAATGCTAAAAGGTGGCTTCATCCAAAAATGTGTAAAAATGTTGAAATAGTGGCTTTGCCCTTTTAAATGGAACATTTGTACTAAGAGTCAAAAATATTTGACTTTGAGGATCCAAAAGGGGTCCAACCACTAAAATAGAGTCAACTAGATGGAGTAGGCTAGGATGAGGATATATTAGCAATATATAATTAGGTTGATGCTAACAATTTATGATTGTAGGAGTGATTAGTAGTGTTTACCTAATGCAAAAGATGATTACATTATTTTCAAACCTCATAGGTCAAGATTGAGGGTATGGTGGGATTCCTACAGATGTTTAACCTATATGATGAGGAATAAATGTTAATTATCTAAGTTGGTCAAGCTTATTTTAAGTGTGTTAGTAGAGTGCTAGCATAGTGACATGTATACCTTTCACTTATTGACTAGGGAGGCCACCATCATACTTGAGGATAATTAGTGTATCCTCAAGTTCTTGACGCATAGATGATGATTGTTTTGAAAAGAAATAGCATAGTAGTAATAAATGTTGGATGATTTGTGTAGGTATTAGAGTATCCCATGCTTTAGGGGAAGGTCAATATAGACATAATCAATAATTACACTGACATTTTACTAGATGATCTACCTAGTGGGGATCCTTCACCAATAACCTTAATTAATCAAGATGTTTTTATTATTATGTCCATTATCAGTAGCATCTTGTTACCTAAAAAGAGTGGTTGATACTTCCATATGGGTCTAGGTGGTGTGGTTAGGAACATGTTAGAGTATTCTACATAGTTTACCTAGGGACCAATTATTTTTGCATAATTGTACATAGATTTGCATTAGATAGCATACTGGGGTGGATCATTATTATATCTTGTACACTTCTCATGGTTTGGGGTTGGGATCACATTTTTATTAACTGACTGGCTGAGATTTGCAAGATACAAGACCCTGAGGAGTCATTGGCCTATGGTTGGGTTCAAATAGGAGTTGGTTAGCATGGGTGTAGAGGAGACATCCCATTCTATCATTAAATGCTCAAGGATTTGACACTATTTCTTTTCATCTTGAGGTTGTACCTCACCTATAGTTGTAGTGGTTTAGGGATAGATGGTACATGTGCTTTATGTCTACTAGGTATTTTCTTAATAAGATATAGTCCCACATTATAGATGAGTACCTCCTAGATCAAGTACTCAAGTAATTAGGTTATATATAGGATGTACCTATGGGGATATGATTTTTTATGCATGCCAAATGAGAGATTAGTCATGATACTTTTATGATCTTGAGGAGTGAATCTATAGTGAGTTATTTTAGTATATCATGGTTTGTTTAGGCCTATGCAAAAGGAGTTGCAGATGCATGGGTTATTCCATCTTTCATGCACTAGTGGGTAAAAGTGTTCCCTTTGAGGCTAATAACTCCATTACTAGTAGGGGGTCAAGATTCTATTTATATTGAGGATATGGAGGTTGAGACCTTGAGTGGTAGTAGCAACACCTATAAGGAGAGTGAGTTTGGGGATGATGATGATGATCATTAGGATGGAGGAGATAGAGATGAGGGCCATATGTGATGATATTAGACCCTATCTTAGTAGTGATGGTAGTAGCATAGGTTATCATAGGTCAAGTAGGGCCTTCAATCACACTAGTGTATTTAGTCTAGATATAGCCATAGCAAGTAGGGGCACTAGTATACTTGAACAGGAGGTTAGTGCTCAAGTACAGGAGGTGGTAAGTTTACAACATTAGTTATTTGATATATAAGGCACCCTAGACATGAGGGATGATGATATGACATGGATACAGATAGAGATCACTCAACTAAAGGTTGAGATAGCTAGGATGGTTTAGGTATAGGGATAGCTCACTACTAAGAGAGACCAAGTTATTAGTGAGTAGGATTATGCATTAGCCACTATGGATAAGTTGAGATAAGAGTGGGATGTAGCTCAAGGAGCTAGTATACAGGTCAAATTATCATAGATAACTCTAGAGAGCCTATAGGATAAGGATGAGTCATCCTATTATAGGTGATCTTATGAGTCTACTGTACCCAAAGAGTGGTAGGTTGTTACATTTAAGATCTTGGATATATAAAGGGAAAGGAGAAAATATGGATGGTCTCAAATCAAGACACATGTTTCAAGTGCCTTGGGATAGTCTATTCATCATTTATGACCACCACTACCAGGATTACCAAGGCCACCTCTAGTTATAGGTCCCATGGATACTTAGAGATAGAGTTGATTGTATGGATCTTAGAATTTTGGCATTATTTTTTCCTATGGTATTGTACTCATTTTATTATCATACTTATTTATTTTTGAGATACTATCATGATATGTATATATCTTTTATGTATAAGATATTTGAGATACATTGACGTGCAATTTTGGGTCCTACGAAGCTGATGCACATGTATATTATATTCCTATGATATATATATGATGGCATACTTATTATATTGATTAGCATTGTGTATGTTTAACATTGTTTATGCTTATTCTTATGTATTCTCTATTCATCTATTGCCTATGTCATGTTTATGAGATGTTTTGTTGGTTATCATATGATTATGTTGTATGACTCATATAGATGTTTATTCAGAGATGTTCATATGTATAAACATATATAAATCATTTTTTCTCTTATTTATTAATAATGTATTCATGCATGTGTTTGGGTTTTTGGTTGGTTTGTTATATATTGGAGAAGTGTTGCGATTGGATTGGTAGAATAGACTCCATGTGAGCATGTTTTTTATTTAGCCTATGATATTATGCATGATAGTTATGGATAACTAAAATGTCAATATATACCCCAAGCATGGTAAATTGAATTTAAATGTAAATATAAATAACTTAGGAATAATATATGAATAGTCAAATCCTAAGTGTGAATATAACAAATAAATTAAGTGTAAGACTAATACAAAAATTCATAACATAAGTACATGATATGGATAATCAAGACTTAAGTTTAAACAAAATGTAATAATCTCACAACAACCAAAAAATAAAAGTTAACATAAATAAAAATAAAATAAAATAAATTTAAAAAAACAATAAGATAAAAATAAATGAAATAAATGAACATATAAAGATAAACAATTTAAAAAAAATAAAGAAATAAGTATATACAAATAGAAACAACACACAAACATAAATAAATAAAATGAACAAATAAATATAAATGATAAAACTATAAACTAAATATACAAACAAACATGATAAAAATAAACAACCAAAAAAAATGCAAAATAGACTATACAAACAAACACTAGCAAAATAAAGAAAATAAACAAACAACAAAACACTAATAAAAAAATAATAATAAACAAAATAAACAAAAATAAAGCACAAAATATTAACAAAAGAAACACTAATAAAAACAAACAAAAAAACACTAATAAAAACAAACATGATACAAACAAACATAACAATGCATGAACAAAGAACTAAATAAACACAAACAAAAGAATAAACAAACTAAAAAATAAAACATGCAAACAAAACATCTATAAACAAAAAAATAAATAAATAAACACATGGCACAAATAAACATAGTAACAAAACAAATAACTTATAAACAAATAGAACAAACAAAGACAGATAAAATTAATAAATGTACAAACAAAACTATCAAATAATGTAATACATAAGTAAACAAAATAACCAAAACAACTAAACAATCCAAAGGAAAGAAAATTACTACTAATAAAACTAATGTAAAAACATAAAAACAAACAAATGATGCTACACAAACAATGGGTAATGTGAGTACAAACATAAAATAAATTGTTCATGCGTGTGTAATAAAGATGCTACTCTTGGTGATAGGGCAACCCCTAAGTTAAGTAGTAATGACATAAGTGAAAAAACACAAGAACAATATACTAATGTTTTCCTCTTGGATATAGGGAGATAATGATACAAAAAAGATGACAAGCATTGACCCTAGGTCATAATAAATAACAACAAACAAAATAGGGGGATAGAAGAAAATAAAGGGGTAACCGAGCTGGCTCTAGATGCACTATGCAAATAGACACTACCTATATATTTTCATGGACACAAGATCCAATGTGAAATTCAGGTCAAATGTAGTTCTCCCAAGATATGAGTTAAAAGAAAATGAATGATAATAAAACATGATTATCTTGTAGAGGAAAATAGGGATACTCTCACAAAATAATAAGTGCATGAAAAAAGAGGGGATGATGTTCCACAATCATGAAAATATCAACACAAATAAATCATGCAAGCATGAGAGTATGGTTTAGGTTAAAACCACACTAAAAATCAAGATACATGTATCTATGAATGAACTGAATGGTAATCATAGTTTCTACTACATCTAAGGCTTGGAATGAGAATGATCTCATAAAATGGTGAGAGCATAGATAATGGTTTCTCAAAAAATAGGGATAACATTCAAACAAAAATGGATCGTAAAACAATGAGAGCATAAGAAAATCCAAGTGGTCATTAGTGTATCAAAATTGAATACACAATGCTCATAACATTAGCTCACAAAATTGTAAAAGTGTATGGAAAATGCTAATAAGGATGGGGAAACTAAGTGACAAGTGGTTGTAGACATCCAATTCCTAACACTATTTGTATTGAAATTATCAATATTACTTGAATTGCACTCAAATGCACAATTTAGGTCAAAATCACTAAAAACGTACTAAATATTTTGAGCTTGTCATATACAAATTCTGATTTAGGCTAATGTATCCTTAAATGAGGAAATGCATTTTATATGATTCTTAACTTTGATCAATTCATTTTGAGTTAAAATGATGATTTTGCCTTTTTGTGCTCTAGATCACTCTTTTCTTCTAATTTGTTAGTATATGTTATGTACCTTTTTTTATTTTATGTCGAAAACATCTTAAATGATAATATGATTTGAATGCATATAGCATTGCCTTCAAATTCTTTTTGAGTCAAATTACAACCTAGTAATATGACTTTTTGACCATTTTGATTAATTCTGCACCAATTTCCAAAGAATTGCACTAGAATTGATTAATCTTGTTTAAGCTAATTAATTCAAATCAAGAACTTAAGTGGATTTTCCATGGAGGTTATTGATTATTTCATTATTGAAAATTGATTCTTAATATTTTCATCACCTAATGACATGATCTATGGAGTGGCATCCATAACCCATATGTGAAATAAATATCAAGTTTATGCATACCCATACCTCATTAATGCCCCTTCCTCCCAAATCATTATGAGGATATTTATATATTTAATTGAAAATATTAGATTAATTCATGGCCACACATCTCAATCTTGAGATGGATAGTGATGGTTTATCTTAGCCCATTTAAAAAAACTATAAATATAAGGGCATAGACCCTCATTTTTAAGTTAAACTATTGTAAACTTATAATGCAAATTTGTCTCCACAACCTTTTGTGTTGATCATTATGTTTTATTTTCAAGCTTCATTTGATAGACATATATTATAGGTTTATTATCTTGAGCCTAGTTTATGCATAGTGATTTTGAGATAATGGAGGATCTGGGCATCCATTGTTGATAAAGACAAGAGCACTAGATCAAAGGGAAAAACATGCTTGGAGCCACTCTTGGATGGTGAAATCATTTGAGAAGGTAATTAGTATTTATTTCTTTCAATTTTTTCTTCATTATCATTTACAAACCCCATTGGAATAGGTTGGCTTAGTTTTTTATGTTTTTATGTAGTTTTCATGGATTTATTGACTAATGTTTGACTAACCAACATTTTAGTCTAATCCTACATCTTGGCACACCCGATGTGACTCATAGAGTCCATTTAATTAAGGAAGACATCATGGCAATTTCAAATTTCCATTTTAGCCATTAAAAAGTCCTTAAGCAACAGGATATACTTTAAGAAACCCCTCCTTTAGAAAAGGTGTAAAAAATTGGCGAAAGGTGTAAAAATAATTTATCAAATTTATTTTTTGTGGCGAAAAAAATAGTTTACAAAAATAATAATCTCCATTGGTAAATCATTTATAGTCTCTCAAACAATGTGTAAAATCTGGGCGAATTGTGTTATTTTAAAACCACAAAAAAATTATACTATTCTATCACTTTGCGAGAGATATTTTCATACTATTCTATCATGCATACATCCCTTCATGCAGCATTCATACCTCCTATGATGTCTCCTTGAAATCTTGAAACCCTGAAATATGGCTAAGTTTGAAACCCTGAAACCCTGGAATCTAACTAACTCTGAAATATGATAGGATCCTCCAAAACCTAAAATTTGCATTATAGCTTCTAGCGGTCCGAAACCCCTCTCAAACATCCTGAAAGTATATAAATAAAATATAACTTAAAGTATAAGAAAATACTTAAACGTTTATTTTATATATATATTATTGGGTTTGGAAAAAAAAAGGTTAAACGAGCCGACTCCTCCACATTAAAATGAAACTGGGATGGTGAATTCTCCCTTACTACATGAAATGGAAACTACAAACCCAGCGAATAGTCCACCATAAGCGTTACCTGGTCGGCTGCGTGAAAGGCAAATACCACCAGGGAAAAACTCAAACGTAACATTTGCCTTGGCGATTACAATGCTAGCAACCAGGAAACCATGGAAGGGCTCAGAAATCGCCAAAAATTACACTGGCAAAACATCAAATTCGCCAAAATATGAAAATTTGCCACTAAAATATTCCCAGTTAAGCAATAATTTTTATGCTTGTTTTCCTATTTTTCTAATTTTTTTTGTGGACTCGTGGGTTACAAAGTGACCATCGATGGTTCTTAGTGATCATCGATGATTAGGGGCAATCGACCATGGTTTGGTTGTAGGGTAAAATCTATTTAAAAATTTACATTTTGAGCATTTTCTCATGTTTTTTTCTAATAAATTAGGTTTTCTAAGTCTCTGGTTTGAACCAAATCATGATCTAGAAGGTGTCTTTTGGAGTTTTATCCTATCATAGGCTTGCTAAGTTTTTATTGAAATGATTCTTGCCTAAAAACATTTTAAACTTTATTCAAGATTATATTGGCTAATCTAAATATTTAAGTCTCTAGTCTGAATATATTTTTTGATCTAAAAAGATTTCATTTTAGATATTTTATGCTAATAAAGCTAACACGTGCTTTTTGTCCAAATATTTTCATGCCTTTGGGTCTACAGGTAACTGTTGATAGTTAAGTTTCAAATGGTCATGGTTGGTTAAAAATTGACCAATGATGGTCTTGAAAGAATTGGTTAAAGTCAAAAAGTGGCCATCGATGGTCTCTATGTTTTTAAAAAAACACAGACCTGAGAGCATGTTTTCCAAGTTTGCTTGTCTCAAAGTGAAAAGTGCTTCAAAGCTAAACAAAGATCTCTAATTTTTTATGTAGGACCAATGAGGAAAATGATCAATTTGAGCTTAATTAAGTCCTTTTAACCTCCTTTTTTTCTCTTAAAAATAACTAGGAACTTTCTTTTGGTGCTTAAAAGAAAAATTTTCTTATTTATGTTGAATGTTTTATGATTATTTTTCAAAAGTTTCTATCAATTAAGGCCAAGGGGCCAAAGAACATCACCAAACACTTCAATTCATTGCTTAAAACCAAACTCATTTAAAAGTTTTGTTTTATATAAGTCATCTATCATTACTTGGTTAAAATTGTTTGAGAAAAAAAGAATTTGTGCATGTATGCTCTCCCCCCATCCCCTATAGGGAACTTATGGGATAGAAAGTGTCATTTTTACATAGATTTTATTTCATGTATTTTAGATTATGAGGGGGACTTCATTACCTCCCATGGGTTCTATAGTGAGGTTTTGACTTGAGGCTTCATCTCTTAGCATCATTTTCAACCCCTCTTTATGAGGGGGTATACAAATTGGGATCACCCCACTAGCATGATGGTTTGAGAAATTAAACCATATCTATTAGTGGCAAGCTAAGCCCAAAACATATGATCATTTTGGAAATCACACTAAAATGAGTAAGTGATAGATGTACTGGTTGTAAAAATGAAAATACCTTTTGCCATTTAATGCAAATCTAATTGACATGCTACTTCTCTTGTGTGCTAATGTGAAATTTTGTACATATGGGATCTATCTAGATGGTCAAAAACTATAGATTTTTAGACAAACTCCACTTGTCATAGAAATATTGTTGATGCAAGGTATGTCCCAAGGTCCATGTCATCGTATTGTCACTTGAGATAAGGGGGGGTGTAAAATACCCTACTATATAATGCACTTTTATTTTGGATAAACATTTAATTTACTCTTAAGTGCGTGTATAAAGATAGACTTCAACAATATCATGCAAACCTTATCAGTTTAGGGCTTAGGATAATTAATTAGTTGTATTTGTCTATTTTGGTATTATATTACTTGGTCATTGGTTTGAGTCAAAACTTGCTTGTAAAAAAACATCATAACCAAACACATTATCCACAATTTCTTGAACAAGGAGGTGTTACATTGTCCAAGTGAAAATCAATATTTTCTTTGTTCAAATGTGTCATCTTAAATATTGTGTCATATCATCTAATTGGTGTAGTTATGGTACCTATTTGAGTCTAAACCACTTTCCATATTTTTTTAAAGTCCTTCATTGATAATTTAAATTTGAAATTGCACCTTTATAAGTTCATAAGGTTGATGTGTTAAATTGGGTTCACCATTTATACTTAACTTAAGGGATCTTGGGTTCAATTTATAATATGGATTAAAGGTTTTTTATAGACTCATTATCATTATCATCATTGGTGGACTTAAGTCATCTCACATATCACTCACACTTTGAGTCCTAGAACATATTTTATACTACCATTCATATTACCATGTGGTGATGTTATACCACCCATTTGGTTATAGTTTTATACTTAGGAATTATTGCATGTTTACACATCATAATTTTATTGGTTCACATTATCTCCTTCCTAATATGAAGGGATTTCTTCTAATTTTCTAGTAGCAACTCATCTAAGTTGAACTAGATTATATGATATTGACATATCACAAAAATCTAGGCTTTGGTGTACTAGTTTTTACCTTAGATTTTTTATTATCGTACCCTCTTCCAATTTATATGAGTTCAACACTACCTAAGGTTGATAAAATTCATGAAAACATTCTTCTAATTGTGTGTTGTTCTAATCCACCCTCCTTTTATAGTCTTTTTGGTACCTTAGTCATTTATTTGGAAGAAATATCAAAATCCATACCTTTTTAAAACATTTACACAACATTGATCCAAATCTAGTCAAATGTATAGGGCAACCCTTTTTATACATGACTCAAAGGTCCACTCATAGTGGGGTCCCTTATGGCCCAAGCTATGAGGATGAGAATTTTTATGATGGTCAAAACAATTCCATTATCTTTGAGGACATTCCTACAACTATGGGATTCGAGGATGAGTATATTGAATACCAAGAGAACCAAGATGAAGCACTCCTTAGGTTGTAGAATCTAGTGCTAGACTACTCTTATATTTTCTTATAGATAAATTGTACACCTTATTTAGATAAGGAAAAAAAATGAGATAAATTATTCCAAAACATTGCACAATCAAACATACCTTCTTCTTCTAACAAGGGAAAATAAATACTTATAGAGTTAAAACCAACTGATCAAGATCTTGTCACCAAGATTAAGAAAATAAGTAACGGTATGTCGATCGTCTTATTACAAACTTGACTAACTCTCTAGTTGTTACTTTAATCCATAATGATGCTTCCAAGGAACAAGGAAATGTGATTAAAACTATGCAACAAACATTAGTTGAGAACACAATAATGATTGATTAAGGTGTCTCAAATGAAAAAATTAATATGTAAGAGGTTGTGCAAAATGTTTCACTAGACACTGAACACACATTCTTTAATCATTAATATCCTCTTATCACTTTACAAATGTAGAGACCAAAACATTCAGTTCAAATTAAGGAGATCCCTCAAGACAATTTGGATAGTTCATCTAAACCAACATGTATAATGGTTAATAGAAAAAGGACTCCCCAAAACCAAAATAACATGTTCTATTCAAGGCAAAAAATTCTTAAGAATTGATCTCTTACCTACTCAACTCAAGGAATAAACCAAAACCAAGTCTAGGATTGTACGGTGTACATTCCTACCAAATCCATGCAACAATAGGGGAACATTCCACCCCAATAGCAATAATAGAGGCAAATTCCACCCCAACAATAATAAAAGGGGTATATACCACCCCAATAATAGTATCAAGGGTACACACCACCCCAAAATAATTATGTTCTACCAATGAATACACCAAACATGTAGGAGTAGAACTCTATGAAATAAATTATGACACAATCGGAGACAAATAAAAGAATTAAGAAATACAAGTTTGATGATATATGTCCATATCCATTTGATCTATCTATTCTATAAATTCCCTTTCCATCTCATTTTGAGGCACCAAAGTTTGATAAATACAAAGGAAAGGGAGACCCATGTGAACACATTCAAGAATTTTTCATATTATGCTAAGAGGTTTCTTATAGTAGCATGTACTTGCTTCAGTTTTTCCTATGAAGTTTAATGAGGAAAGCTTTATATCGGCTAATTAAGTTACCTAAGGGATCGATTATCTATTGGAACAACTTATCTAAAAAGTTTGTCAACATTTATCATATAATATTGTGCATGAATTGACCATTGTTGACTTGTGAAAAGACAAACAACATGATGGATAAAGATTCACTACATACCTACAAAAATGGAGAGAATTAGCAAGTTGACTTTAACATAATTTGGTAGAAAAATAGTCAGTGGACATATTTGCACAAGAAAAACCTAAGGGTTTTAATAAGAATCAAAACATGGTTAGAAATGGGGTTACCAAAACAAGACATGTACAAATGGTGTAGGCTCCCCCAACCCCAAATGTATAATTATCTCCTCCTAATCCACCACCTAATTTGTAGAGACAACCTTCATGGAAGATAAACCATGGAAGTTTTAGGGTATTTATCAAATTGGGAGAACTAATTGAAATAGTGTTCCAAAATCTCATAGCCAATACCAAGTCCATTTCCTCAAGATCAACCAAAACTAGATTGGTATAAAGAGAATGAATGGTGCAAATTTCATCATGTTATTGGTCATGGTGCTTATTATTGCATTCAATTATGACATATTATTGAAGATCTCATTGACAGTGGTGAAGTTAAGATTAAATTGGCCCCTAATTAGGACACAAATTAGTATACAAGAATCTATAAGACCCCTTTCCTTGACATAATCAACCTCCACTAAGGAACAACCAAAACTAAGGATAGAGGCAAAATCAGAACTAGAATTAGGGTCAAATCCATAATCAACATGAGCATAATCATGATCACAATACACATACTAATAATTTGGGTTATAACAACATGCCTTACAATTATAACAACACTATGGGATGCATTTCTAGAATCTACATTACCACTATTACTATCAGACCATTTGAACCATCTCATGCTCCTCGTAGTATGAGACCCATCATTATAAGGTCATCACCCTCTCTCTCTAGTAATACTACATCAAGTTCACACAATTTAATTATGACTCTATTTGCATTGGGTTATTATTTCTAGAAAACCCCCTTCCTCTAATTATAATGGCTCCTTACTGACTTGAAATTACATCAATGAAACTAAATACCCATGAGTCACCTTCCAAAGCCCTTTGTCTTCATCTTATGATTATATTAGCTCCCCAACACTTTATGGTTATGCAGTTACAACTAGGCACTCATGAGTTACTCTCTAGGGCCCTTTTCCTACTTCTTCCATAGAACCCAATGTGAACATTATGCCAATGGATCCAAAGCTGACTACTATGCCAGCCAAAGCCAAGTTGTCTCATCCTAATGTTGAAAATACTTATATTCTATCAAACCAATTGAGAAACCCCCTTACACAAATTTCCATTTTGGATCTTTTATAGACATCTAAAGTCCATAAAACTATCCTGAATAATATTTTGCAATAATCCACTATTCCCAATTATATAAATATTAAATAGTTATATAACCTTATGGGACATTTATCTTCATTTCATCAAGTAACGTTTGATCAAAAAGACATGTCTACACTTGGATTGAGCCATAATAACCCAATATACATTGAAGTAATCATTGAAAACCATAAGATCAAGTGGGTTCTTATAGACAATGGTTTGAGGCTAAACAACATATCTCTTAATTTGGTACAAATTTTGGGCTACACTAAAAAGGATATTCAACCAAAGACAATCACCATCAAAGCTTATGATAATTCCAAAAGGGAGTATATTGGTACTATTTAATTGCCAATAATTGTTGGGTCCATTTCACACCATAAATTACTTCATATTGTGGGCATTGAGTTACCTTATAACATACTTCTTGGTCATCCTTGGATCCATGAAGTATAAGTCATTCCCTCCATCCTACACCAGTGCCTTGAGTTTCCCCATGATGGGATTGAGGTTACTATTCTCACCGATCAATAGTTTTATGATTATTGTAAACATCTTGAGGCTGAGTTCCATAATTATAACTATTGTCTAATTTATAAATTCATTACAAATAAGAACAAGGTTGTAGTTTCACATCAACTTTTATCCAATTATGTCAACCCTAGTGATCTCACTTCCACTTTAGCTAATCTATTTCCTGTAGCTCTTGCAAAGTAGGTTATTATTAAAGACATGGGCATTTCCACATTAGTCTTAAGGATACCTTCCACATTGCAAAGTTATCTAAATATCTAAAAACATTTGGTAAGCCTAAAAATTCAAATAATCCTAATGAACCCAACATGATTTGGTAATAGAATAAAAAATAGAAAAAGCCACCTGTAGTTTTTTTACCTACTATTGTGGTAAATAAATATCAAAAGGCTTTTATCGAGGGAGACTAGTTATATTCTAAAGGTCTTATTGATTGCTTTTAGAATCTAAAGTATCACATCCTTAACATATCATGGATAATCTTGAAAAATCACCTGTAGTTTTTTACCTACTATTGTGGAAAATAAATATTGAGAGGCTTTTATCGAGGGAGACTAGTTATATTCTAAAGGTCTTGTTGATTGCTTTTAGAATCTAAAGTATCGTATCCTTAACAGATCATGGATAATCTTGATTATATAGGAAAAGGCCTTGAACCATGAGCATAAAGAATCTTGGAACCCTTATCAACTAGAGTACCTAATTTAAATAATGGTCTTGGATTTATAATACCTGGGGGTGACCTCATGAATTTTGATAGTGATTCTTTTGAATTGACTAGTAATGAGACTCTTGGTAGCAACACAACATCCCATTATAGCCTTTTCGATGAGCTTGCTAACATGAACCTATTTGATTCTAGCACCATTTTGACCTTAACCATTGGAGCTTCCCCTACTGAAGTAGAACCCTATATATTAATTGTAACTTCCCATCCAAAAGAAAACCCTCATTATTCCTTGTGCCTTTGCCATCCTAAACTCATTAATTGGGACTAAAAAAATTTATGTATATGGATTGATGAGTTTCAAAATGAAGAATCAATTGTAGAATACATGGGCCTATGATATGGATTGCCCATTAGCAATTACAAACAAGGCTTTTATTTTTCATTGGATCCTTTTGCCTACTTTGGAGAGCAAGCAAAATTTCTTGGTCTCAATAAAAATGAAACATTGAGATCTTTGGGTGAAAACCTCTTTGAGGCACTCGTCTATCAAGGAAAAATTAAAGAAAAAGATAAGCCTTTGAGTGAAAACCTATTTTAGGCACTCTCAAGTAGGAAAGTTTGTTCATCCCCTTAGGATGCAAAATTTATATCTATCCCAAGTTCTATAACTAGTAAAAGCATCTCTTTAGAACAACAAAAAATGTTTGAGTATCATACTCTTGAGTTTCCAGAGGTTTTTACTACTTGGCCTTTACCTAAGATAGTGGATTATGATTCATCACACTATCCAGAGCTTTGGGAAGAAAAAAAAGATGTAGTAGAAGAAGATGATCATGATCATACCTTGCTTATAATTTTAGAATATGGATCCACACTCCTCATGGAGAACATAACAGATATGAACTTGGGAACCTATGAGGATCCCAAAATTATTCATCTTGGAGCTTCCCTTACTAAATCAAAATATGAACATATTATATCTCTCCTAAGGGATTATATTGAAATATTTTCATGGGCATAGTTTGACATGTCAGGATTAGACCCAAATTTGGTTGTGCATTACCTTGTTGTCCATCCTGATGCCAAACTAGTCAAGTGGAAATTGAGGAAGATGCATCTATACATTACACTATTGGTTAAAGTAGAACTATAAAATTTTCTAAGAACAAGTTTCATTAGACCATTGGATTACTCTAAATGTATTTCAAACATAGACCCGGTGAGTAAAAAAACCCCAAGTTTATGTATTTGTACTAATTTTAGAGATATCAACAAAGTGTACCCCAAAGATGATTTTCATCTACCCAACATCAATATGATTATTGAATCAACTATTGGGTATGAGATTATATCCTTAATAGATGGATTTTATTTATAAAATCATATCAAGATAGCCCAAGAGGATCAACACAAGACTGCATTCACCACTCTATGGGGAACATTCTGCTACCAAGTCATGCCATTTGGATTGAAGAATATTGGAGCCACATATCAGTGTGTTATGATTGTCATCTTCCATGACATGATGCATGATACTATTTAGGAATATGTTGATGATATACTATTAAAATCAAGAATAATATTTAGACATCCTGGCGTTCTTCAAAAAATCTTTGAGAGGCTTCATGAATATAAAGTCTGCCTAAATCTTAAGAAGTGTGTCTTTGGAGTCACTTCAAGGAAATTTTTAGGTTTTATTGCATCACAAAGAGGAATCAAAGTTGACCTTACCAAGGTCAAGGCCATTGTGGAAGTGCTTCCACCAAATAATCTTAAACAACTATGAAGCCTACATGGAAATATCCAATCTATAAGCAAGTTCTTTTCTCAATTGATAGATAAGTGCCACCCATTTACCCATCTATTGAATAAAGGGATCACATTTCAATGGGATTAATATTTTTAGATAGAATTTGTGAAACTCAAGACATAATTATATAATCCACTAGTCTTGAGACCACTGACACTTGGATGACCACTACTTCTTTACATATCAACAACAAAGCATGCACTAGGGGCACTTTTGGCCCAACATAATGATCAAGGTAAAGAACATGCAGTATATTATTTAAGCCACACTTTGGTGGATTTTGAACATAATTATATGCCTATTTAGAAGGCATGTTTATCTATGGTGTTTTCTACCCAAAAATTGTGACACTATAAGCTAAACAATAAAAATATTCTCATCACCAAGGTGGATCCTCTCAAATTCTTATTGTCCAAATCAGATCTTCAAGGATTCAAGGTTAAATGGGTCATGCTCCTAATTTAATTTGACATTGAGTATTAGAATCAAAAAGGAATCAAGGGGCAGGTTATTACTGATTAATTTGTAGATGCCCCTATCAAAGACACTCTACTACTCAAATTCAAATTTCTATATGATTCTATTATAGAAATACAATAAGCATCATAAGAACTTGAATAATGGAAGCTATATTTTGATGGATCCTTTACATCTTATGGATCTAGATCCAACATATTATTGATTACACCCTAGGGGGATTTTATTCCCAAATAATTTCATATATAATCAACAATATGGCCGAGTATGAGGCATTGATTGTAGGGCTTCACCTTGTCATACAATGGGATATTCAGAGCTTAAAAGTTTATGGTGATTCATAGTTGATCATCAATCAAACCACTAATCAATATCAAAATAGAGATGACAATCTTGTTCCTTATAATCAAATTGTTGATAATCTCAAATGTCATTTTAAATCTCTACAATTTGAACAATTTTCAAGGGAAAACAACATATTTACTGATGCAATGGCAATAATTGGGTCAATGATACAGATTGATGGCAGAGCTAAAGAGTATTATTTTTTTATTGAAAATCTTCTTCAACATGCATATATTATACCATATTTAAAAAGGGTATGCACCATTGTTGGTCCCAATCCCCCACCTGAATTACCATGGTTTTAAGATTTTTATAACTACTTTCATGATCATGTTTTCCTAGCTGACCTATCCAATAATAGACATAAACTCTTCCTTCACCATTTATCATGTTATACCCTCCTTAAAAACATGATTTATCATAAAGGCTATGATGGGATTCTTTTTCATTGTTTATCTTCAAGAGAATCCAAGCTAGCATTGAGGGAGGTTCATGAAGAAATGTGTGGGGCCCATACCAATGATGTAGTCTTAGCAAAAAAACTCCTTAGAATAGGCTATTATTGGCCAAAAATGGAGATTGATACTTGTAATTATGTAAGAAAGTGAGTTTCCTATTAGTAACATGGAAATTTTATAAACTTACCTTACTTACCACTATAGTTGATCACAACACCATGGTCATTCTCTACTTGGGGTCTTGATCTCATTGGTAAAATAAACCCAACATCTTTAGATGGCCATAAACACATTTTAATACTACCAAGTATGTTACTAAGTGGATTGAGGACATTCCTCTCACTTATGTCATCGAGAAATAGATACCCAAATTCATCCATTACCATATCATCTATCGATATGGCATCTCAACTCGCCCCATATCTGATAATGGTAGAGCCTTTGTAAATAGAGATGTCAAAGACATTTTTGCAAAATTCAAAATCAAGCACAAGAAATAAACTCCATATAACCCTAAGGCAATGGACAAGCTGAGGCATCAAACAAAACCATTGTAGCCATTTTAAAGAAGATTGTCAATGAAACTGGCTATAATTGGCACTTGAAAATATTTCCTACCCTCTAGGCTTACAAAACCAATCATCAAACCCCAACACAAGCCATTCTATATTCACTTGTTTAGGAACAAAAACTATTATCCCAATCAATATTGAGCTGCCATCATTACAAGTATCACTAGAGCATATTGAAGATGAAGAGGACTATAGAGTCTCAAGATTGTAAGAATTAGAACTTCTTGATGGTAAGCATTTGGCTGCCCTAAAAAACTTATAAGCCTATCATAACAAATTGTAGAGAATCTACAACAAGTGCATTCTCACTCAGGGGTTTGAAATTGGTGATTTGGTCTTGAAAGAGAACCAAAAGAAAAAAAATGTTGAATTCAAAAAAAAGGTAAGTTTCAACCTAATTGGTTAGGACCATATGTTATCACAGTGAACTATGGATCAGGGGCATATAGACTAGATAAACCTAATGGTGAAGAACTTCTAGAGCCCATGAACATCATGCACCTTAAGAGGTTCTATGTGTAAACAACTTTGAACCATTGTATACAAGACCCCTTACTTGGGGGAAACTTGTGCTAAAGTAATTTATCCTACCATTTTATACTACCCTGGACCACTCTCACATGAGCCCTATTACTTTCATGACTATGGATAGTGAAATATTTTGGACCATTGGTACTATGAACACATTTTATCCTAAATTATGCCATTCTCTTTGAAAACCATATTATTTGGATTATTTTCCTTGAGAACCTCATTTTTTATCACACCCCAGACCGTCCATCTATTCGACCCTATTCTTTGGACCGTTCTCTTTGAGAACCATATTCTTTATTATGTCTTGGGCTTGTTATAACCTAAGAAATTTTGTCCCTTAACCAATTATGATACTGATTATGTCTCATCAACATTATGAAAACCTTCAATACCAGTTTTATAAAGCAGTTTAGCCAAAATAGTATTTCACAACTTCTTCTACACACAAGTGAATAAGGACACCTTTTCAACTAAGGATATTTGCCTACTGAATGGTTCTTTAGATTGATGTATTTAATATCCACTTATCTTGTACACCTAGAGTTAGCTTGGCTAACCCCTTCATTTTATTCTCTTCCCCATTTCTTCTGCATTGTTCCTCTTTATTTAGGGAATAACTTCTGTGTCCTTGTTCTTTGTTACATTATGGTGGGAAGTAACACCTCTACTACACGTGCATAAACAATTATTTTTAAACCACACTAATTTGGTTGTTGTGTGTGTGTGTGTGTTTATTTGAGTTTTATTGGTGTTTTATTGTGATTTCTTGCCTCTTCATTTATTTCTTCTTCTTTTCTCCTTTTATTACTTCTTGTCTCACCTTGGTCTTGTGTTTCCCTGCTTGATTTTGCTTTTCTCTTTTGTTTTTGAGAACATCTTGACGGTTCACATGGGTCTTGATTCGTCATATCTTTATCTCATGTTATTAAGATATTCTTGTTTTATTTTTAACTATTAATGTTCCTAATTGAATCCTGATTATTCATAACTTGATTTTAAGCTAGGTTTATTTACATTTATCTTTTTCTTTTTCTTTACTTTTTTATTTAAATGTAAATAGTTGTAACTCTAGTTTTGGTCATTATTTTACCGTTATCCTTAGTTATAGGTATTCATATTTGAATTGGCTCCATGAAATTGAAATGAAATGTCATTATGAGTTTTTTGTACTTATGATGCCTAATTTATTATACTATAGAAAGTACTTTGTGCTCTAGATTCAAGTTCTAACGTCAACACAACTCTAATAAATAGTTCTCAAGATCACTATGCATAAACTAGGCTCAATAGGTTTAACACCTAACCCTATGCTTAGATGTGAATCTCTTAGAATACATAATGATTCTAGTAAAATCTTGGTTAGTTTTCATCATCCCTCATTTAATTCTCTCCTAATTTTGGGTGAACTACATTGGCTTGAGGTCCATTTGGACTACGTAGGCAACACTTAGATACATGATGTATCTCATTTTAGATCAACCATATTCATTATTATTTTCATCTCTTTCATCACTTTGTGCATTCTTATATGCCTAATTTTTTATGGTTTTCTATAAGCCGTTATATCATCGCATCGACATTTGTGCCCACTCGCTTTAATCCATGAAATGGGTTATATACTTAAGCTAATTTCTTGCCAATTTTCCCATGATGAGGCACAACATTTGAACCAAGTCACAAATATAAAATTAGACCTACGAGGGCAAGACCATTATTTATTCTTTATCAATGATCAAAATTATCCCTACTGGAGAAAAATTATCTTATCACAATCAAATCTACCTACTGGGGAAAAAATGTCTTGTCATGATCAAATCTACCCTATTGGGGCAACTCTTATTATCATATTTTTGGAGACCACATTCTCTTTTTTGTCTAATTCTAATATCTCCACACTTTTTCCCATGATGGTAATGTTTTAGTGTGAAACTTATCTCGAGATTGATCATTGTCATAAGCACGCAACTTGCAATCTTAAATTGGGTGCATTCAAAGTGTGTCATTTATATGTTTGAATTGAATCCTTCCCATTACCCCCATTTTTGGGGCCCATTATACCTATAATTATATTTTTATCATTAATGGTCATGATGCATACAAGAATTATCTTATCTGGATGTGATCTATTCCATGGGTTAATCTCTCACTTTCCCTCTCTTTTTGAGATTCCATTCTTCTCTTTCATCCTAATATGTCCTCTCGAGGGGGCATCATGGGTCATTAATATTTTCTTCTTGACAAATATTTTCTTTGAAAATATGTTGCTTCACCTGAATGTCTAGATACTCCTTCTCAAATAAGGGCAAAATGTAGACATCCAGTTCTTAACACTATTTATGTTGAAATTGTCAATCTTACTTGAATTGAACTCAAATGCACAATTTAGGTCAAAATCACTAAAATCATGATAAATGGTTTGATTTTATTATATATAAGTGTAAATTTAGTCTAATATATCCCTAAATGGGGTAATGCATTTTATGTGATTCCTAACTTTGATCAATTTATTTCAAGTCAAAATGATCATTTGTCATTTTGTGCTTTGGATCACTCTTTTCTTCTAATTCATTAGTACACATTATGTACCTTTTTTATTTTATGTTAGCAACATCCTAAATGTGAAGATGATATGAACACATCTAACGTCACCTTCCAATTCTTATTGAGTCAAATTATAACATAGTAATATGACTTTCTAACCATTTTGATTAATTGTGCACCAATTTCCAAAGAATTACACTAAAATTGATTAATATTATTTAAGATAATTAATTCAAATCAAGAGTTTAAGTGGATTTTTCAAGGATTTTATTGATTATTTCATTATTGAAAATTTATTCTTAATATCTGCATCACTTAGTGACATGATCTATGGAGTGGCATCCATAACCCATAAATGTAATGAATATTAGGTTTATGGGCACCCATGCCTAATTAATGCCCCTTCCTCCCAAATAATTATTATAATATTTATCTATTTAATTGAAAATATTAGATTAATTCATGGCCACACATCTCAATCTTGAGATGGATGGTCATGGTTGATCTTAGGCCATTTAAAAAATCTATAAATAGAAGGGCATAAAACCTCATTTTAAGCTAAATTATGTTGGAGAGTTGTCAATGATGTCATGGTGATGTCATGTAGGTGTCCTTGTGAGTGTATCAAGTGATTTTATATCCTAAGTAATAATTATAAAGTGTGTAATGTGTTTGTCCTAGTGTGCTTAAAGGAGGCTTGGTTGATCTTCAGTTTTGGCATGATTAAAGATGTTTAGGGATGAGTATGGTGATTAGAGCATTTGAAAAGGTTACTATAAGATGTTATCTATTCTTATAGATATTGTGTGCATAAGTGTAATTCATTCGGTTGTCCATAGTTTTCATCTAGACAATTTGGGTCTAGTGGTAGAAAATTTGAGTAGGCAATTTGATGATGTCACCATTACCACATGGGAATGAGTCAAGCAAGTTGGTCATATGGTTGTGATCACATTAGTCCCTAGTTGATATGCACTAAATATCAAGTTATGCATCAAATCACGATAAAAAATATGAGGGTACAAAGTTGGGATCCCAGGGATTTTGAGAATGTTTTTCTGTGGCCAAATGTGCAAAGTGGTAAGAAGAGTCAAGTAATGATTTTGATGGTAGCATATCTCACACATGTGGATGTTTCAAGAGATATTGATCATATGAGTTTATTAATTTTTTATCCTATTTTATTTTCTTTAAATTTTATATCATGCGCTAAAGTGTAATAAAATTTATGCAGTAGCAAAGTTGGTCTCCTAGACAAATTCTAAACATGGTTGGCTCTATGATAAAAGATTTTGAGAAGGCATTTTAATGGTATTATATCTCACTCACATGCATGAAGGTTTCAATATTTTATTATGATATGGTTGGATTCCCCTTTATGAGGATATAATATGGTCCAAATTTGATATCATGTGAGTAAACACATAACAAGTTATTGAGGTACAAAGTTGGCCTTCCAAGCATATTTCAATGGTTCCCAAGTCATTTATGCACATGTTAAAGTTTGAGAAAGATCGAAGAAGCACATTTTCTCCAAAATTTTAGGAATAAATGAGATGAGGATAAGTGAATTATGTTTAACAATTAAGCAAAGGTAAAGGGTAAGGATCCAATGACAAGCAGATGTCCATATAGATTGATCAAATAGTGAGCATTGATAATTAAAGACTTGACAGATCTATAGAGATCAACAGAGTGCATTGAGTTAAATTTTATATATTGCATGATTTGAGTTCAACTATCAAATGTTTAAAATTTGTCTTTGGTATAATATGTGTTCAAGTTCAGACAAGATTAGTGGTGCATAATTAATATAAAGCTAAGAGGACATGAGATGATTGCAAAGTTTTCAAGGTTTAACTATGACTGTTGCCATTTAAATATTTGAATTTAACATAGGGAAAAACCATAGCTCTATATTTTATCCATATATTTATATATAATTTAAAATTTCTATTTCTATAAAAAGAAAAGATGAAGAGGACTCCATGGTACATATAATGAACCTAATTTGAAGATCTGGAAGTGTATATAGTCAAAGATATTAATGTTCAAAGTTGACTATGTGTTCGTGTTTGTTCTACAAGTAACCCAAGAAGGATATTTGAGCTCATTTTGATGCTATTTTGATGTCTCATAATGACTTTTCTATTTGGGAGTGTTTTAGACTCCATAAGTATGCTCTATGAGTATTTTGGAGGTGTGATAAATCTATCTTGAGTATGAACAATGCTTAAGAAATTGATTGTATGTTCAATAATGGTGTTCCTGTGTATAAGTTGTATGTTTGAGTTTTTTGAAAAAATGTAGAGGTGAGCATGAGTGACTATGATCATTTGAGGATGTCTTAGGGGACATAATGACTGGACATATGTATTTAGAAGTGGTCATATGTTTATTAATTTACTCAATGAAGTGATAAATGGGTGAATAGGTCTCCATGAGACCTTTAATAGCTACAAGGGCCTTATTAAAAGGTGTAGCTTCTTAAGGGTAACCCGTAGATGCGATGGCCAACCTATGAAGATTTTATTGAGATATGTCTTCATATGAGAGATGACTTATGGGATAAATCATTCCTAATGGCTAACTAAGGTGTTGATTATCAATATTACTCTATAAATAGTAGAACCAAAGATGATGGTTTCTATATTTTTTGGTGTGGAAGACTTGTGAGATAGTGCAAGGTGTATGTGGGATTTATGGAGTGAAGGAGAGTGAGAGTGCCTAGTTATTAGGTTGATAAGTAGAGAATATTAAGGACTATGTGTATGATCTGTAGTTCATGTTTTTTATGACAATATAGTGTTCTTATAGTTTGATGTTATGCAAAGAGATCTAAGTGTACATATGAGGACCGTTTGAGTGAAGGAGAGAGATTATGGCATGCCTATGTGAGAGGCCTGTATGAGTTAGAGAGATATTTTGTGTAGTTGTCAAATAATCAAGAGGTCCATCATTAGGTGTTTAAGACATTAGTTCTAATGTGTAAATAATCTTTTTAAGGAGGGTCTAAAGGACTTAATCTTCTTTAGGGTCAGTTTATCCTTGTGAAATAGGGTTTCACTAAAAACCTTTGATTAGAAGGACTTGATCAACATTGTAGGTCCAAAGGACTTGACTGAATAGGTGGTCATAAGGACTTGAACATCTTAGGGGTAGGTTCTCATTGTGGAACTTCTATTTCGCTAAAGGCCTTAGGTCAGAAGGACTTGACCAAGGCTCTTAATCAAAAGGACTTGATCAGTCTCTTGTTTGTGATCCTCTTATAAGATAGTAGTCTATGTGTTTGTAGGCTTGAGAGTGGGTTTTATTCCCTAAGATGGTTTCCCATGTAGATCTTGTGTTATGTATGTGATCTTGCATTATGTTCATTGTTCACTACTATAAAGGATCTATATGCTTCATGAATGATTGTATTATATGCTTAAGTATTTGTAAGGGTTTGGAAATTAAATTGGATTATTTTCCACCACTGATTCACCCCCCTCTTAGTGGATTGTACCTCTAACAAATTATTGTGAACTTATAATGTATAATTGTCTCCACAACCTTTTATGTTGATCATTATGTTTTATTTACAATCTTCATTTAATAGGCATAGATTAGAGGTTTCTTATCTTGAGCCTAGGTTATGCATAGTGATCTTGAGATGATCCAGGATCTTGACATCCATTGTTGATAAAGACAAGAACACTAAATCAAGTGGGAAAACATGTTTGGAACCACTCTTGGATGGTGGAATCATTTTGGAAGGTAATTGGTATTGATTTCATTCAATTTTTTCTTCATTATAATTTGTAAACCCCATTGGAATAGATTGACTTATTTTTTAAAGTTATTTATGCATTTTTCATGAATTTATTGACTAATGTTTGACTAACCAACTTTGTAATCCAATCCTACAGTGGTTTCTCATGAGATAGTTAGGATTCCCAAGATCCTTAAGGCAAAGAAGTGGTCAAAAAAGAAAGGAAGGTGTGGCTGAGCTAACCTGAGATACCATATTTATCCAAGTGTTACATACGTAGTCCATACACACCTTAAGCTGATGTATTTTTCCCAAAAATAGGAGTAAAAAGACTAGGGTGGTCTAGAAATGAAACTAAATAGATAAGATGGCCCATACCAAAAAAAATTATTAGTTTTATATCTCACATGAAAATTCCAAGCATATTTTCATGATTTTGTGATTTTTGTGATTTTTACAAATGTTTAGGGGTGTTTAAACTATTAAAAAGATTTTTAGAAGTTTCTAGGTATCTCAACTCGATCAAGAATTATGAGATACATAATTTTCCAAGTCACAAAATGGTGAGAGAATGAAATAAAAATGGTCATAAAATAATGAGAGAATTTAAACCTAAATTGTTCATAAAATCATGAGAGTGTAACAAAGAGGTGACTAGACTAACCTCAACATGTATTAAGCACTACCTACATAGTCTAGTAGGACCTCAAGTCACTATAGTTCCACATATATAAAAGGCATCCAACTAAGTACTAGAAAGTTCTAGATAAAGGTAAATGATAATGCAAATGATAATAGTAATGGTAAACTGACATGATAATGCATGGTAAAGGTATTGTCCCTAATTTTCCCATAGATAGTTATAATTAGGAAATAAAAACAAAGGATTAGTGGTACTAATTTTCCCATAGATGGTTATATTTAGTATCACAATGTGGGAATGTAAAAACAAATGAAGGATGCAAGTTCCATGACTACCAACACACTACTTTCATATGATTCCATTCAAACGTGTAATTTTAAAAAAAAAATAGAATTAAATCTACCATCAACCACTAAGTGTGCTTGAATTACAAATGAATTAAAACCAAGGCCAAACATAATAGGTAGGGTTAGGTAAAAAATAAATGGTTGGAAAAGGGTTAAGGGTATGGTATAATGGTAAGGGGTATAATACAAAGAATATGTATAATGTGGCATAACTTAGATGATCCTTGTAGATAATAATCTAAATCCCTCAAGCATAGAAGTCTTTGAGGTGCATTATGTTTATTGTTTCATCAAGTTCATCTCCCTCTAGTGTAGCAAGCTCGTATACTCTAGAACCATAGTTGTCAATAACTACATAAGGCCTAAACTAGTTTGGTTGGAAATTTATTTTTTCTTGGTTTTAGCATTTACATTTTTATGATTCTATTTTAGTACTAGGTCACCAAGATAAAATTCAAAATTCTTAGTGTGCCTATTATATTAGAATTGTAATTGGTTATGATAAGCTTAAATATTATGCAAGGCAGCCAAGCATTTACCATCGAGTAAGTCTAGCTCTTACAAATGAGCTACTCTATGTCTTTATCATTGATGCTATGCTACAATAAAATTTGAGAAGGCAACTCGATCTCAACCTCAATTTTTTAAACAAGTGAATAGGGTGTAGCTCCTATTAGAGTATGAAATTTGGTATAGTATGCCTAGAGGGCATTAAATATATGAAAGTACTAATTATGACCAATGTCATTGGCAATCTTCTTCATAATATTGATAATGGTTTTATTTAAAGCCTCAACTTGGTCATTACCTTGCAGATAGTAAGCGGTAGAGAAATGTTGTTTGATGTGGTATTGAGAACAAAGTGTTTTCACATATTTATTATTGAATGACCCACCATTATCAAATATAATGTTGGATGGGATGCCACAGCATCAAATGAGATGGTTGAATATGAACTTGGAGATCTGCTTACCAGTGATGTAGGTGAAGGAATGGATTCCACCTACTTAGTGAATTATTTGGTAGCAGTCATGACATGTTTATGACCTTCTAAAGATGTGGGATTGATATTATTGATGAGGTTGAGTCCTCACATTGAGAATGTCCATGGTCTTGTTAATGGTTTAAGCATCTTGGCTAGACCATGAATCAGATTGGCATGCTTCTAATACTTGACACACCTCTTCACATATGTAGTTATGTCTACTTTTATCATTAGCCATTAATAACTAGTACACAATATTTTTTTAGCTAAGATTTCCCAGATGGTGTGGCCTCCACACACTCCTTCATGGACTTCACTCAACTCTACTATGGATTCTACCAAAGGTAAACAATGAAGCAAAGTTACATCATAGCTTCTATGAAACAAGGTTGGTCCAAGTAGGGTATAAAGACATGATTTATGGGTGAAGGCTTTTTGTTTTTTATGTGATAAATCAAGAAGCATGGTTTGGTCTTGATGATAAGCATATATATCTAAGTACTAAGGAGATGTGGGACCAACAATGTCACAAACTATCTTGACAGCTGAATCTTCATGCACTAGCACTAAAAGATGTTCAACAAGAAATTAATAATCCCTAGATATTTTAGTGATCTGGATCATGAAACCAGTAGTGGAAATAACATTAGTTATTTAGTTATTGGCTTGAGGTATTCTCTCAAATTAGATGTTGACAATATATTGTTTGAGAGTATCAACCATACCTTTATAAGGTACCAGCTTCTTATCCTTGGTATGAAACTAATCTATGGCCTAATTGATGATTAACTAGGAATTACCATACTAGTAAATGTTAAATGTTCCATTGTATTGATTGATGAAGCACTATAATGAGCAATTTATACTTGACCATGTTATTGGTACATAGAAATCCAAATTGAAAGTACTTGGGAATGAGATCCTCTTATGTCATAACAAAAAATATTATGGTCGTTGATCCCCAAGTTTTGAATGATCCATCAAAGTGTATGTTCCACCATTTAGCCTTAGGTAGTACATCTACTTCTTTCATAGTCAGGATGGCCTCATCTAAAAATGCAAATGTAAGAGGTTAAGTATCTTGAAGAGGATCTTTAACAAGCTGATTTATGAGTACTTGATGTTTAATGGCCTTCTAGTTGGCATATTCAATTTCAAACTCACTCAATAACATGATCCATTTTGTCATATATCCCTATAGAGCTGATTTAGAAAGTATATATTTGAGTGGATCTACTTTGGAAATAACAATGGTCTTGTTATTAATCATATAGTGATGCAACTTTTGGGCTACAAACACCATTGATAAATAAGCCTTTTTAATCAGTGTATAATTATGCTCATACGTGACCAATGCTTGGCTCAAATAATACATGGCATGCTCCTTTCTCTATTCATTGTGTTGTGCTAAAAATTCCCCTAGGGCATTCTCAATTACTGATAGGTAAAGAAGTAATGGTTTATTTGGCATTGGTGGAAACAAAATAGGTGGGTTGGTAAGATATTATTTAAGCTAATCAAATGATTTTTGACACTCTTCATTCCAAAATAATGTAACACCTTTCTTTAGCAAGTGCATGAATATATGGAATTTGTTATCTAATTTTGAGCTGAAGCATCTGATAGATTGACTCTTTACCTAAAAACTATGGATTTGCTTCAAGGTAGATGGTGGTGACATCTTTGTAATTACATGAACTTTACCTATGTTGACTTCAATTCCCCTATGAGAGACAATGAATCCTAATAGTTTTTCGAAAGTGAAATTGAATACACATTTCTTTAGATTAATATTAATGTTATACTCATGAAGTCTCTCAAATATTCTTCATAGTATGATTGGGTGATTAGAATAGATCTTTGACTTACTCAATATATCATCAACATAGTCCTCAACAATGTCATGCATCATGTCATGAAAAATCACTATCATATCTCTTTGGTAAGTGTATCCAACATTATTAAGTCCAAATGACATTACCTAATAACAAATGTTCCCCATAGAGTAGTGAACATTGTCTATAGATATTTGATCCATAAATAGATAGTGGGCTATAAATCTCTTGTGATTCATAGGAAGAGGGGTGAACATCCCCATCTAATAGAATTAAAAATTATTTTTCACCAAGAGACTTGTGATTCTCTTTACTTTTTCCCTGGTCAGAAAGTGCCCCAAAGAGGTTTTCACTTTCATACCTTAATGTTTGATTTTATTTTAATTTTGGGCTAAGGAAGTTCACCCTCTCTCTAAAGTAGGTAGCATGATCCAATCTACTAATAAATCCCTACTTGTGGTCTCCAAGAGGTATGTGACTCCTCAATCCCATAAAGTCATATATGGCCTCATCATTTTTGAACTCATCTAATGGCATTTCTGATTCTTGTTGGTCCTAGTCTATCAATTATGGATGGTAAATGGCTAAATATGAAGCTAGGAAAATAGGGCTAACAGCGCAAATGGCATGAGGGTTAAATTTATAGTAGTAAGGTCATTGTAGATGATATAATCATATATTATATTGCTTTCAACATCATCATCATTATTTTTTGGTGTTGGAATGCAAATAAGGTATGCGAGGTCACTATTAAGTAGTTGAAATTAGATACCATGTGTTTCTTTATACTTGGTCATTGAGACTAGTTTGTTCTTGAATTGTTGATGTAGCTTGAGGCCTCTACCTTTATAAGCTAGGGGATCCATAATCTAGTTTGGAATAAGATACTTCATGCTTTAGTAATAGTTAGCTAACTCATTAGTTGAAAGCCATGAATCATTCTCTACTAAGGGGTCTTGTTCTAGGTCAGAGGCTAATTTAAAAATAAGGGGCTTATTTAACTAAGATTTTCCTTTGGTTTCTCACTCCATGAGAGTAGTCTTAGCCTTTAGGTCTCCCATAAGATTTAGGATTTTTAGGTAATTTAGAAATATGAAATTCATTACATGTATTATATTCTCTAAGACCTTTGTCAGTGATATATAAATGGTTGGAAATTTCTAATGGAGGCATGACTAACGTAAAGGATAGCTATCTAGGTCAATGTAATTAGGTTTTGGTCCTAATTCAATGGCTTTTCCCTTCTCCAATTTTTATATGTCTGATTTAGACATAGGACTCATGCCAAACTGATAATTGTAGCTTTTACACTTGGCCTCAAGGCATTTATAATACTGATATGGTTGAAGATCAGTAGGTATAGTCACTTCCATTCTTGAATGTGGAAATTTTATACACTAATGTAATGTAGAAGGTATAACCCTAATTTCATGGATTTAGGGTTGGCCCAATAATATATTGTAAGATAGTTCCAAGTATAAAATATGGCACAAGGTATCATGGGTTAATGACCCATTTACCACTGGTAATCTAATGGTACCTTAAGATTTATGTTTTTTATTATCATATGCCTTGATAATGATGGTATCTAGTTGCAAGTTGGTTATTATATATCTAAGATGTTTGACCAAATTTAAAGACACAATGTTGAGACCTAAACCATTATTTACAAGGACACTTTTAACTCTATGGTTCATTATACCAACTTCAATGTACAATAGGTTATTATGTAGAGGGCCCAGAGAAGACATATCACTTTGGTCAAAGGTGAGATGTTAGCTATGGGTCAAGTGTCCTACCATGACTTGGAATTTGTCTAGAGTGATATCATTTAGCATAAGGGACTAGTTTAAATATTCATTCAGGATGTCTTTATAGATGAGAGACATGCACAACAAATCCATGATGGATATATGTGCAAGTTTTTCCTTAAGTTGTTCTAAAATATCATAGGTTTTCCCCTCAATTTCATCATTTGGTTTATTTTTGATAGGCATAGAATGTTGATTAGGCTCATTTGTAGTAGTTGGTTTTAGTCCTTTAATAATTACCCTAGATTATCGAGTTGTAACTACACAATCTTGATTTAAAACTTGGATTTGGTAGTTGGATAGATAGGAATGAGGCTTGGAATGATGATTATTGGATGGTATGGTGCCTAATTATGAACATGGCATGTAGAAGAATCATCAACATAAGGAGGTTGGTGGGTATCTCTTGAAAAATAGGGATTATTGTGTAAAGGTCTAAGTCTATTTGTAATTGGTCTAGGATTGATAGTGATGGTGGCAATGTAACCACCTAAAACATGTCCTACAACATTTTTGTAGGTATACACAATGGCATGATGACATATTTGGTTGGTTTCCCTTGGTTCTAAACATTTTGATATTTTTATTATGGCTAGCATTATTATTGTTAATTTCATGGTGGAGTTCCTTGTTGTTTTTATTGTTGTTGTTAGTACTTATTATTATTATTATTATTATTATTAGTATTATTATTATTATTATGGGGAAATAGATTCTGGTAGATGCCCAAGTTATGATTATTCATAGGATCATGGGTGTCTCTTTCTATCTCTCTATTTTCTAACATATTCTCAATCAGATGTCTTAGTTAGATACACCCTCTTATGGAATGTCCTCTGACACAATGGTACTCACAAAATCCATTTTACTTGTACCAATCAATAAAAGGAATTCTATTAGGAAATGGCTTTGGTATCGGCCAAATGATCATATGTCCTTGAAACAATCTTTGAAACACAAATTCAATAAGCTCACCAAGGTCATTGAATTATCAAGTGATGGGTGGTCTTCTCCTTAGAGGAAAGGCTTGCAGTTGGTTTTGTGGAGGTCCTGGTTGAATGTATAGATGAGGTGGTTATTAAGTGGGTGGAGGTAAATGAAAACTTGGTGTTTTCACCATCTGAACATGGCATGATTTAGTAACACCATTGCCAATAACATTCTTATTATAGTTGTAGGGTTTAGGTATTTCATTGTTGTTAGCTTGAGGTGGCATTAAATCCAACATTTGATTTGGGTTTTGATTATGGTTTTGACCTTTATTTTAGTTTTGGTTCTAATTAGAAGAGGATAGCTTGATTAATCTTTTTTTGACAAGGGATTTCTCAATCTGTATTCCTTTTGCTATGATCTCTTTAAATGTATGAGCATTTATACCTTAAAATTGTAAGATATATCATTATGTAAGCTCTTAGTAAATATCGTATATTATGAGTAAATTGGCTTACTAAGGCTCTCTAACATTGTAATTATGTAGTGAATCTTTCACCCTTATTATGTTTAGTTTGACCTAAATTCACAAAAGTGATCTCATGCTCAAGATTATATGAAAAGTGTTGTACAAACTTATCTGAGAAATCATCAAATTCAAGCATAGAGTTTTTTGGTAATTTCAATAGCCATTCCAAGTCTTGTATAGCTAGACTCTTTGTGAATATTATAAGCAAGTATATATCTCTATATACCATTATCTATTAGGCAACAAATAATTCCTTCAAATGTTCTCTAGGGTCACCTTTGCCTTTGTATTTGTCAAATTTTGGTAGCTCATAACCTAGTGGAAATGGTATTTATAAATACTCCATGTTGAATGGTGTTGTAAATTAAAGTTTCACCCTTTGAGGAGGTGTTTCAAGCCTCCTCACTCAAGTGACTCAATGAAAACACTCCTAGGTTATGGGTGACCTAAAGGTGGAGTGAAACTCCAAAGAGGGTTGGTTCCCCTGATGAATCACCTAATCTAACATTAACTATATTGTTGTAAGGAAAAGGGATAGAAGAAAAAACAAATAAACCTAAGCTAAAAAAAGAGGTGACACACTAAAAAAATGTGATCCTTCACTTTCTTGGTTATGTGCAATGAAACTAAAAGAAACTAACACACATACACAACTCCCAAATTAGGCAGTCTTGCATAAGTATTTCATAAAGAGGTGTATATATATATACACCTCTTTATGAAATACTTATGCAAGACTACCTAATTTTGGAGCTGTGTATGTGTGTTAGTTTATTTTAGTTTCGTTGCACATAAGCAAGAGGGTGAAGGATCACATTACACACACACACACACACACACACACACACACACACACACACATATATATATATGTATATATATATATATATATATATATATATATGTATGTATATATATATATATACATATATATATACATACATATATATATATATATATGTATATATATATGTATATATATGTATGTATATATGTATATATATATATATATATATATATATATATATATATATATATATATATATATATATATATATATATATATATATATATATATATCTACATATATATATATATATACATACATATATATGTGTGTGTGTGTGTATACATACACACACACACACATATATATATATATGTATATACACACATATATATATGTATAAATATAAATATATAAATATATATATGTGTGTGTGTGTATATAGATGTATGTATACACACACACACACACACATATGTTTGTATATGTATATGTATATACTTATTTATGAAATACTTATGCAAGAGTGCCTAATTTGGGAGTTGTGTATGTGTGCTAGTTTATTTTAGTTTAATACACACACACACACATATATGTATATATATATATATATATATATATATATATATATATATATATATATATATATATATATATATATATATATATGTATGTATGTATGTATGTATATATATATATATATATATATATGTATGTATATATATCTATATATATATGTATGTATATATATGTGTGTGTGTATATATATGTATATATGTATGTATGTATGTATGTATTAAACTAAAATAAACTAGCACACATACACAACTCCCAAATTAGGCACTCTTGTATAAGTATTTCATAAATAAGTATATACATATACATACAAGTGTGTGTGTGTGTGTGTGTGTACACACACACACACATATATGTATGTATACACACACACATATGTATGTATATGTATATACTTATTTATGAAATACTTATGCAAGAGTGCCTAATTTGGGAGTTGTGTATGTGTGCTAGTTTCTTTTAGTTTAATACATACATACATACATACATACATACATATATATATATATATATATATATATATATATATATATATATATATATATATATATATACTTTTTTATGAAATACTTATGCAAGAGTGCCTAATTTAGGAGTTGTGTATGTGTGCTAGTTTCTTTTAGTTTCATTGTGCATAAGCAAGCAAGTGAAGGATCACATTTTTTTGGTGTATCACCTCTTTTCTTAGCTTAGGTTTTATTTTATTTTATTCTATCCCTTTTCCTTACAACAATATAGTTAGTGTTAAATTAGGTGATTCATCAAGGGAACCTACATGTGTGTGTGTATGTGTATGTGTGTGTGTGTGTGTGTGGAAGCATTAAGAGGGGAAACATTCATCACCGCATCTAAAATTTCATAAAAATTGAGAATACACAAAATATAACCTACAAAATAAAACTTATCTTGCATAGATGTGAGGAAATTGGGCACAATCTAGGGGAAAAATTCTTCACCATATAAGGAAAGCATAAATACATCATAATTTCACACAAGATACAAGTATTGAAGAAGGCAAAAATCAGAACTTTTATTGCTTCAAAGGCATTTAAAAACTGTCCAAAGATTATTTAAAAAGGAAAGATCCATGTTTTTATAGAGTACAAAAGAGAAGAAAGGAGATGAGAGAGAAACTTCATGGGAGGACAAGAACTTTGACCCACATTCCTTGTATTGCATGTGATCAATAATAAGGTATTTGTCTTGGTGTGGAAATGGTAAAAAGGTGGATCTCTACTTTGAAAATAATCATCCCTCTCCTTTGTCTTTGTCTCCCACCTCCATGTGACACCAAAAATGATTCCCCACCTTCACACATGTGAGCACAAATCATGAATAGTAAATTCTTGTATCTTCCTCCATGTGTACACAATATTCCAAGATAAATTTAAATCAACTTTTTACCTTACACAAGATGTAAAAACCATATATCCACTCAAAATATAGACCCCACCTTCACACATGTGAAAGCAAGCACATGTGAATCATTGAAGATAAGATGATATATCCTTTAGTGATATGCCACACCCCACCTTCACACATGTGAAATTTTCTTCATAACATAATCCCTATGGGCCATGCCACACCATTTGAAATCCATCTTAGCATTGTGACATATCATAATTATGCCACATCACCATCCTCAGACACTATGGATAGTAACAAGGAATAGTGTCTATATGAATAGTGTTTTGTGAATAGTAATCTTACTCTTTTAAGTAAATATGGTGTGAGTTTGTAAAGATCAGGTAAACCTTACAATCCATGTTGCAACCAAATGGTGACTATAATAATTGACAAATGAGTAAGAGCATTTCTCATCTAGTTTGAATTTTTTTAGTTGTTTTCTAACTTGAATAGTTTGAATTGCATCCTTCATCTGTTACAACTCTTGGGCAAGAAAATCAGAGGGAGTGGCCTATTTTTGTGGAGGCTATATGGCCAAAGGTAATTTACCCTAATCAGGATAGGTATATTATGGGATAATGGTCAAATTAGTAGAATGACCAAGTATGTGTAACCATGTATTAAGGTTATACTAGGGGTACCAAATATGCTACTGTTAAAGTACATTCTAGTTCAGGTTGGATACATAACCCTAGTTAGTGAATTATGGTTGTGGTAATGGCATTTGGCTTTATAAAATTTTTTAGTATTATTGGATTTGGTTGGGAACTTGATGCCTACTTGTTGAACCATGTTATATATATGGAACACATTGCTCACTAGATCTTTGTTGTTGGAGGTGTTGATAGTTGGATCCTTGTTGCATGTGTGATACTCTTTGGGTGAAAGGCTATTATTACCTACCACTTAGTACATTATATTCATAAGAACCTTGTTGTTGGATAAACACCTATTATTAGATTGGTACTTGTTTTTAAAGTAGTAATTATTATTGAAGTATCACTTGTTGAAGGTTTGGAAACTATTATTTTGGTAAGTGTTGGGGGTTTGGAATTTGTTATTGTTGACCAATTGGCACTTTTTAAACAATAGGAATACATTATTAGTTAGACAACGACTATAATTAATAAGGTATATTATTATGTACTTATTATGGTAGAACATTTGTTATCACCTATTGAGGTAGCATAGTGTTCTAAAATTGTTATGGTGGTAGGTTGGTCTATTATTGGCTTGTTACCCCATATTGCACATTTGAAGAAATAGCTAGTTGAGGAATGGAGATTACTTGTTGATTTTTGGAAATAATTATACCCACTCCCTATTATTGTAATCCACTCATGGAATTATTTATAGGAATATATTATGTATTACTTGGTGGTAAATTAGACCCACTTCAGTTTTAAATGGAATTCACTTGCATGTTATCTGCAACATTTTAGGTCTGGTCTTTCATTTGAGCAATAGTCTCTTTTGTTGAAATATGGACATTATGTGTATCACCAACCAATGTGATTTGGCTAAATGGGTCTATGTTTTGTCTTGCATATCCCATGGAATATTTTTTTTTCACTTTTGATGGAGCTATCTCAATAAGAGGTATCATAAAATCAAACTATTGATGCAATTTTTATGCACACCAATTTGTAACAAGGTAGCCTCTAAAATTTTAAGATCTCAATGGAGTTAAACTCCACTCCAAGGGAGTTGTAGGTATGTGGTTTAACAACCAAGTGATGGAATAATAGGAAGGGCATGAATTTTTTCAAACTTTGTATGGATGAATGGTATATAAAATAAAGTAAAAACTAGGTGAGTTGGTGGATGGGTGGATACTAATCTAAAGTGGGCAGATCTTAAAATAAACTCTAAAAGAGAGGGAAGGATATAATAGAAAAGAGATCTCGATGACTTCAAGAATTATCTTTTAGGATGGATCCTTCATGGATAAATGTTTTCAAAACCAATGTTTGTTGTTATCAACTACTATACGCACATAGACGAACACAATCAAGTAGTCTGGGAAAAGATGATATAGGAAACTTAGAGATCTGGGCCAAAGTTTTCTCCTTTTGGAGTAGTTATTTCACCCCTGTACTTAGGATATTATGACTCAGATCAAGGAGGTAGCTAAGGCAGTTAAATCACACACACATACAAGATTATATCATAGAAAACACCTCTACACACTTATAAATATGAGATAGTCTACCTACTTGCAAATAATCAATAATCACTACTAAATTTTCAATAGATTTTGTACATCTAAAATTATCATATCAATCATAACAAAAGGAATTATTCATAGCTATTTCACAATTAGAATTTTTGAATCAAACAATTAGAAAGATAAAACTTTATTACATATAATATGGAATGAAAAGTCATCAACACATTTGTGACAATCAAAATTTTATTTGCTCTAGTATTGAGTTTTTTTACCCTTGAAAATGAGGGTTCTAGATACATATATATACTTGGGAAGGGTTTGCCTCATCCTCAAAGTGCATGAAAACTTGAAATTACATGGTGTAAATAGAACCTCAGTTCTAATTATAGTTTCAAAACTATATGTAATATATACATATAGTTATCTTACAATTTTCAAAAATAAAGTTGACCTTTACAATGTGATGCATTATGTGCATGCTTACAAATAATTTGGAAAACTTTCATACTTAAGTTCTAAAAAAATCAAACTATGAGTATAAAAATTAACACTACTATATTGATGAACACAAAATTAGCCGTTGACCTAAGGCTGGATAGATGTTTGCATGGATGCATTGAATGTGGAAGTCATTATTGTTAATACTTATGTTGAACTAGAAGTTGCAGCATCAATCTTGTTCTTTGCCTCCAACTCTAGATAACACTTGTGTCCTACATCATGTTACTACATGATGATTTACAATTGATTAACAAGGGTCTATGCACCCTATTAACCTTCTTGAGGATCTTTGCATGATTTGCCTTAGTGTTTTGGAAGTTGATATTGAAAATTTTCACTCCTATCACCTTCTTTCTAGCAAAAATCAAATCAGCTTTAATGTCTTCAAGTGTTAATACTTGAAGGATTTGCTTGAAAATATTGGATACATGTTGAAGGATTTGATCAAAATTGATCCTACTAATAAGCTTACCTATATTATCCCTTGCCTTAGATAGATTTAAATATTTTAGGATCTACAAAATGAGAGTTTCATGTTCTTGATACTTGGGCCTTATTGCCCCAGTTGTTGTAATCCACGCTTTAGCCTCTTGAGTCCTAATTACCACCAAATTGGGGGATTTTGAAGCCTCCAATGGTGTCATTAAGTCCAAATGGATATATAAAATATTAATATTATAAATAATAATAAATTTCAATTTATTTTCATCCTATTTCAAATAATTAATTAATTTATGATTCTTAATAATATGGGGAGCCAATTCTGCCCTCATTGCCTCAATTGCTTCAAGAGCATTATAACAATTTGATGTAGCCTACTAAACTTTGGTCTCAATCCCTTGAGGGATATGGATTTTTTTTTTTAATCCTTTATTTTCTCTAGCTCTTGTTCAAGATCCTACCTATCTATCTCTTTTGACTCATGCAATGTTATCATAGCATATTTGTGAGTTTCAACAAGGGACTTAAAGTCCTTTATATATAGGGACTACCCTATCTTCCTATTCTTCCTTTTGGCCAATGTAAAAACTTCTTACCATTATTAAAAAATTATTTATCTCCCTAATTCATCCTCTATTTTCCTTTTCTTATCCATTTAGATGCTTCCTAAGGGTTTATCAAACATTGAACTTATAGAAGGCAACTCTATGATTTTGAAATTTGGTTTCTGAGAAGCCTTTGATTTAAGATCAGCTACCCAAGGAGGGATGACTATCTATGATGGATTTATTGGTTGTTTGTCCTCAATAGCTGTAGTCTCAACTGATTAATATTTTGGTTCTTTCTCTAAAGCTCCTTTGAGTATCAAGTCAAGAAAGGAAGGCCATATGATATTAAACCAATCCACACCTCCATATTGAGGTAGTGGGTGGATTGTATATACTTATTTTCCCCTCTTATCCTTCCCTAAGGATTTTATAGTATTATCTTGGGAATGGATAGTGGAAGACATTGGAAAGTTTATTTGGGTAGATGAGACATGGAGCTAGGATCTTGCCAATTTTGTTTCAATCTTATTAGAGGCCTTTTTTTGGCTCTTAAGTTGGATTATGGCAGTCCTAGAGGGAATTTCAATAGTGGTGTCAACAATACATATGGTTGGCCTCATTAGGGGAACATAAATAAAAGGGGTAAATGTAACATCATCTATCTTTGGAGTGATCAAAGGTGTTTATAAGGTAGAACTGAGGGCAACTAAATAAAATGAACTTATTGAAGAAAAGGAAACTAAATCAAATGAAATTTGGGAAGAAGGGACTGAACTCTAAGCCTTCTTTCCTAATTTATCATCTTTCATTGGTCTTTTCCCTTTGTCAACTATAAGACTTAGTGCCTCTACTCTTTATAATTATTCCTCTTCCTCCATTTCTTGTTCTGCTACTATTTGTTGCTGAGCTGAGGATATGTCTAATTATGTTTCATCAGCAACTGGGTTCTCTATGAGGTGAGGAACCTTAGCTTCCTTTTGTAGTAGATTGTAGCCTTTTTAGCTGGGGAGGAAGCTAGCTAAATTGGAGTAGTAGAGACCTCTTTACTCATGGATTTCTAAAATGGTGGTACAGTTAGGTGATCTTGGCCTTTTGAATTAGAGGATTCTCATTCAATTATATCCTCTTGAGCCCTTCTATGCTCAATTTCACTCACTCCAGGCTCTTTCTTCATGATATTAAATACTTGGGGAGCTTCTTAGGAAGGATCCCCTTATTCCTATGATGATTACAGGGGTCTGTTAACCCACAATTCTAAATTAGTCCATCCTCCAGGGGGTGGAAGCCTTGCATGCATATATATAACTAAAATTATAGGTTCTCCTTGAAAAATATTCAAATGTTCTTTTTTTAATCTTATAGGTTTTGCCCTTTTCATTACTTGGGAATCATCTTTTGCATTTAATAACAAGAAATCATGGTCACAGGGAATGTGTTGGTATGGAATACCAAAGCCCTAAATATGCTTTTGAATTTGACCATGAGGGTCCCAATCCCTATGAGGTAGGGTATCCAATTGAGAATGTTTCCTCTTATTTCTTACATCCCCAAAATGTTTCCTCATTATATAGCACATTGGCCTATGATCATGTGGGACCCATAGAACATGATTTTATTCTAATTTATCATATATTTTATACACTCCACCAAAGCTAGAATGAAATCTTTTACTCTGATAGCTTATTAGACATGTACTTGGGGAGGCGTAGGGGCTAACCTTATTTCTAGTGACCATAATTACCGTATAGTCTGGGTACATCTAGTAGTCACCTCAAGGTGTTAGTGTATCTACTATACTCTTGGATATCCTAGGTAGTGGGGCCTCATGGATAGCTAGCCATACCTAAGGATATATATCCTCTACAATTCAGGCGATATCCTTGGTATATGTGTATATGTGCATGAATTGAAAATAATCATAGATTCAATTCTTTATACAATATTTAGTTGGGCTCCAAAGCTCCCCAAATTCCCTATACATTGTTCCCTTTATGACATAGAAGATGTATGACATCATATAAAAATGGCTTGATGAATTTAGCCTTTTGCCTTTATGTATAACTTGTTCCCTTAGCTTAAAACTAATAATCTCCCCCAGAGCAAAAGTCATGTCAGAGGTCATCAACATATCTATAAGTGGCACCCAATCCAGATGGAGAAAATAGATACTCAACATGTCATATAGCCTATTCAATAGGGCCATCCTGATGCAGACCCCCATTCTAAATTTTCTAATTTGTATGGAAGATTTTCCCTTTAGGATCATAGACTCCCCAAGAAGAAGCCATGATCTTAGATTTTTCTCAATTTAATTATGCTTGTTTCATGTTACCACCCTATGCATATCAAATATGCCATCTAGAATCAAAAAGGATAAATACCTTTGTAAATCATCTCCTGAGATGTAAGCCATGACCATCTTGTGATCCATATGATGAAGACATCTTGTGTCACCTTATTGGCAAAGAACAATTCCCATAATAAATTGATGAATGGCATGACCTTGGGCTTGGATGTTGCAAAGTATAATCCTTGTCTCTTGAGAGAGAGAGTAGGTTTGTCACCAATTGGTGTTGTGCTAGGGATAAATATCCTTCATGATAAAATGCATTGATAGTATCAATGTCATCCCATAAATATGAATAGTTGACATATCTAATATTGAATATTATTGCATCAAACATTGTGTCTATATATTCTATAAAATTCTTAATGGAAAATTGGGATAGTGGTAGTACTCTTATGAAAACTCAGGATGACAAAGCCATTACCATTGTCTAGTTTTCTCAAATTTAGCTTCCTATACTTTGAAAACTCATTTATGATGGTTACTTATTTACAATGGATTTGTAGGTGGCTAGGGTTTTATTCATAGAGTATAAATTGAGTTTGGAATTCAATTGTGATCATTAAACACATCAATAGCCTAAATTTATTGGTATATCCTTTTGCATTCAATTCTAGTTTGTGAACTTTTAATGTCCAATGTTCATATTCTTTCTTTACCTATATAATTCAAATTATTTTAGTTTAGTTGGTAGCAAAGCCACATCTTTACTTTCTTTGACAAGTGTTGTGAAGTAGTTTAGCTTTGTTAGCTAAGTCTAGTGGGATGTTAGTAGTTGGGATTCAGGTTTTATGTCAGGACCGAGTCAATGTTTATCATGAATCAAAGACTCTAAACACAAACCCTAAATAAAATGTCTGAAGACCAAATCCTTCATAATAATGTTCAAATAAAAGGTGTGAATAAAATCTCTGATCAAAAATGTTGATGAAGACTATTTTGGATAAAACCTCAGAATGAGGGAAAACCTGAACATAAGTTATGAACAAACATATAATGAACAAATCCTAAACAAAACCTCCAAACAAAACCTCTAAAGTGTAAAACCTAATGAAGACTATCCTAGACAAATTACTTGATGAATAAGTTTCAAACAAAATGTTTGAAGACCAAATTCTGAATAAAGGAGTTCTGAATCAAACCAAGTAATAAAAACCTACATAAGTACAAAACTCCAAAAGGCATTAACAATTTATTCCAAAATGTAAAATATCATTATTTGTACTTTCAAGTGTTGAGATTAAGGAGCAATTTGATAAAAATTTCATAGCTACATAGAGGAAAACTTAACAAACAAGGATAAATTGAAAAATGTGGGTCCCCATTCTTTTTAAATAAAGAATAGGGGAAAATTGGGTACAATAAATGGTTACTTATAAGGGGAATAATTCCATGTATTCAAGAACTCATAACGTTAGTTAGCAATTTCAAATCAGATATGAACTATGCCATAAAAAATATTAGAATTAGAGATATGAAAGAGACTCCCAACTACATCATACAATAGACTTGCCTTCACATCCATGGATCTATGTGTGCTAAAGTGATATTATTTAATCTTTATTGTGATGATGTTTACAAAGACTTGGAGTAGCCATAGTTTTGGTCTAGTTCATTTAAAGCTTATTAAATTAGGGAAGCTTAGGCATTGCTCTACTACTAGCCAAGCATATATAGCCCTGACAGAGATACCTTTAGGTTCCTTCTCTCCTTTTACTTCATTTATATGAGCATGATTCATGGTACATTGACCTTATTTCATCATATGAGCCTTTGATCCCCTTTTGATTTTCTTTGGGTTTTATTGATCACTCTTTTTTAACACATTGGTTATTTTATTCTTTTTTATGAATGAAAGATGGAGAGATGAAACCACTATGAGTTGGTGTAGTTATAAAACAAATTATTTACAAGAATGTCCCTACCAGCTACATCTACACCAATGTTAATCATCTCTAAACAGATATTAGTATGAAAAGTGTACTTGGTCCAATGGGGTGAGAAAACTTTCTAAATTTATATGAAGTATTCAAGAGCAACTTTCACACACTTGGTGGAAATATTCAATTATGACATAACCCTAAATGACTATCATTACATACCCAAATCCTAAAGACCTCAAACATAAAAGTATAATAGGCTTGTGAACAAACCCCAAATTATGATTCCATTTGTAGTTTCCCTTTCCCATATATATCAATTTAAGCATAACATAGGGGCCTATTGGTAGGATGTTAGTTTAGTTGTGTCAGGATAAACCAATTTAGATTTTTAAAGGAAGAAACAAAATGTCTAATCTAGAAAGCATGAAAACTAAGCTAAAAAGTATGAAACTAAACTAGAAATTAAGAAACTAAAGTAGAAATTCTACCACATTTTCTTCATCAGTTAGGGGAAACTTTAGATGGTATATCCATGAAGTAATGTTTCAAAAACTTCCCATTGACTGGATATGTTAGTTCATCACCTTGAAGGTCCCTTTAATGAAATACATTATTACCTAGGATCTCTAAAATCTAGTATAGCTCAATTCATAGTGGAGAAAATTTATCATGTTGGCCTTTCTTTTCATGGGATTTATCCCACAGAAGTACTAGATTGGAGATATTGAATGCTTTGAATTTTTCCCTTTTATCAAACCATATTTTGACTACATCTTGATGTTTACTGAAAGTTTATAGGGCCTTAGTCCTCAAGTCTTCTATTTATATTATATCCACTAATCAAGATTTTGCTTTGTTATTTGGCTCCATATATTCCTGCATTAATTGATGGGTTATTAACTTTAACATGATTTGGAATACTGGCCATTGTCCATACACCAATAGATAGGGTGAGGCCTTGAGGGCCTACTTATATCTTGTTTAGTCTACCTAAAAGGCATACTTAAGTAGATTATGCTAGTCCCTAGGCTATCCCTAGCTGATTTCTTAATTGCATTTATCAGGTTCTTATTCATTGATTCAACAAATCCATTTCTATGAATATAGTGGTTAAAAGATGACCTAATGGTGATCTAATTATCATGAGCCCATTTAGTGAATTTAGCTAATATGAATGTTAGACCATTGTCACAATCTAGAGAAATGGGAGTACTAAATCTAATTGTGATGTGTTCTTCTAAGAAGTGAAGCACATCTTGTGATTTAGAGGTCTTTGTGGCCACTACCTCAGTCCATCGGGTGTAATAATCTGTGGTAGTGAGTATATATTTATGATCTACTAAAGAGTTTGGGTTAATGATTCCAATGAAGTCCAACCCCCACTGGGAAAATGGCCTTCCCTCAATAATAGGTTGCAAGGGCATTGTTGCATGTACTTCTCTTTTTCCTAAATATTGACATTTATGACATGTCTTTATATGGCATGGGTGTCCTTGAAGAGTGTTGGCCACTAATAGCCCATTCTTAGGATTTTGTCAGTTTTGGTGTTCTTAGATGGATGACCACTGCATATATTTTAGTGTGAGTTTTCTAGAATCTCATGATCCTCTTTTGTTGATACACATCTAATATAGATGCCTTCATAATTTTACCTATAAATAAATCTTTTTTTAATCATGTAATGAGTAGTTTTGAGCTTCAAATCTCTCCTTCATTTTTATTGAGTTCTAGGGGACAAGTACTTATAAGTAGATATTGAATTATGTTAGTATACCATTCCCCTCTAAACACCCGGGCTTCACAAACCTCTTCAATAGTAATACATGGGTTAGGCTCAGTCATGAGTTGGATAATGTTGTAACCACAGATGATTTTAGTAAGATTTATTTCTATATCAAATTCCTACATCTATGCCATCCATTTACTTTTACATTCTCCTAATTCATTATGTGATAAGGTAAACTTGACAATAGGGTCAGGCACGATAGCAACAGTCTTATTTCTCAAGATGTAGTGGTAGAATTTCTTCACTACTTTCACAAGAGCAAAGATTTATTTATCAATCATTAAATACTTGAGTTATGTATCCTTCAAATTCATGCTCATAAATGCAATGGGATGCTCATTCTCATATTCATTTTTCATTATGATAGAATCAATTATATATTTTAAATCAAATGAGTATAGAAGTCCTTTGTGAAATCTAGGCTAATCAGTATTGGGGCCTGAGATATAGTATCTTTTATATCTTGAAAATACTTCCGAGCCTCAGTTGTATATTCCACTTTAGCACCCTATTTAAGCATTACATTTATAGGTCTCATAATTTCTATAAATCTGAAGATGAACTTCCTTAAAAAATTAAGTTTCCCAAAGAAAGACTTGAGCTCCTTCTTATTGTTTGGCATCACAATCTTTGAAATCCCCTAGATGTTATATGGATGGATGATGATTCCTTATTTGGTAATAATATGTCTAAAATCCTTGCCCTCAGTAAGTCTAAATATGCTCTTCTTTAGGTTTAGAAATTTGCCAAACCTTTATCATATTTCAAAGATTGACTACAGATGGCCTACATGGTCATTCCTATTCTTGGATAAAATAGTGAGCTCATCCATATAGATTATTATAAATTTACCTATTAATGTTTGAAATGTGTGATCTATTGCTCACTAAAAGGTGGCTCCTACGTTAATTATTCCAAAAGGCATCCTCTTATATGCATAAGTACCCCACTTTGTGGTAAATATAGTTTTCATTTTATCTCTTGATTGTACCAGCACCTGGTTATAACCTAAATTTCCATCCAAGAAGGACATTATTTTAGAGTAACTAACTATCTAAATAACCTCATCTAGGGATGGAAGTGTATAGTTGTCCTTCTCAAAATCTTTATTAAATTTTTTGAAATTAACACAATCTAATTTCTCCATTTTTCTTTTTGATTGAGACTAAATTGGCCACCCAATTAGCATGCCTGATTGGGAAGACTATCCTTCCACTTAATAGATTTTATAATTATATTTGAATGAGAGTTTATAGGTTAGGATTCAATGATATTTGTCTTTTATTTGAATGTCTTATGGTCTACTTTCAATGGAATTGTATGGGTGATGACCTTTGGGTCATAAACCTTCAAGTCCTCATATGTCCATGTAATCACATCTTTGTATTGGGTGAGTAAATTCTTCACCTATTGCCTTGGAGTACAACTAAGGCCAATATTAATATAATGTGGGCTATTATCATCTTCAAAATTATTTCTCTCCAAAATAAAGGAAACCCAAGGTTAGCCTAATTATTCTTGGCAGAGATAACTAACTTCTTTATCATCAATGATTTGGGACTCAAATTGTCATGAGTTTGTTATAAATTGAATGATTTGTTGGTCATCATCGAAGACTTGGAAATTTTATATGTTTTCAATAATAGAAGGATAAGGTACTATCTCAATGGATAATCTCTTTACTTTGGATTCTTGAAGAGGCTCCAAATTAGTAGCAAAAGTAGTTATTGAATCGACAACTTAATTTTTCTCCCTATGAATAGCCATTATATTGAAAGCATCAAAAGATTCAATCAAATACCATGCTTTATGTTTATATATTTTTAAATATGATATCTTACATTGGTATTTATTTTTAACTTGATTGACTACCAACTCCAAATCCCTATATACCAACAATTACTTGACATTGTTTTTGAGGGCAAAGTGCAATCCCAAAATCAATGCTTCATATTTAGCTCCATTTTTGGTAGAACTATAATCTGTATGTTTCTAGGAACTTATTTCCTTAAATATCAATTAATTTAATTCCTATGCTTGATCCCTATTTGGATCTGGTGCCATCAAAGTGGAGAGTTTATAGCTGGGTAGGAGCCTAGGATTTTTGGTCTTGTATTTCATTTTGTGTAGTGAAAGTATAAATACCAAGGCTAGGGGATTCATAACTTAGCATTTTATTATTGACATTGTAATCTATGATGGGATACTTCATTCTTGGCTCCTAATCAATTTGGATTTAGTTTGGAATGCCGCTTCATGGTAGCCAAATGTGAGAGATATATGTTGAGAGATATCCATTGAGTGTTTTAGACCAGTCCCTACTTAAAAATAGTTTATAGCCTTCAAGTATGTCTACTAAAAAGATGTCAATATTCATCTATACTCATGGCTCAGATGGTACTTGAATATGTAAATTAGTTAGCTCTCCAATCACTTGTACCACTATTTTAGCTAGCTATAAAACTATTGTATTTTGATAGGCTTGGAGTTAGGCCAAGATTTTGACAAATAGAAGTAAGAATTACATTAGCTGAAGCTCAAGAATTGACTAAGTAATTATGAATATTTTTATAAAATGACTTAATGGTTAGCAAAAAGGGTGGAACATTTGGCTTGATTTTGTATATGACATTAGTGTCAGAGGCCTTTGTTTTATATGTAGGAGCTTTTATCTTTTTCATAGGGGACTTCCTAGTGATAAACTTCCATATGAGTTCTTTATGTTCAATGATCTAGTCTAATTCATGAAGGGTGATGTTTGATCTAATTTTCTTCATGTCCTCAACAATGTTATACCCTCCTCTACTTTATTCTTTCTTATTTTGAGGTTGATCATTCCCTTTTGAGAGAGGTGGATTATTATCATCTTTTGGATTCATTGGAATGGATGTGCTATTTGGAGGAGTAGACATTGTGAAGGGTTGCATGTTTCTCAGGTTGTAACCACCTTTTTGATATTACTGGAAGGCATGGATCTCATCAATGTTGTCTTATAGTATGTTGACTCAATAAAGGAAACTCATGAGTCTCAAAGAACCCAGTGGTGCTTGAAGGGCCAGAGCCATGGTGGAATTTTGGTGGGTTATGCATCAAATATTTCCTTACCACTTCTCTTTGAAATATCTCAAAAGATGCATAGAATTCAACACAATCAAGTTCACCATGTTGAGATGTGTTATGAAATTTGTACCAATTGGGCAAGGCTTCTCCACTATATTGATTTCCAAAAGCTTTTTGGACTATTATATATTATTTTTAGGCCTATTGAAGGGTTTATTATACCTTTAAAACCCATAATTTTGATTATTATTAGGACCATTAGTGTTTTCTATCTTTATTTACATGCCCAAAAAATCATTGCTTAATTTTTGGACCATGTTTTATATGGCATCCAACTTTGATTTAGTAGAATCCATATCTTGAGCAACTATAGTAGAGGATGTATCTAGATGCTAATTTTATTGTTAACCATTTCCTTGTGTATGGTTTTTTAAGAAACTATAATTTGGTTGTGATGTTTATGACAAAGGAGGTAGTGTGTATAGTTGATTCTTATTAAACATGAGGACATTTTGCTTCACATGTGGAATTGAATTCAAAGCTAGGAGACCATTATTGATACTAGTTATGCCAAAAACCTGATGATTAATTTATCTATCAATGTTGATGGCCTCTTCATAGGCTAATGCCAAAGTTTTGATAGCAACAGCCCTTCATAAGAAGACTATAATCATTAGATCTAGAGCATTCTTGTACATTTCTAACCCCAACACTTTTGTCAGTTTATATGTTAGGATTAAACAAGTATATATCTTTTGAAACCTTACATTGAAATTTTAGATTGGTTCATTAGGCTCCCTCTTCATGCTAGTAAAGTGTTTGTATATCAAACTGGGGATAATGACCTATCCAAACTATGTTAAAAAATTAGTTTGGCACTAATTCTAGAAAGTAATAGAATTCTCTTACAGATTAAGGTACAATCATAAGCAACATCCATTAGTGTGAAAATAAAAAGTCTACATGCAACATCTTCATTAATAACATTCATCAATCTCAATGCATCTTTGAAAGACTTGATGTACTCTTATATCATTCTTCCTTCTAAAGGAGAGAAGGATGGTAGATACTTATCTAGATTCCTCGATAAGTCATGCACATCCCCTAGGATGGTAATAGTAGATCTAACCAACTAGGGTGGTTGAGCCATAGGATGATTAATAGGAGTAGTGTTCCTTAGTGGGGAAGGTGTTTTGGCTCTATTATTAATAGGGGTAGTTGGTACGAATCTAAGCCTTCTATGATTTGACAAAGGTGAGAGTAGAAGGCTACCTGGAGCTCTAGATCTGGTCACTCTCTTAGGTGACTTTAGTGTAACTCAATACAAAAACTAACCTCTTTTATAAAAAGTATTGCACCCTCCTTCTAGTGCTAGAAAGAATGTTGATGTAATTTTTATACACTCCAATTTGTAATGAGGTAGCCTCTAACATTTTAGGATCTCAATGGAGGTAAACTCCACTCTAGGGCATGAGCTACAAGTATATGATTTAACAACCAAGTTATGTAATAGTATTCAAGGCATGAAATTCATTACTCAGGACTATGTATAGATGAATGGTATCTAAAAGAAAGTCAAAACTAGGTGAGTTGGTAGATGGGTGGAGAGTAATCTAAAGTGGGCAGATCTTAAAATAAAATCCAAAAGAGAGGGAAGGGTAGAGTATAAAAAATATCTTAGTGAATTCAAGAGTTACATTTTAGGTTGGATCCTTCATAGATAAGTGTTTTTAGAACTGATGTTTGTTTTTAGCATTTTCTACATGTACACAGACAAACACAGTCAAGCAGTCTAGGAAAAGATGATATAGGAAACTTAGATATCTAGGTCGAAGGTTACTCCTTTTGGAGTAGTTATTTCACACCCATATTTAGGAGATTATGACTCAAATAAAATAGGTATCTAATGTAGCTACAACACACACATAAAATACTATATTACAAAAAACACCTCTACACACTACCTACTTGTAAATAATAAATAATCACTACCAAATTTTCAATAGATTTTGCACATATAAAATTAGCATATCAATCATAATAAGATGAATTATTCATATATATTGTACACTTAGAATTTATGAATCAAATAACTAGAAAGATGAAAGCTGATTACATAGAATATGGAATGAAAAGGCACCAACACATTTGAGATAATCAAAATTTGATTTGCTCCTGTATTGATTTTTTCAACCCTTGACAATGAGGGTTATATATATATATATATATATATATATATATATATATATATATATATATATATATATAGACTTGGGTAGGGGTTTCCTCATCCTCCAAGTGCATGCAAAATATCAATTACATGACATTATTATAACCTCAGTTCTAATTGTAGTTTCAAAATTGTTTTAATGTATATATATAGTTATCTTTCAATTGTCAAAAATAAAGTTGGCCTTTATAATGTGATGCATCATGTGCATGGTTATAAACAATTTAGAAAACTTTTCTACTTAATTTATAACAAAATTAAATTATGAGTACAAAAATTAATGCCTTTATATTTATGCACAAAAAAATAGCCTTTAAACTAACACTGGATGGATGTTTACATGGATGCAATGATTATGGGAGTTGTAGTTGTTAATACTTGTCTTGAAATGGAAGTTGTAGCATTAGTCTTCTTATTTGCCTCCAACTCTAGATAACACTTGTGTCCTACATCATGTTGTTGCCTGATGATGTCCAAGTTTAGTAACAAGGGTCGATGCACCCTTTTAACCTACTCGAGAATCTTTGCATGCTCTACCTTCATGTTTTTTAAGTTGATCTTGAAAATTTCTACTTCCATCACCTTATTTATAGCAAAACTCAACTCAGCTTTAGTGTCAAGTGTTAATCCCTAAAATCTCTACTTGAAATTATTAGATGCCTATTGAAGGAGTTGATAAAAAATGATCCTACTAATAATCTTACGTATATTGTCCCTTGCCTTAGATAGATTTAATTATTCTAGGACCTAGAAAATGAGAGTTTTATGTTCTTGATATTTGGGCATTATTGCCCCAGCTATTTTAATCCACTCTCTAGCCTCCTAAGTCCTAATCACCACTAAATTGAGGGTGTTTGAAGTCTTTAATGGTGTCATTAAGTCCAAATGGCTATGGATATAATATGGTGATACAATTCTACCCTCATTTCTTCATTTGATTCAAGAACATTGTAACACTTTGATGCAACCTGTTGAACTTCAATCTCAATCCCTTGAGGGATATGAACTATTTGTTGTTACTCTTTATTTTCTCTAACTTTTTATTAAGCTCCTTCCTGGCCATATTTATCCCCTCATGGAATGCTATAATAGCATCCTTATGTATTTTAGCGAGGGACTTAAAATCCTCTATATATGGGGACTACCTTGTCTTCCTTTTCTTCATTTTGGCCAATGTAAAAAAAATTGCCTTTCTACAAAAATGATTTCTCTCCATGCTTCATCCTCCATTTTCCTCTTCTTGACCCTTTAGACACTTCATGAGGTTTTATCAAACATGGAACTTATAGAAGGCAAATCTATGATTTTAAAATTTAGTTTATAAGAAGCCTTTGATCTAAAAGATCAAATATCCATGGAGGGATGACTAGCTGTGATGGGTTTATTGGTTGTTTGTCCTCAACAGTTGTAGTCTCAACTAATTTATCCTTTGGTTCTTTCTATATAGATCCTTTGAGTACCAAGTCAGGAAGGGAGGGACATACGATCTTAGACCAATCCACACATCCATATTGAGGTAGTGGGTGGATTGTATATACTCATTTGCCCCTCTTAGCCTTCCTTGAGGATGTTACAATAGTATCTTGGGAAGGGCTAGTGGAATGCATTGGCAAGTTTATTTTGGTAGATGAGACATGGAGCTAGGAGTTTGCCAATGCTATTTCAATCTTCTTAGAGGCCCTTTTTATGATCTTAGGTTGTACTATAGCATTATCGAAGGGAATTTCAATAGTGGTGTCAACAATAGATATGGTTGGACTTATTGGGGGAGTAGAAACAATAATGGTAAATGTAACATCCTCTATCTTTAGAGTTATTAGAAGTGTTTGTAAGGAAACACTAAGGGGAACTAAATCAAATAAACTTATTGAAAAAATTGAAATTAAATCAAATGAAATTTGGGTAGAAGGGACTGAAGGCTGAGCCTTCTTACCTAATTGATCATCTTTCATTAGTCTTTTCCCTTTTTCAACTATAAGGCTTAGTGCCTTTTCTCTTTCTAATTCTTCCTTTTCCTCCATTTCTTGTTCTACTACTATTTGTTATTGAGCTAAGGGTGTGTCTATTTCTATTTCATTATCAATTTAGTTCTCTTTGAGGTGAAGAGCCCTTAGCTTCCTCTTGTCATATATTGTAGCCATTTTAGCTAGGTAGGAGGCTAGTTGAATTGGAATAGTAAAAACCTCTTTACCTATGGATTTATGTAATGGTGGTGTAGTTGAGTGATTTTGGCCTTCTACATCAGATGAGTCTAAGTCAATTAGATCCTCTTGAGTACCTCTATGCTTAGTTTCAATCACTCTAGGCTCTTTCTTCATAACCTTCAATACTTGGGGAGCTTCTTGGGAAGGTTCCCTTTATTCCTCTGATGATTATAGGGGTTTTTTGACCTAAAATTCTGAAGTAGTCCATCCTCTAGGGGTGGAATCCTTGTATGCATTTATTGAACCAAAATTGTAGGTTCTCTTTAAATAATATTCAAATTTTCTTCTTTTAGGCCTATAATTTGTGCCCTTTCTATTACTTGGGTGTCATCTTTTGCATTTAATAATAAAAAATCATGGTCATAGGCAACATGCTAGTATGGAATATCATAGACCTCAATATGCTTTTAAATATAACCATGAGGGTGCCAATCCCTATGAGTTAGGGTGTCTAACTGATAATGCTTCTTCTTATTTCCTATGTCCCCTAAATTTTTCATCATTATATAACACATTCAACCTATGATCATGTGAGACTCATAGAATGTGATTTTCTTCTAGTTTATCAGATCTTCTTCTATAATCCACCAAAGCTAGAATGAAATATCTTGTTATGATATCTTATTAGGCATGTAATTAGGGAGGAATAGGGGGTTGACCTTATTAGTGGTGACCATGATCACCATATATTTTGGTTATAGCCAGTATTCATCTCAAAGTGCTAGTTTGTCTGTTATACTCTTGGATATCCTAGGTAGTGGGGCCTCACAGATAGCCTACCATACTTGAAGATATATGTCCTATAAAATTCAAGTGATATACTTGGTATATGCATATATATGCATGAATTTAAAATATTCATAGATACAATTATTTATATAGTCATTAGCTAGGTGCCAAAGCTCCTCAAAGTCCCTATAAAATGTTCCCATTATGACATTGAGGAGGTACGACATCATAAAAAAATGGCCTACTAAATTGGGACTTATGCCTTTATGTAAAAATTTCTCCCTTAGCTTAAAATTAATAATCTCCCCAAGTAAAAAGTCATGTTAAAGGTCATCATCATATATAGAAGTGGCACCTAGTCTAGGTGGAGAAAATGGATACTCAACATACCATATAGCCTTTTCAATGGGGCCATCCCAATGCGAACCCTCATTCTAAATTTACTAATTGGTATGGGGGATTTTATCTTTAGGACCATATACTCCCCAATAAGAAGCCATAAAATCAAAGTTTTCTTAATTTAATTATGCTTGATCCATGTTACCGCCCTATGTATATCGAATATGGCATCTATAATTACCAAGGATAAATACCTTTGGAAAACATCTCCTGAGATGTGAGCCATGATTATATTGTGTCACCTTGATATCAAATAAGAATGACCATAGCAGGTTGATACACATAATGACCTTAGGCTTAACTATTGTGAAGTACATTTATTATCTCTTGAGAGAGAGTAGGTCTATCACCGATTGGTGTTATGTTGGGGATAAATATCCTTTGTGAGAAAATGCATCAATGACCTCAATGGCATCCCATAATTCTAAATAGTTGGAATACCTATCATTGAATATTATTGAATTTAACACCATGTTTATATATTCCTTAGAATCTTTAATGGAAAATTGGGATAGTGGCACTACTCTAAAAATTTGGGATGATAAATCCATTATAATTGTCTTATTTTTTAAAATTTATTTTCTTATACTTTGAAAACTCATTTTTGTTGGTTACTTTTTTAAATGGATTTGTAGGTGGCTAGGGCTTTATTCATAAAGTAATAATTGATATTAGAATTTACTTATGATCATTGAACATGTCAATAGCCATAAGTTATTGATATAGCCTTTTGCATTCAATTCCACTTCATGCACTTTTAATGTCCAACATTCATATTATTTCTTTACCTGCATAATTTAAACTTTGTTAGTTTAGTTGGTAGGAAAGCCACATCTTTACTTTCTTTGGAAAGTTTCATGAAGTAGTTCCAATTTGATGGATAAGTCTAGCAATTTTCAACATTTGGAAGTCAGGATTTAGGTTTTGTGTTGAGACCAAGTCAATAATTCTCATGAATTAAAGGCTCTAAAATAAACCCTAAATAAAATGTCTAAATACCAAATCCTTTGAAACAATGTTGGAACAAAATGTCTAAACAAAAACTCTGATAAAAAATGTCAATAAAGATTTTTTTGAACAAAGATTTTTTGGAACAAAATGTCTAAACAAAACTCTGATAAAAATGTCAATAAAAACTATCCTGGACAAATTATTTGATGAACGTGTCCCAAACAAAATGTCTAAAGCACAAATCTTGAACAAAGGAGTTTTGAATAAAATCAATTACAAAACTCCCAAAAAGCATAGATAAGTTAGTTTGAAATGTAAAATATCATTATTTGTACTTATAAGTGTTAAGATTAAGTAGCAATCTAATCAAACTTCCATGGCTATGTAGAGGAAAACTTAACAAACAAGGCTAAATCAAAAAAGTGGGTCCATATTCTTTTTAAAAAAAGAATAGGGGAAAGTTGGATACAACACAACCCTAGGTTGAGATAGGTTTTGTATGCCTATTGTACTTATTCTATTTTTTCATCCATAATACCTTTCCCCTTTTAAAGCATATTTTGGTCTTAATGTGGCATTTGGACTAGATCTTGATTATAACTAGTTAATGCCTAGGTTTTGTAAAAATTTAAATGGTTGAATTTAAGGTGCATTACTAGGATTTATAATCAAACTACCCAAACTTTCATGTGGGAATTCTATAAAAAACTTGGGTCCTACCTCAATAGCTTGATCGAGCACTTCATCTTTGTTCTCTAACAAAAGATGTTCAAATAAGTATGGATCATAGCTTGTTGATTTTTTTCAATGTTAGGCATTGTTTGAGTAAGGTATTATGTTGTTTGATCTGGCTCTTGGCCTAGATAAGGAATTATAGTTACCAAATACTATGTTAAAGGTGCATGCCTTTGTTCAATATATGGGATGTTATAAGATGGATAGGGACCCATCTCATAATCTATGTCATCAAATGACTCTTGAATAAAAAGGGTCATTGTCACAAAGTTCTTGTAGCCTAGATTCTACATGGTTCCATTATGTGTGTAATGAGGCATGTTTAGATCTATGGATAGGTTACATGAAAAATAAAGGGTCTAAAGGTAAAAAATAATTGAGGTGTAAAAATAAAGGACCTTTGGCTTTGTAAAAGAGGCACAAAGGGATAAATAACTAAACTAGGCAAAGGTAGAACAAAATAAATGAGAGATCGATCTAAAAAAATGATATTGATTTTCCCAAAGGTGGTTATAATCAATAGAAAAAGTAACACAAAGGAAATTATAATTTTTCCAAATTTGGTTATAATCAATGACAAAAGTTTCTAGACAGTAAAATAATTGCAAACTAAGATCAAAAGATAGCAACGATTTGCCCAAAGGCAGTTATAATCATTCTAATGTAAAAAATAAGGCTAGACTCAGAAACAAAGAACTCAAACAAGAACTCAAAAACAAAATAAACAACACTTGATAATTGGATTAGACAACACTTGATAATTGGCTCACTAAGACTCAATATTTGACTCATGAGAGACTATTTAGAATAATGGAAATAGGATACTCAAAATTCAACACATCAAACTTCAAACAAGGTATGTGGCAACAACTTAGCTCAAATGATTCTCAAACAAAGAAAAAAATAAACAACAACTACCAAGTATAGGCAAGGGTTCTTTAGATCAAATATGAAATTATCCCAAGTAACACAATCCAACAAATAAGGTAGACAACCTAAACTCAAATTAGATGAAGCTTTGATGTGAATCTAATTAATTTAGAATTTCCACTTTGAAAGGTTAAGTTTCATATTTAATACGAAAAGACTCGAATGTTCTAAGGCAAAAGGGCTATACCAAAATGGGAAGCATAAGCATGCATTTGAAACAAGATAGGTACAAAAATAGTTTAGAACTTAGTTGTAAATATGATAAAATATTAGAACTTAGGTAGTATAACAATTTTCCTTCAAACAAATGTCATGATAAAGGGTTTTGGACTAGAATATCCAAGGAAAAAGTTTAGGATAAAACAGGCAATATAATGATACCCCACTTAAACAAGTGACACATGAAAATTTTTAGGATAAATCTCTAAGGCAATAAGTGGTGACACAATCAGATCAAGTAACACCTCTTAGGTTAAAGTGGTGTGAAAATAATGTAATAGTTTTCGGACTTGTTTTGACATGACAATACAAATAAATAGTTTTAGTCTAAAACACACATGTAAATCAAATAAAATAGAAGTAGCATTAATGGCTCATCCTATTTCTAAAATTAACATGGGTGTGCATAGCTTCTACTAAATTTTCCATTGATATATTAATTCTTGCGAGGAATTAAATTTTAATCCAAAAACTAAAGTACAAGTGTAGGTAGAGTTTTTATGCCCCTTTATATCTCTTAAGCATAGATATGTGGCATGAACTTAGAGTGAGGATTACTCAAAATTTGGAAAGAAATTCTATCACAAGTGGGGTTTTGACTAAAATATATAAATAGTGAACGTACTAAATAGTCCTAAGAGTAGCTAACATAAGGGTACAATCATGTAAATAGAGTCTAAACTACCTAGCTTGTTATGAAATGGTCTAGTCCTTTTCATAATGAAATCATTTGTGTACTTAATGAATTTTAATGTCTAGTTGATGCATAGCCTAGGTACCCATTGGGATTGTTAGGCTAACTTCTCACCACTATCCCATCCAATGATTTTCCTAATTTTTATACTTCACCATGGATTAGGGTTGGTATAATGTTAGGAGATGAAACCCCAAGTCAACACACCCCTAGATAAATTTTGAGGGAGAAACGAGCTCCCATCTATAAGCTAAATGTATAAAAAGAAATAAATGAAAAATGGAAAGACTTTAGAGTTCATTTATGGGCCACTCAATTCACTCAGAGCTTGGGGAGAGCATATGAGGCAATCTTATTAACACAACTTTTCAAATAATGGCAATAAACTAAGTTCTTTTGGTCACCCAAGTTCCCTAAATGGGATGAGGGGAGAGCATACATGCAATAGCTTCTAATTTTACACAAACAAAGAAACAAGTATAATGAACTTTAAAATTTAGTTAATAATGAAAAATAAACATAAAGTGAAAAATATATTAATAACTCTAACTAAAATGTATGTTCCTTTTAATAGCACCAAATCGAAGTATGATTGAAATTTTGGCCCTTTGGCCTTGTTTGCACTTGTAAAAACTTTAAAAGTTAAAAATAAGTGTGATTAAATGTATTTTAAGCACCAAATAAAATGTGAGTTTTTCAATATGCTTAAACTTATCTATATCCACCTTAGGTCCTACAAAATGTTAGGGGTTTGCCTACTTAGAAGCCAAAAAATAATTGAATAAACAAACAATTCATTTCAAGCTCTCAAGTTTTGGAAAAACACAGATTGAAGTCATTGTTTAGTAGGGAAAAACCATTGATTTCCTACAAACACAAATAGATAACAAATTTGGTGAAGCATCCATTTAATATGGTGAAGCTACCAATTAGGTTAGGCAAAGCTTCCAAAACAAGTAGTAAAATATTATAATAAAGAGCGATTTCACCTTGTGAATCCACTATTCAATAGGAATAAAGCCACTGATTCTATGAAGCCACTATTTAGTAGGTCAAAGCCACCATTTATGCAAAATTAAATCTTGAAAATGGACGTGGAAGTGCGAAGCTTCCATTACATAAGGTGAATATTCCATTTAATCAAAACTAGAATGACATATATTTGAGGGCTAAAACTCTAAACTTGAAGAATTAAATGCATTTTTTAGTAAAACTAAGGTTAGAATATCATTTTCCTTGGCCATATGATATGTGTGGTCACACTAGATGTGCTATTATGTACCTTATATGTTCAAAAATTAAACAATATGTATATTAAACCCTTGTTAGTCCAAATGAGAAAACATCAAACATAGAAATACACTAGGACTAAACACTCTTACCTAAGAAGTAGGGAGAGTGTAACACAATAAGAAAGATCACAAAATGGAGATGAAGAAAATACAAATTTCTTACCTCTTTTGTCTAATTTTATGCTTAATTTTTGGCATAAGGATGTTCATTCTCAACCTATGAAAATTTGAGTCTTCTAGCAATGTTCTTCCATGGTGGTAGCATCTTTTAAATAGTCACTTGTGGATTTGTGTGAATCATGACACAAATTTGGCATTATAACACTACTCTCAAAATATTCAAGAATGTATTCCAGTAGAATAACCTTACACACAAAATTTCATTGACACATTGTGTGGGCACTTGTATTTATATCTCAAAGAACTAACTCTAACCCTAGTGAGGTTAGGTTAAATTCTAAATTGGGTTGAGTTTAAATTAACCTAAGTTGAGTTAGTCTAACTTTGGGTTGGGTTAAGGAACTCATGAAATCTTGACACCTCAATTTCAAATATTTGTGAGGCATGACAACTCACTTTAGATATGTGTGAGGTGTGACTCATATTTTTGAATATGTAGGAGATAATAAATCACTTTATTAGCTTATCTGACCTTTTAACTTCATATTTGGCCAAAAAAAAATCCTTTTTTGGTAAATAAAATTCACTACTTTGATTTGAAATTTTTATTTAGGCAAGTTAATCAGTATTTGCAATGTAATTAGTCTTGCTTAGTAATTTTTGGCTTTTGGAAATTATTTTAAATGTCTTTAATTAATAGCTTGATAGGCTAAACATGTCAAATTACTAGGTCATAATTTGACTAGGGTTATAACTAAAATAGGTTAATGATGTATATAGGGTCATATGCCAAATATTATATCCTCATCATGTTTCTAGGAAATTAAATCCCTTGTGCAAATGAAATTGGGTTATTCAGGTGATTTTTAGGCTTAGATGTGTCATTTTCTTAGAAATTGAATTAAATTTAAGTTTAGGCACAAAAGTGGCCAAAAATAACTATCTATTATAAGTTAAAAATAATAAAAATCATATTAATAATGCACATAAAAAAATATGGATATAAATCATGGTGTGTGCCATTTAAATATGCATGCACACACACAATAAATAGATCATTGATCCTAACGCACTTTGATGAGATAAAATTATGAGCATGTGCCCTAAAAGATATAAACATGGTGGAATTGATAACCTAATGATGGCATACATGTAATATTAAACATAATTTGTAATAGATAAATTATGGCATTTATAATTGATAGTTGATTCTTATAGACAACTAGATAGTGGAAAAAAATAATGTAGTAGCTGACATTGAACAAAATGCCACATTAACTTAAAAATGGGTGGGAAGGTATTAACTTGTAATTGGTGGTAGTTGATCTGCTAAAATGACAAATAAAGATGTGGAAGGCCTATAAAACATAGAAATTTTAGAAAAGAGATGGGGGTTGGCAAGTGATAATAAAGTGATATAGAATTCCTAGAGAAAGTAGATAGGTTACAATTGATTCTAGTGACTTTGATCATGTTTAATCCTTGTAATCTTGAGATAATAATTAATGGAATAATGTTGTTATCCTTTTTTTTACTCTAAAATATTTTTAGATGCCACCCCCTTGGATAGATGATGTATTTATATTGAAAGATGTGTTTGTATAAGTGGACACTTTTTGCCATGTATTTTTATGTAAATAAATCCTACACTTTAATTTCCATCACATGTTTTTTAGGCACATGAGAATATTCCATCACCTCCATTGAACATAACTACCCTCAACCTACCTTGGTTCCCCTCTCTACTCTTCAGGTGAGTGTACAGGTTTCCCCCTTTCATAATATGCTAGTACGAGAAGGTTAAGTATTGGTATCCTTAAAGGTGGGTGTGATATTGGCACACTATACCAAGACTAGGTGAAGGTATCATCTTTCATTCCTAATAGTGTATGTGTTAGTACTTAGAGTATATGTTTTATTTCCATATATACATGACATCAAGTATGCACTTATACTAATAGAGTATAAATACATCATTTAATATAAGTACATCATTCATCCTAGGGTAGGATTATATAACAACATTCTTGAGTCATTACAAGGATACAAACATCATTCCATTACTTATCAACTCAATATTACATGGATTAAAACATTCTCAAAGGCACTAGAATCAATCATAACTATTGTAGCATAGAATTTTACCCTTTGTGGGAGAATTTTTCAGGCTCTCTCACTCCTATGTACAAGTATTGGGACAACCTCAGGCTATGGGTATCCTATAATAAGGTTGAAACTCTAGGATTTTTAATGAGGAGAGATCCTCATATGCTTCACTTCACCTTGTTTCCCACACTAAAATCTACTATTGACTAAGGAAAAGGGAGAGAAATATAACATGAAAGGGAAATCTAAGCTAAGGATGGTGATGCACCAAAATATGAAATGATCTACTTTCAGCCTGGAAACCTTAAAAATGGTAATGAAACTAACCAATACATAAGGCCACAAGCATAGGTATTTTGTGTGGAGGTTGAAGGGAAACCCTGTAGTTCAAAGGACAAAAAGAAATAGGTCTATATGAGACACTATAACTTGTGACACTTCAAGAAAGGCACCAATGTCTAACACTTTGCACAACCTATAGGGAACAAAAATAATTAAATAAAGATACGTAAAATATCTATAGATGATGAAAAAGGGCATACGTCTACAAGTTAAATTCTAATAATGTACAATTGACTTCGAACTAGAATCAAAAAATTCATCTTATTGCTTCCAGAGAGTGTTTACAAAGTGATTTTGATAGAGTCACTCTATCACCAGTTGAGTGATAAGTTTTAAGGCTCAAAGGCTTCTATATATAAAAAAAGGATGAGAGAAGAAGGGACTTGCATGAGAGGATGGAGAGGGGGTCATAAATGGCTATAACCACCACTATGTCCTTGAACTCTCTTTTACCTTTAGAGCGTGCAACTGGTTGACCATGAAATGAACCATCCATGATCACTGTAAGTCTCCTTGAGCCCTTTGTGCCTTCAAGTATCCCTTTTTGGAGCTGAGAAAGCCATGCCATGGGTAGCTACATGTTCTTTCCAAGTGTACATGATTTGATCTCTTATATTTAAAACCTAGCATTCTCTTTACTATTGTTTTGGACTTATATATTTTCTATTAAAATTGATACCCCCTTGGCCATTTGTATGTCTATCAATCTTCTTGTGCATGGATGCCCATGAGTCATCAATATCTTATAAGTTGGATGGGCTTATGCCATTTGTCCCTGATTGATTAGCCATCTGAAAATTATTTGACTATTAGTCATTGCATTGATATTTTATCATGAGATCTTGACAAGTGTTAAGGTCATGGAAATATTGATGAACCCTTTGATCTTTTTAAAACCAATGGCTACTTTTAGGGGCTCAAATTTTTAAATTTGTGTGCAAGTCAATTCCTTGATTTATTTCCTTTAGACATTTCCTTTTAGGCAATTTCCATGGACTTTTGCTTAGGGTACTTTTCCAAAAAAATCCTTCAGATTTTTTATAGACACCTTCTTGAAAGGAACATACCCTTCACGAAACTTGAAAATTACCCTTTTCCTTTGTGATAATTCCATTTAGAACCTTTTGAACAAATGGCCCTTCCGAAAGGAACATACCCTTCAAAAAAGTTGAAAAGTACCTTTTGGAAATTTTGAAGAGGACCACTTCTTGAGAAAAAGACCCTTTGACTTGTGTAAATGAACTTTTCCAAAAGGTAACCACCCTTTGGGAATATTTGGAATGGTATTTTTGAAGGGAAATTACCCTTTGGATAATTTGAAAATGAACTTCTTTTGAAGGATATGCACCCTTCAAATTTTTTAAAGTGCACCTTTTGCCTTTTTGAAAATGAGTTTCTTTTGGAAATGCCCCTTTTCTTGATTCTTTAAAATTCTCTGAGCAACATGAGAAAAAACTTCAAGGAAAAATTGACATGAAGTGCAAATCTTCAAATGATAAGAGTGGCATTTTTGTCCTGTGGGGTCAAAAACTACCAACAATAACCTATCTAGTTTCTCTAAGAATTTTGTATCACTTTGTTATCACTTGCCATTCCCCATCTCTCTTCTTATATTTATACCTTTTATAGGATTTCCATATCCTTTTATGTCACTTGTTAGATCAATTTACACCAATAAACAATTAATGCCTTTCCCTTCCATTTGGAAATTATTGTGGCATTTTATTCAATATTATTCACTATGTTGTTTATTGTCATGCTCTTGTAGTCTTTCAGAATCAACTATCAATCATAACTTTCATCATTTTACTCCTATAAATTACAATAATTATAACATTTATATAATTATTAGGTTTTCACTTTTTTCATAATTTTAAATATCTTATCAAGTGCATGCTCATAACCTAATCCTGTCAGTGCATTTTGGGCTCACTGATCTATCTATTGGGCACACATTTTGAATTTTTGTTTTGTATGTACCATGATCTATAGTTATCATTTTATTGGGCTTGTTTTTCATATGAAATTATATTTTACACACATTTATACCTTCATATTTCATGCACCTTAGGCACATACATGAGACTCAACAAGGAGTGCAATAGGCAATCATAGGACCATTGAACCAAAGATATGGTGTGCAACCTAACCAAGGTTATAGTGACTATGAGTAGCAATGTGGTTATAAAGGTGGCACTAGAGGATGTGTAATATTAAGGTTACCATAATGATATTATTATAAATATGGTTTAACAAACCACTACTAGTGTGACTATCCACAAAATTATACATATGGAGCATATAAGTTTGAGGAATGCCCAAACCTATATGCAAAACTCACGTACAAGGTGAAGTTTGATAAGGGTGCAAAAATGATAAAATGTGCATGAAAATTTAACCAATGAGTTATATAGTCAAATTAATAATAATATGGGCCCAAATTTTATTGATATGACTCATATTAGGCTACCTATATACCCTAAAAAGTCCCCTTGGGAGAAGTTTTGAAATAGATGTGAGCCAAAAAGACCTAATAGTAGGGTGGCAAGTTTAGATACCCTCCATATCACCTTTTTCATATGTATCACACCAAAAGGAGGTGATGTGTGAAACCATGGATGTGATTTGGAATTTGAAAGAATAAATCTAGTTTGCTCATGAATGGGAGGAGAAGGTCTAGTGAGAACTCTAAACATATGATGAATATGAGGGTGATCTTACTGACATAATCTCCCTTATATACATTGATAAAATGTTCTAGATACTAAGAGCTATTTTGGTTGGTTATACGATAAAATAATTGATTGGATTACATGTGACACACCTAATAAAATTCCATGAGTAAAAATTAGATAGAACATAGGCTATTAACAAGAGCTTATCATTCACACAGACATCAATGGCTAGTTTGTATGTGACATACTAGTGATACATTCATTAAGGTTGATATCCTTACTAGAGATGTTTGAAAAAAATAGGCATCCCCACACTACATCCCTCACCTCATTTACTATTCATGGTGAACAAAACACAAGTGAAACCCATGAGAATTATACCCAATGTTGATGTCAAGATAATGGACATAAATATATACATAGGCTTTTAGGTGATTGAAATTGATAAGGCTGAAAATTACCTAGAATTACTTGAAATCCCCTATTTCTTTGCCAATAATTCCAACATGTGATTCAAGAAATGCTACATGATATTTTATTAAAAAAGTGATTGCATGGTGATTGCATTGAAAAATGATCAAGGACCCTTGTATGTTGAAAGTGAGGAGTTGGAGGATGAATTAAACAACATTTTAAACATCACAACTCAAATGAGGGAGAATTTAGAGCCAAGTTTGGAAAACATCTTAAGTTATAATGATTCCCAATCCGCCTCTAATACCATAATTATTTCCACCAACCCATGAGTGCAAGAATCATATGAGGTCACTAGAAGAAGGTGTGGTGTGGTGTACTCAAACCCACTATTTTAAATTTTGTGAAAGATTATTCATGCCAATGTTATACCTTCCTAAAAATTGATTGGTGGAAGATGTGGCATGGTGTGATCAAGACACTAGCTTTAGAGTGTGTGAAAGGCCCCACACATTAGCATTAATCACTATTCATGTAGAAGGTAGATATGGATGTTGTAGTGCATGTTTAAATTAATGAAAGTGACTAGTACAAAGGTATTATCTCCAATGAAATTACTAGCCCCATCCTTTCATATGACACACTTGGATTGACCTCAAAGATCATAATCACTTAATTTTCACCTAAAAAACCACATTTAATAGTGAAAATTATGTGGGGAAAAACTATGAAGAAGACTTGATATGAGGTATGGCATGACCATAATATCAAGGGAAAGGTTTTACTATAATGATCCCCTACCCATGCCATTTTTGGGACTAGAGTGCCAACTATGCACATTGGAGCAAGAAATGTACCACATGCATTTAAAAAAAATTTGACTCAAGTTGTATTTAACCTAATGGGGTTTGGGAAATGATGTAATAAAGCTTAAACTATTTTATTTTTCACTTTGATTTTGATAGAGTATGGTAGATTAGTAATTTTTAATTATACTTTTTCACCTTTCAATACCAATAAAACGAGTTGAGTGAAGACTTTAATTTATGAGTATTATACTAGATGTCTAATTTTTTGGATGAGGATTTTTGAACTTGAAAATGGTGAAAAGGTGATTTTCACCAATAAAATATATGTATTATTGTGTGTGCATGACCTTAGGAACCTGAGATAAAGATTCAATACACTAAAGGACCGGTTACATTATTTAATGTGGGATAGAGGTGTCTAGATGAGAGGAAGAAGGATGTGCACATGTCAAGCATAAAACTAAAATAAAAATAGTGTGCAGAAGGAGATAAAGAAGACATGAATGTAAAAATATTAAAGTATTAAAATTCACATGATACTTGCATAATAAGAAGCACCTACAAGAAAAAACAAAAGGAAATCCAAATGTAAAACATAAGGCTTGAGGATATAAAGCAATAAACAGTCAACTTGCCAACTATAAAGTTGAAAAATAGTAAAGGTTGACAAAAAAATAAGGTCTAAAATTATTTGAATTGATTAATATCAAATTTTAAGTGCTCAAGTTATGAATCAACTTCACTACCCTATCACATGTTTAAATTTGGAAATAAAACTGTTGGAAGGACAACTACCTACCTACAAACCTGATTAGCCTTTGACCAACCTTCACAACTATAAATAGGGAAATTCAACTCATGTTAAGTGTTTTTGTTGAATGAATTTGATGACAGGTGTCAATATCTCTTTGAGGTATCCATTATAGGGAAAATTTGAGAGTCATATAGAAGATAAGGACCTTGAGCCTGAACCCTATAGAGTGTGGGGAGAAATGGAGAGTGGGATCATGAGATAAGATCTCTAAGGGAGTTGAGGAACACCTATTTCACAATCAAAGGGATGGAAACCGCATGTAATATTTTCTACATTATTTTTTCTTATTGTGTATGTGAGGATCATAATTTATAGGTTTAGCTTCCCTTCACAAGGAACTCAATGATTGACATTGTGTCAATCTAATATCAGAGTAAATGGAGAACCTTAGGAGAATGTAGGAGAAGAAGGACATGCATGAAATAAAAATAAATGATTAAGGGGTGTAGATGTGAAAAGAGCACCAAAAATTAAATAGTCACACATAGATCCAACTAAATTTTAGATAAAAGGTAAATAAAAGTACCCTCAATCGAGCATGGATGGTAAATGGTATAGAGTGAAAAAGATGACTCAACTAGAATTCAAGTTCCTCCATAAAGTGAAAATGGGTAGAAGATAGAAAAAATAAGGAGCATATCCAAAGAATAAAAATAAGTGGGTTATAGATGGTGAGTGTAGTCTCATGTTGAACAAGGCTAGGGACTTTTTAAAAGAAGAGAATGCATAGTGGAGGCTATGGATAAGTGCACTTAAGGTTTAGAGAGACTTCAAAGAAAGAAAGAGATGAAAAGGAAAGTAAAGGAAATAGATGGTTTCCACACTACTATGCTTGGTGGTGTATGCCTCAACTTGATTTAAGGAGAGAGGAAATTGAGAAGGTGTCTAAAAAGAAGACCAATGATCAAAGCTATCCCTAATTAGTTTTATTGGGACATATAAGAATTTGATTCAAAGAAGAGGTGCACCTAGGTTCAAGATGCATGAAGACAATGTGCAAGTAGGATATGGTAGTCGGTCTTAGTGGTAAACATAATGTTTATCAACATGTGAGTTTAACCCACCAATTGAAGAGTGAAGATAACATAAGCTTATTTGTGTACAACATAGGAGAGGTACAAAGGAAGGGTTTTTATAATCACAACTATAAGTATCAAGTGGTAGGGTGAATTACATACACCATTAAACGATGATATGAAACTAACACATAAGAATGCAAGGTGCACAAGGAAAAATTTAGGATGCCAAAAAAAAGGGAACATATTCTTTGGTGTGTAGAGGTTAGTGTGAATCTGAACCCAATTTATCCCACATGTTCTATTGGTTAAATTAATCTTTATCATGAGATGGCATGTGAGTTTGACTTGCCAAGGTAAGGGGATTACAAGGTTGGTAATAGTTTGAAATTTTTACTTTATAAATTGGCTTAAAGGACAATGAGACATGGAGCATAGGAAGCTTGTTAAAAAGTGTAAATCCATAGAAAGTAGATTCTTATTGTGTATCTCTATAGGAAGTTGGATTGAATAATGAAATAAGTGAAATAAATGAATGGGTTGTCCAAGGATGGAAAACAAGGTTAGTGTGGGGTGATGTTGACCCCTGAAATCAACTAAGTATATCTAAGTTGAGGAGTGTTTTGGTAATTTGTCTTGTCAAGGCCAAATACCAACCCATATAATCCAAAACATTTCATAATAATGTTGATCATATTCAAAGTGGTCTAAAGTATGTATTTTTTGTCTTAAAAGAGACAAGTTTTGGCCATTCAATGATAAAATTAGTGTCAAAAGGTCATAAATAATGCCTTAATGATTCTTTCAAATACATTAATATTTGTGTAATTTCCTAAGTTCTAAAGTTTCATACTTTTAAAAGGTCATTTAATGTAAGTATAAGCCTAAAAAGGCCTCAAATGAGCTTACAAGTGCCAATTTTGGCCCTAAAAACATGTCAAAATGTTTATTTTTTGTTATAACATGTTAATAACTCGTGGTATTCCTCTCCATGCATTAAAATTGGAAGTTCGTAACTTTAGTTATGAATAAAAGGTAAAAAGAACCCATTTTCATGCTTATTTCAAGAAAGTCTATGGACTTGTAAGGCCATTCCATACAACCAAGGCCATGATCAAGAGGAGGAAGGCATGATATGGGTTACATAATAATTTAAAGGAAATAAAAATCAAAATAGGCCCAAAAATGGTTCCTTCCATTCACCTTGTTTGCAAAGAGCTCTTCAAGTTTACAAATGGTACAATCATGAGAGAGAAAATCTAGGTTTGAAATTTTGGTTAAAAACATTAAACTTATATATATTCCATATAGAGTAATTGGATCTTAAATTGGTTTTTTATCCTTCATGAATCAACCCTTTGAAGTCAAGGCATACACCAATAGTCCTACATCTAGGAAGGCAGTTAGTTTTTTGTAATTTCTCTTCATCAGGGCATCACAACAAGAAAATTAAAGTTTTAAAAGATTCTTATGGACATGACTCACCCTTACATGATATCAATTATTCCTTTTCACATGTTTGAGGATCATGTGGATCTCAAGAACACATAACATTTCAACTTTGCAATCTAGATTCTTCTAAAGGATATTATACGATCAAGGAGAGAGAAAGCAACATCAATGTTTCTTGGAGTATTGTTTATAAGGTTTATTTATTGTTCACATGTCCTTTAATATTCTTAAGTTTAATAAAGCTTAATTTTTAATAAACCCACCCATGTGCTCTCAACATCTCCATTGAAATCACTGTTTAGCAAATATTAAGGTCTTTTAGCATATTTTAAGGTTTTAGCAAAATCCTAGGTTTCATTTTAACACCATATACCTCCTCCAATGACCATTAAAGTGGTGTGACTATTTATTCCATATCTATATGATTCCTCCATGGTCCTCAAGACTAATTTTTGATAGGTTTCAATGATCTTTTCACCTCCTTTTTATTACATTCATCTTCACTATTTTTTGACTAACATTCCTCACTATTGTTGAGCTTGTTTATCATTCCATCCTCAATTCCATAAGTTTACATCTTTGATTCATCATATAATCACCATTACATCCTATCCCATCCCATGAAAACATTTTCAAGAAGGAGTCATAAGGGATAAATACTATCATGAGTATGAAGGATGGTATGCAACCATAGAACCCTACTAAACTAAGATAAAATGATGACCTAAAATAGGTAAAAAGCATAGTCAAGATGTATTTCAAGAGAATATTATCTTGAAGGAATATAATGCATAGATACCACATGTTTAAGCTTCAAAAATATCATCAAGATTGCTTGGAAGGAGGGACAATTTCACTAAGATTGTTTATTGCTGAATAGTCATGAAACAAGGACCTAAAACAAGTCAAAAGCACAATCATGGTTTTACATGAAGTAAAAAGGAAGGTAGATAAGGAATTTATATTTTTAAGGTCTTTGATCAATTTACATCCTCAATTTGTAGTAATGGAAATACAAGGAGTAGGTTCATGTTTGGTGACCTCCCCAAGGTCAAATTTAAGCTCTGTCCATACAAGATGACCTCATATAGTCACATATAGTTGTACTACACAACCACTTCAAAAGATTGGTTATGATCAATGTATGAGTGGATTTGATAAATTAGTGAATGGTATTAATCTATTTGATAAATTAAAATGTCAAAATCAAAGGATATATCCATAAACTTATAGTAAAGTGTCCTTATATAAACCTACAGGTTTGTTTTCAAGTCAAAGCTTCCAACTGTGAGGTCTCATCAAGTTCTTTAGGCCTATCTAGGTTCTTGGTGCCTATTTGGATTAACAAAATACATGAATATTTGAGATGGATAATCTTATTTTAACGTTCAAAAATAAATTGAAGTCAATTCCTTGAATATCTAAGGAAGCAAAAATTACAACCTACAGCTAGCTTCAAGAACAAGTTACAACCAAGAAGGGAGAAAATTATATGACAAAGAATTTCATGATGGAGACATTTGAGAGAAGTTATTGATATTATTTAGATCATTTTATAAGTGAAGTACATATTCACACCTATTTTTATCTATTTTCAAACTCTTTAAGGCCTAGACCCTGTTACAGTCTATGCAATCAACTACAATCAATATAGCATAGTCAAGCTAAGAGTAGGAGAATAGGCTTGAAAATATGAAGGAATAATGATAAACATATGAAGGGATAGTTTTCTAAATAATATGGTCATAAGTTTTTTACCCAAATGCATACTATAAAGGATAACCAAACTTTTCTTTGTCATTTCCATAAAAAAAACACCACCTATGACCTTCTTAAGAGAGCAGACCTATCTTCAAGATGGCAGATAGGATTAAGACACATTGATCAAGGAGTTTCATGTTAAAAATATGATTAAATGGAATAATGACAATATTAAATAATAAATGGCATGAATAAGGGAGGCTCCATACACTAATCTAAAGTCATCCACTTCATGAAATTGCACGTACAACCATACTAAATAACAAGTTCCTCACATAGTCATATGTTAGTAAAGTGAACACTCAAAGACCATTCAAGTCAAGAGGTGGAAAAATGAAGACATATCATGAAATTAAAGTGACTATTTTTCATCTCCAATATCTTTTTGAATATCTAAAACAATTCCAACTCAATAAGATAAAGGTACACAGGTTAATTATATGGATTTGGATTGTGTAAGGCCTAAAGGCCTTGTTTGAGGAGAGAACATGCTAGAGAGAGGGGTGAGAGATGATTTAAATTGAGATGAGAGTAATGATAGGTACAAAATTAGTGTTAATTTTATCTTAAACACTTTCATTTCTCATGAAATCACCTATAACATGCATCAACATAGTCAAGTATACACACAGTCAAAACTTAGCAGGCAATTTTGATAAAATTCAAGGTTATTTAGCACCTACATATGGAATTAGCCTCTAAAAATTGGTAAAAATTGTAATTAAAACTTATTCAAGTATAATATTCCATATTTAAGGTCAAATTATTGGTTTATGTGCTCACTATTTTAACACAACCCTCTCATAGTCAGTAGACAGTCAAAAAGAGACTAAATGAGATTTTGGAAAGTTTTGATAAGCAAAATGAAGGTTTTTACCTCCATAATAAGGTTTAAAAATATATAATTGTGATTTTAAGTCATTACATACATGATGATAATGGTCATTCATGAAATCCATACATGAAATCCCTTGAGGGCACATTTAAGATGAGAAAGGTTATATCAGGCATGTGTGTTCTTAAGACTCTTGCTTTTTAAGAGACTTGTTAAGGATTTATACACCATGTAGAGAGGTTTTTAAATATATTTTAAATGTTATATAGTGTTTATAATATCATTTAAATGAGAATATAGGTAAACTCAATGATCAAGGGTTACACATGCTAATTAATAAAGAGACCTTACATGTAGTCCTAAGAGGCCTCAAAGCATAAATAGAGTTTGGGAAGAAATTTTGGGTAATAGGGAGTGAATTTTAAGGTAAATAAGTGTTTTTTAATCCATAATATCAATATATAGTCACCTTAGATCTTGAAACTCAAATTTGGCCAATCAGGCTTAGAAGTTAGTCTTAAGGCATATAGCACCAAAAGACATTTTCAAACCCTTAAGAAAGATGACACCATGATAAGTTATAATGAGATGTTAAATGTACTATTAATTTATATTAAATAAAATAATATTGGGATGAAATATCAATTTTATCCAAAAAGATAAATTTGAACTATGTAGGCTAAAACACCCATTCAAACCACCTGATCAAGTGCTCGTATCTTTCACCACATGAAGAGTTTGGCCAAATTATTTTCTAATGTTTTTAGGAACCATAAATTAATGAAAAATTTAGGTTTATTGATGGGTTTTGATTTATGAATAATTGCTAAGAGCATAAGCATGTCTAGAATTCATGCAAAACCCTATAGTCAAACTTCTTTATGTATGTATCTTTTCATACCTTCTACATGGGAACCCAATAATATTAGGGAAGTTGATCAGATATACAATAAATATTCATGGTAATAATTTTAGTTTTTTAGCACTATACTTTATGAACCATCATTAAGAAGGTTCACCTTTAAAACCCTACCAAACCTTCATAAGGACTAGTTTTGAGAAAAGTCAATTTTATTGAAATTAAAACCTCATGAATCATCCTAAAACATCTTAAAAAATTAACTAAACTTAGAGAGGTTTATATAAATTATAATTTTTTGTATTAAATTATATGGATCATGTCATAAAATAGAGTTTTTTTGAAAAAAAGAGTTGAAAGGAGAGGTACAAGGTAGTTTAATGGATTCCAATCCATAGAGAGTGAATGTTGTAAATTTTTATTCCTCTTAAATCAATTATATGGTCAAAACCATGCTTGGAAATGCCTCTGTGATCTCCTTCAAAATAACCAGTCTGCATAAATTCAAGGTAGATTGACCTAGTCAACTAGTCAGACTGAGTTACAGGTGTTTCTTCATCAAAATGACCTATCTAATGATATGAGAAATTTTTATAGGCATAAATATCATTTTATTTTTAGTTTTAAATGTTTTCATGTAGGTTATAATGGTCATCAATGCAATAAGTTAGGCTACTAGGCCTATTTGTCCTAGTATGCTTATTTGACCGATCAAGTAAAGATGAAATTAGGGTTAAAAATATATCAATGGAGTGCATATGGAGTTGTCATGAAACATATCTATCCTTAAATTGGAGTTATCATGAAGATTTATTATTCAAGTTCTAATTCATATAAAAGGAGGGCTTAAGAAGTTATCTTGTCTTAAGTGCCAGTCACTCTAGTTGACTGATCCTTAATTAATCATCATGCATGTTCCTTGATCTTCATGAAAGATAAGTCATCCACTTATCTTTGTCTCATGTTAATTGAATTTAAATAACTAATTAATGGTGTATCATGTTCAATAAGGAGCTTTGACAAGTCAAGATGGCCCACCCTCTCATTCCAATGCCTAAGAACTCATGCAAGAACATTCAACATAAAGACTTGTCTTAAGGACTATTATTAACAATTTGTAATGGAAATTGACTAAAGCTGAATATTAGATGACTCTCTCTTCTATCTTATATTCCAATCTCTTGGATAATTCTCTTTTCACTTCTGTATATTTAGGATTTCAAGCCAATTTTCAAGATCCCTCTCTTGGGCATGATTAAAATCTACCAAGATTGAGATTTGTAACCTTTTGAGATGAATAAAATGACTATTTTTATATTCATAAATACTAGTATAGTGTGTTATATTGGTTTTATTTACACATGTGGTAGTAATTTCTCCCTTGTCAGGCCCTGATCGCAGACCATATATAATGTTTGATGAGATTGATTGAGCTAATAATGGATATATTGATTGGGTAGTGCCTTGAGTCAGGCCTATTCCATCATTTCCCTCATTATTTGATCATTTGATGAACCTTTATATGAAATACTATTACGTAAGAGTCCTTTGGAATTGTATATTCAATTATTTGAATTGTCTTATCAATGTTTTATGAGCTCAAATAGAGTGGATAAACCAAAAATATACATGTATCACCATCAGTAAAATAGCTTTCCCTTTAAATTTTCCTTCTAACCCTTTTCATCCCAAAAAAGTAATTTAGTTTTAGGAAACAGATCTAGAGTGTTACATCAGAGGAGCTAGCCTTACAAATCTAGAGGCTTGGTCTAAGATACAGGTGTCCCACACCTTAGATCATTCCAATGTTAGTCTAGTTGTGAAAGAAATTTGAGAAATCTACCTTCAATAGGGTGTTATATGGGTTACTAATAGTTTTATCATGTCTGGTAGGACATAGATCTAGCCATTAAAGTACACATTTTTAGCATCATCATCTTTAGAATTAGTTTCAAGTATTCATATGGTCCTCATATCTAAGGTAAAGGGTAATTTTTGTTCATAAATTCAGTTATATTCATCTATTTTCTAGGCTATGGCAGCCTATGGAGTAGACTTTGGTTATTCATCTGATTATCAACCCTATCCACCATCCCAATTCCAATATGATCCTTATTCATCTCATCCTCATCCCTATTATCCCTACCATGATATGTATCAACCTTATGTATAGCATCACTAACCATATATAGAGATTTATCAGCAGTATGGTGACTCATATCAATCCTATGATAACCTTCATGAGCCTTGTTATCTTCTTAATCAGCCAAATCAAGTCCCAAAACAATCCATTTCAAGCTTAAACCAAACCCTATTTGGTTATGAGACATAAATGGTAAGCATAAACACTCAAAATATCTATGGATAGGATATTCCCAAGCATCAAATTAAGAGCATGAGAGCTTCACTACAATAAGCTAAAGAGGTATGTGCATCTTTCATAAGATAAGGCCATTCAAAATTTAGTGGTGATATCCTAGACATAGGTGGTCTAATTGTAGGCATTAAAGAGAGGTTGGTGGTCCATGAGAAACATCAGGGCCACCATAATCAATAACATGTTCCCATTTATCCCCCTTTCTCTTTATGAAAATCAAACAAATGTGTATAATAGACCTCAATTTTACATTCAAAGCTTGCCAAGCTTTCCTAATTATAATTCTATCCAAGAGAGACCTTAGAAAAAGGAATAAGTGTGTTTTAAGGAGGATAATTTTCATGTTTCATAGTAGGTCATATAGGAATATTCATCTTTAGATTTGTAGGCAAATATCTCTAATGAGTTGGTTCATGATTTTGAGGCTCACCTAGCCAAGTAAGTTGAGCTTGAAAACCAACATCTTCAACAATCAATGGTAGCTATAAAGGCAACATAATCTTAGAAAGTTACAGTTCTTTAATTTATTCCCATGGCTACAACAAGTACAAAAGAAGAAGCTCCTAAACCCAATTTCATGACTTAGAAATAGATGTATCAGTCTAGGGAAAAATAAGATCATTCAAGTATAAGTTCAAGTGTTGTTATAGAGATCAAGAAAGAAGTCATTTAGCCTCCACGTATCCCTCCTCAAAAGCCCAGGAATTTCCTTCATGGAAAACTATTCAAAATAACATGTAGCAGAGAGAGGAGGTGAAGGTGATCAAGGTTGAGTAGCCTCATGATCATAATCAATCATCAATGGTAACATCTTTGAACCTTTCTCATCTTCTTGAGTATTTTCAAGGATCCACCATGCCTATTCTTAAGAAGGAGCCTCTCCTTTATGAATTGAATGAGGAAAGTGCAACTGAGTTGAATGAAGATGATAGAGTATATAATGATCAAAAGGAAAACATCACCGTTGGCACACTCCCTATCAAAGAAGAGTATAATCCAATATCTCAAGATGCAAAAGAAGATTAATTGAAAGAGGAAGTTGAGCTAGATGATGAGCTACAAGTACAAGAATAATTACAAGAAGAAGAGGTTGTTGATATCCAAGAAGAAGACACTCCAATTTAGAAAGAGTAAGATGTTTTCCATGAACTATTTGGTCATATTGTAGCTACCATTCATCATGATAGTCTGCAAGAGCTTGCATCAATAAAAGACAAGTACCAATAAACAAGTGAAGATGAAGAACAAGCTAAATTTGAGAGCACATCAAGTCAACAAGTAGATGTTGAAGATGAACTAACTTCAAGTGATCAATCTAAAATAGCAAATGATGATTTTTAGCTTCATGATCATGACTTGTTTGATGTCATCAATTCAGGGCATTCTTTACTTGAATGTGGTCCATTTCAGGATAAGATAAGTAATTTTATCAAGGACAAAGCAATCAATCATCCAAATAATCAAATATAAGAAGTTATTTCTTAGGAGATGAATTGTTTGAGTCTCTTAAATAAGGTTATCAACTCCTTATCCCATATTCAGATATATCTCTACTTTTAGAAGTTGAATATGAACTCAAATGGCCTCAATAAGTCATGAAATCAGATCCATCTCTCTTTGAGACTAGCCTTGCAATAGTAACACATGAGCCACTTTAAGTTGTTCAACATGATCATAATCATCAACTAATAAATGAAGAAGATTTTAGATTTTTCTTGTAAAGTACATGGATTTGGGAGGAGTATTATTTGGTCTTAGACTCATGTCTATAACTCATGCACCTAAAATTGGCACTAAAAGAACTAGTTGCTTCCCCAAGAGATTATGAGTGTGCAAATGATCCCATATGTAAGAAGATGCTATCAAGAATGTTTCAAGATTCCATGGTGGAAAATATAGATTTCCATTTGACCCTGGATGAAATATTTTCACTTTAGGTTAGTTGTTTTAGGTTTGTCTTATTTCAATAAGTGAATAACACAAACAATTGTCTATTGTCTTGTCCTTATTTTTCCTTAGGTTAGGTTGATTTTTAGTTTAGTTTTTGTTCATTTCATTGTTTATTTTTATTCTTATTGTTGTTTTAGTCAAAAGAGGTGTATCAAAATTCAAAAGTATGTTTGGAAGTCAAGAGGGTCATCAAGCCATCAAGTAATGTCTCAGATTGTCATTATCATATCAAATCTAGTAGGTTCTTTTGACTAGCAGGATGGTCAACCCCTGTGAGTCACCAAAAATGTTAGTAATTTGGCCTATCAAGGCCAAATACCAACCCATGTAATCTAAAAAATTTCATAGTATTGTTAAGCCTATTCAAAGTGGTCTAAACTATGTTTTTTTTGCCTAAAAGAGATAAGTTTTGGCCATTTAATGATAAAATTGGTGTCAAAAGGTCATAAATTCCTTCATAATTCCTTCACATGCATTCATATTTATGTAAATTCATAAGTTTTAAAGTTTCATACTTTTAAAAGGTCATGTAATGCAAGTATAAGCCTTTAAAAGGCCTCATATGAGCTTATGCATGCCAATTTTGGCCCCAAAAGCATGTTAAAAGGTTTATTTCTTGTTCTAACATGCTAAATACTTGTTGTATTCGTCTCCATACATTAAAATTGGTGGTTCATAACTTTTTTTTTGAATAAAAGGAAAAAATATCCCATTTTCATGCATATTTCAAGCAAGTGTATGGACTTGTACAACCATTCTATACAAGTGAGGCCGTGAGAATGAAGAGGAAGGCATAACAGGGGTTCCATAAGAATTTAAAGGCAAGAAGAAGGAAAACAAGCCCAAAAATGGTTCCTTTCATTCACCTTACTTATTTTCACATAAGTAGAGCCCTTCTAGTTTGTAGATGGTACAACCATGAGAGATAAATCTAGGTCTGCAATTTTGTCCAAAGAAAGTAGACTAAGATAGCTTCCATCTAGAGCAAGTCAAGTTGAGAGTAGGAGAATAGGCATTAACATATGAAGGAGTAATGGTAAAAATATGAAGGGATACTTTTCTAAATAATATGGTCATAAGTTTTGTACCTAAATGCATACTATAAATGAGAACCAAACTTTTCTTGGTCATTTCCATAAAAACACCACCTAGAACCTTCTTAAGAGAGCATGCCTATCTTCAAGATGGAAGATAGGATGAAGACACAATGATCAAGAAGGATTTTCATGTTCAAAATATGATTCAATGGAATAATTATGATATGTATTTATCAATAACATGAAGAGTGGAGTCTCCAAGCACTAATCTATAGTCATCCACTTCATGATATTGCACCTATAGCCATACTAAATAGCAAGTTCCTCACACAGTCATATACTAGGAAAGTGAACACTCAAAGACCATTCAAGTAAAGGGTGTACATATGAAGACATAGCATGTAATTAAAGTGACTATTTTTCATCTCCAAGATCTTGGTCAAGATCTAAAACAATGCCAACTATATGGATTTAAACTGTGTAAGGCCTAAAGACCTTGTTTAAGGAGAGAACATGCTAGAGAGAGGGGTAAGAAATGGTTTAAATTGATGTGAGAGGAATGATAGGTACAAAATGATCATGAATTTTATCTTAAACACTTTCATTCCTCATTTAATCACCTACAACATGCATCAACATAGTCAAGTACACACATAATCAACACTTGACAAGTAGTTTTGATAGAATTCAAGGTTTTTTTAGCATATACATATGTAATTATCCTATAAAAATTGGTAAAAATGGTAATTAAAACTTATTAAATCCTTCCATGCTATCTTTAAGGTCAAATTATTGGTCTAGGTGCTCATTGTTTTGATACAATCTTCTCATAGTCAACAGACAGTCAAAAAAAGACTAAATGAGCTTTTGGAAAGTTTTGATAAGAAAAATGAAGGTTTTGAGATCCATAATAAGGTTTAAATATATATAATGGTTATGTTAAATCATTACATACATGATTATAATGGTCATTCATGAATTCCATACATGAAAGCCCTTGAGGGCACATTTAAGATGAGAAAGGTTATAACAGGCTTGTATGTTCTGAAGACCCTTGCTTGTTAAAAGACATGTTAATGATGTATACACATTATAGATACATTTTAAAATAAATTTTAAATGTTATAAAAATTTTATAAGCTCATTTAAAATGAGAATATAGGCAAACTCAGTGATCAAGGGTTACATAGGCTAATTAGCAAAGAGATCCTACAGGTAGTCCTAAGAGGCCTCAAATAAAAAATGGAGTTTGGGAAGAAAAATGGGGTAATATGGAGTGAATTTGAAATTAAATAAGTGTTTTTTAATTCCTAATATCCATATACAATGACCTTAAACCTTGAAACTCATATTTGGCCAATTAGGCCTAAAAGCCAATGTCAAGGCTTATAGCACCAAAAGGCATTTTCAAACCCTCTAAGAAAGATGACACCATGATAAGGTATAATGAGATTATAAATTTCCAATTAAGGAATATTAAATAAAATAATATTAGGAGGAAATATTAATTTGGTCCATAAAGAGAAATTCAAACTATGCAGGCTAAGACACCCATTCAAGCCACCTGATCAGGTGCTCATATATTTCACCACGTGAAGAGTTTGGATAAATTATCTTATAATTTTTTGATTACCCATATTAAATTATAATTAATTAATAATTGATTTTTTTTTATGGGATTTGATTTATGAATAATCACTAATAAAATAGGTATGCCTAGAATGCAAGTAAAACCCTATAGGCAAACTTCTTTACGTGTGTATCTTTTCATACCTTTTTCATAGGAACCCAATATTATTAGGGAAGTTGAGGGGGTATACACAATAATTATTCATGTAAATAATTTTGGTTTTGGAGTAATTTAATTTATGAACCAGCATTAATAAGGTTTACCTGTAAACCCCTACCAAAGCCTCATAAGGACCAGTTTTGAGAAAATTCAATTTACTTGCAATAAAAACCTCATGAATCATACTATAACCTATTTAAACATGAATTAAACTTATATATGGTCCCATAAATGATAATTTTTCATGTAATTATATGGATCATGGTATAAAATATAGTTTTTTTAATAAAAAGTGTTGAAAGGAGAGGTACAAGGAAGTTTAATGGATTGCAATCCATGGAGAGTGAGTTTTGTCACTTGTTATTCATAATAAATCCATAATATGGTCAAAACCAGATTTATAAATTCTTCTATGAGCTCCTTAAAAATAACCAATCTGTATAAATTCAAGGCAAATTGACCTAGTCAACTAGTTTGACAAAGTTACAGGGGTTTCTTCATCAAAAGGACCTATCTCATGATATGAGGAGTTGTTATAAGAATAAATTGCATTATATTTTTAGGTTTAAATGTTTTCATTTAGGTTATAATGGTCATCAATTTAAGAAGTTAAGCTACTAGGCTTATTTAGCCTAATATGCCTATTTAACGAATCAAACAAAGATGAAATTGGCATTGAAAATATATCAAAGGAGTTCATATAGATTTGGAATGCCAAATATATGGCCTTCAAGTGGATTTATCATGCACATTCAGTATTCAAGTGCTAATTCATGCAAAGGAGGGATTAAGAAGGAGTTATATTGTCTGAAGTGCCAATCATTCTAGTTGATTGATCCCTGACTAATCATCATGCACATTCCTTTATCTTCATGAAATATAAGTCATACACTTATCTTGGTATCATTTTAAGTGTATTTAGCTAACTAAGGAATGGGATATAATTTTGAGGAATGAGATTTGACAAGTCAAGATGGCCCACCATCTCTTTCCAATGCCAAAGAACTCATGCAAGGAGCTCATGCAATAACATTCAACATAAAGACAAGTCTTAAGGACTATTATTAGCAATTTTTATTAGAAACTGAATATATTTTAAGATTATATGACTCTCTCTTCTCTCTTATATGCCAATCTCTTGGCTCATTTTCTTCTCACTTCTATATATTCAGGCTTTCAAGCCAATTTTTCAAGATCCCTCTCTTGGGTATGATTAAACTCTACCAAGATTGAGATTTGTAACCTTTTAATATGAATAAAATGATTATTTTTAGATTCTTATATACTAGTATAGTGTGTTATATTGGTTAATTTTCACATGTGGTAGTACTTTATCCCTTATCAAGTCTTGATCTCACTTAGTTACTTGTATGTCATATTATGTAGGTCATATACAGTGTTTGATGTTGATTGATTGAGATAATAGTGGATATATTTACTAGTTAATTCCTTAAATTAGGCCTATTACATAATTTTCCCTCATGATTTGATCACTTGATGAACCTTTATATGAAATATTGTTGCATAAAATTCCTTTGGAATTGTAAATTTAGTGATTTGAATTGTCTTATCAGTATTTTATGAGCTAAAATAGAGTGGATGAACTAAAAATATAGGTGTATCACCATCAGTAGAATATATTTCCATTTAAATTATCCTTCTAACACTTTTCATCCCAAAAAAACAATTTAGTTTTAGGAAATAGATCCAGAGTGATACATCAGAGGAGTTAGCCTCACAAATCTAGGGGTCTAGTCTAATATACAGGTGTCCCACACCTTAAATAATTCCAATGTTAGTCCAAGTGTGAAGGATATCTACGTAATATACCTTTATTAGGGTGCTATCTAGGTTGCTAATAGAGTGCACACATGATAGATGAAGACATAAATGGGTGATAGAATTCCCAAGGACCAGAGAGTGCACATCTAGAGTTAAATTGAACATGAGTGTATGCACAATAGGAAATACTATCAAGGTAGACACAAGCCAAAAAATATCAAGTCCATGTGCACAAATGATAAAATAATAATATCAAGATAAACAAGACCACATGAATCCAAGAACTACAATAAGAATCATGGGGATAAGTAGTGGGAGTTATTATTGATAGATTATTTTTATATGTAGTTGAGAATTGATGGTGAGTGGTGAGGTAGATGGCATAAAATAGACTATAATAATACTTTCCAAGTGGACATCTGACACAATAACTACTAAGTGATAGTATTTGAGTTACCAAGTGACATGCAGGGTCTCAGAAATCCTATAAAATGTAGTCACATAAGAAGTAAAACATGATGGTTAGACCTTAGAGAAAACACTTCCATATTGTTTTTAGATTGTCATTTGATTTAGAGGTATAATGTCAACTAAATATAAGACTAGTAATGATATCTTGTACCATTATAAGCATTGTTAGTACCTTGTATAGATGATTTATTATGTAATGGATATTTTTATTATTTTAAATATCAATATCTATGGCTATGAATATTAGATCCTTGATATTAATCTGATGATTATGTTTTTTATAAGTTTACATGTGTCTTCTCTAATGAAAGGATGAACATTTGAATATGGTATTGTTTTTATGTAGTTGTACACAATTATGTTTTTTTATTTCCATGATTTAAGGAAATAATACAAATGCACTTTAGATACTAGCACATATGAGTAGTAACACTCGATAAAATACATTCACCACCATTTCCAACTAAACTTGACCTACTGTGGTTTGCTTCTATGCACTTTAGGTGAGCACAAAATGTTCTCTTATGTGATATGCCAATGTGAGAAGGTTATGTGTTGAGATCCTAGGGGATGTGTTCAATATTGGTGTGTGATTGACCAAAACTAGAACATCAATAATTTTACCCAAAAACTACTTTCCATACACAAAGGGGTCATAATTGATATGTGGTGTGGCATTAATAATTATACAAAAAGTATTTACAAAAAGGTTTTTCTATTATGCCTAGCAAAAAATACATAGAGGATGACCTTTTTCAAATGCTTGGGAGCTTGGCCTAATGATGAAAATTATTATTTGATTGGTAGTCTTTCATGAGGTGATCGTATACATCATTGAATGAATAAATCTATGATGGTATAACAAGTTGGGTGGTGATCAATCTTAATAAGGAGTAGATTGTAGAGATGTTCATCATGTGATAGGGAGACCTGAGGTATGACACATTCACATAAACATTAAGCATATTTGATTACACTTTTACTAAAATCATAATAAAGTGTTATAAAATAAATAAAAATACCACTATATAATTCATAAAACAACCTCATAGGACATTCAATTTCCATTTCCCATGACAGAGTTTCAAGGCCATTTTTTTAAAATATAATTTGTCTATGTTTTATTGGATTTATAGGGAAGATTTTGATGAACTTGTTAAGCCTTATGTCTTGATTTTTTACTTCACCCATTAAAATTATCAAAACCCCATGGATTTTAATTGGTCAAAGTTTCTATCATAGAAATTAGGTGAACAATTAGGGGATTGGTCTAGGTCTTGGAATTGTAGGTATCCCTCATTATTTTATTTTTAATTGTAAAAAACATGATTTCCATAAATTGGATCTACAAAATGAATGTGAATACCCCATAAAAGAGTATACATAAATGATTAGGGATAGTAATATGAAATATTAAAAACCATTCTTGTTGTTACAATTATTTTTTGATGCCCATTTACAAGCAACTATTTAGATAAAAACATATGAGGCTCTTTTTTAGCACCCAAGCCTTGCTCAAACCTAGTGGGGTGGAAAATTTATGTATCCAAAACCTCTCTAATTTATTTACCAATATGTATTTTATATATATATATATATATATATATATATATATATATATATATATATATATATTCTTGAACCTTCCTCCATACATGAATCCTAAAAAAATTCTATAAAGACTAATAGCTCTTGAATATTTTAGGTAGGTTTGCGAAGCAAATGTTCTACTTAGGGGATGAAGAAAGTAGGGTTTTAAATTAGCTATTTCAATTTAGAGTCTATTCCATTACAAATGGTGGTGTTTTTATTTAACCATTTTTATAATGTGCTATAGTGAATATCCTAATAAAATTGGAATAAGTTATTCTAAAGTAATCCAATTAAATGAATTCATGTTTATAATATTCTGATAAACATCTTGAATTTGAGAATATACTAAATATTGATAAGTATAAATGCCAAACAATATTATGAAATTTTAAATATGAGTTAGAAATGACATTTAGTTTATTCAATGATTTTTGGGTATATCTAACAGGTATATGTGTAGAATAAGTCAGACTGATGTTCTATCTTGATTCATTATATTCTATAAATTTTCTCTCTATCAACTGAGATACTACTATCAGGATATAGATACTACTGGTTCCTAGTTGTACACCTCTAACACTCAACCTTGCACACTTTGAAAGAAAATGGAAAGCAAAGATGGAAAACCCAATGATATGTCATTGTAGGTGGGGAAGGGTTTGGCATCTAGAATAAACTAAATAGATAAAATGATTCAGAGGTACCTACAAATGGTATGGTCAGCTCCCTACTACTTCTGGCTCTACCTAAACCAAGGTGAGAGGACCTACAGGGTAGCTTGCTCACATGGAGAGATTCTTCAATTCAACCTTCATGGGGATTTTTAGCATAAAATAAAAATACATATGACCAAGGTATAACCAAACTTGTACACTCCACCTAGGAAGGGTTGTCACAATGAATGCATAAATTCTCTAAGTCATACACAAGCTACTAAATACAGATGGGGATGTGCATGTAACCTTCATTCTAAATTTTTTTTTAACAATAAAGGGTTGAATAAAAGATTTCAATGCTAAGATATAAAACACAAGGTGAAAATACATGTTATATGAGCAAGATCATATGCATTTATAGGTAAATGACACTTATGATATGTAACAATGATTGTATCATTTGCAGGGTAGGATAGTTTTTTGATAATAAAGAGGAAGGGTTGGTGGTGTGGTAGAAATTTTTCAAACAATAGGGTATCTTTCAATATTCATGACATTATCCTTTGTAGAGATGTAGAAAAGACTCAGATGCAACCTAAAAAAAATTCCAAATTAACCCTTAAAGATTACCATAAATTGAAACTAATCTTTCAAACACTTTTCCTTGACAACTCCATAAACCTAGGGTGCCTTAATAAGTTATTCAAAAATATATCCCAAAATAATATATAAAGGGTTTATAATCTATATCTATGCTCAGAATGATAACCAATAATGAACACAATCCCAAACATCCAATCAGCAAAAAATGCAAAACATATTACTATGCTTCATCAATAGGAAATAACATCAAACCATAAACATTTTCATTAATTTGAAAAGAAACGTTACACACATCATTTTTAAAAATGTTTCCAAGAGGAAAAGCATGGTGAGTTTGCTATTTTGACAAGGGAAACATAAACACGCTTTCAAAGCTTGATAATGGTTATACAGCTGAAACCACCTTAACAAGAGAGACAAGGTCTACACACAATAATGGATCCTAAGAAAATTCTACAGAACCCAGACTTAGAGAAAAATAAAGACCTACATCATCCAACACAATAACCAACACAATGGCCAACTAACATCTTGAAAAGAGGAGAAACTCTCTATTTATAAATTTTTACCCATTTCAAATCTGTAGTTTCCAAAGTCCCACTAAGATCCTCCTAGTTGTAATAAACCTTTTGCCATGCCTAGAATATTCATGTAACTATAAGGAAAATCATGGTTATAACTGCCTCTACAAGAAATGATGAAGACTTGAAATAAATATATTGATCTCTTGGCTATAAATTAATTTAACATGAGCTAGAAAGAGAATATTTATGATTTAAAAACCAAACAAATTTTATATTTATGTGTAACTACCTGAGGATCCCCTTGATCACTTATTTGGACAACTAAAGACTTCTAAATAGTTTCCCTCCTCTTATGCACACCATGGAACAACCTGATCTTGTAATGATTTCATGGGAATATTCTAGATCCATGGCTATTCAAATGATCTTCTTTAGAGTGTCCCACCTTAGATTTGTAAACCTATAATACGCTTCTATGGATGAGCTTGGACAAGCACCATAATAAAAAAATATAAAAAACTTAGGTTATTTTCAACTTTTTACTTTTTGGCTCCAACTTATATCTCATATTTTGCTTTTTTGCACTTTTGATTTTTCAAATTTGGCCTTTTTTAATGCATAAATTCATTATTTTCAGCCTTTTACCTATTTGAGCAAATCCTTGCCCCTTTTACAAATTTGTAATTTGCAAATTTCCATGTTGTAACTATCACTTATAATTCCCCTAGGAAAATCCCTTAGGGAAATCTTCTAATGAGCACAATAAGGGGTTATATAAAGCTATGTTGAATTGTAATTTGTTGAGCATTGACTTTTCCATCTTTTTTTAAAAAATTCCTCTCTTATGAAATATCTACACAAAATCATTAATTACATGAATATAGACCCTACATATTAGCATGCCAAAATCATAAAAGTAACACCAATAGTTTGCAAGTGCTTTCTCATTACTCCATTTTCATAAAAAGTGTCTATTTATAATGTTGATTGTCAAGAAGTATGCTTAGTTCATGAGCTTCAAACATCTAATGTATCAATTTGAATCTATTTCTAATTAACCCACTACCTATTTTATAGGTTGAGAATTATGTCCATCAAGAGAGCAATTTACTGTAGACTTGTCTAAATTAACATCTACCATCACAAAATATGGCCTTCCAAAGTTATCAAAGGATATTTGAGCATCCTTAGAGGGTTCATAGGCCACCACATCTACCTTGAGCTCCATTTAAATGTATACCTTCCTATGTTTCAATGTTAGATCCTTGTTTGCATGATGAACATGAGCATGCCACATGGTATCCCCATGGGTTCTTGGCATCCCATTAACATTAGATTTTATTATGAGCCCTAATATCATGCCACTTATAGAATCCATGGGCTTTCTACACCTTACATAGTCAATCTTTGTCTAGGCTAGTGCCCTTTTACCATGGCTTAAATTTGACATCCACATACCTATCATTTTACATCTACATGAATGTCTTTGATGGGTGCATGACTATGAAATTTAATCCCCAATGGATAATTATAGTGGCTTAAATCTGATGTATGTACAACCATCATTTGACGTTCACATGAACATCTTTGACAGGTGCATGACCATCAAATTTAAGCCCTAATGTATAATGGCTAAGCTTAATCTTGATGCCTATGTGACCATAAATGATGTTTATATAGCCATCACACTACTCATTCAACTTTCTAAGAGTTTGACACATGTCCTCTTCATATTCCTTTAGAGGTTTTTTGACTTTGTTGACCCCTACATGTCATTAGATCATTAGGTATCCCACTGAGATGGTGACATTTGTCACTCTCACGAGGATCTTAGAACCTTTTATATTTTAATTTTGCTTCACACATCATTTGATTAAACTAATTTTCATTAACCTATACCTTCCAATCGCAATCCATCAGCCTAGCCATGATTGGCTCAAATTGGATAAGGAAAAGTGCCAAGTTTCAGCTCAGGGCATAAAAACTTAGGACAAAGGACTTAACCTAAGGTTTTGGGGCATTGATAAATATGAAGGGGGACATAAGAATTTTATGCTAAGTATAGAAAAAAGGGACCATACATTACTCAAACTATGCAAATAAATAAAATGGATCATGGGCATTATCTAGACCATGTAAATAAATAAGAGGGACCAGGCTATGGGATACAAAAGGGGACCCAATATGAATTTTTATATTAAGGTTTGGTCATGTTAATAAAAATGACCAATCCTTCATATAAAAACAAAAATAAGTCCTTGGCATATTTAAAATGTTCTCGCTTAAATTAATCCCACCAAATGACCAAGCCTTAATATAAAAACAAAAATAAGTCCTTGGCATATTTAAAATGTTCCTGCTTAAATTACTCCCACCAAATTTGATTTTAAATCAATAGGTCTTAGCTAGGGAAATTGGAAAAAGGATTTCAAAATAATTAGACATGAACTCAACCTGTATTTTTTATAGACCAAAGGCACTTGAAAACTAGAGTTGGGAAAGAAACTCAGGCATTCATACTTGACAAGGGCTCAATTGCTTTAGTGTAATGTTGGGCACTAACAGAAACTACCATTGATGCTTATGTCTTGGTTTCTATGATTTTGTACAACTCAAGATATATAATTTTTTTTAATAACCACATGTGCTTATTAGGTTAACTATCACCTTGCAGGTTTTCAATTCAGATCACAAGCATAGGTTTTGAGTCAGCCTTTTAATCAAAATCCTAGTTCCCACAAATTGGCATGTCACCCTAAAAATAGGGGTTAATTGGCTTAGGTGAAGTCAATATGACCTCAAATACCTCTCTTTAAATTATTTTTGACTCCATATCCATATACTATGAAGAGGGCCTCAACCCGATGTAGTTCTCCCCCTTATATGGGCTTGTGTGTGAATAATTTTATAATATGTTATATACAAGTGCATCTAGTGATCTAGATTGTAATTTGAAAAATATTGCTTCATGGGATATGATTTGATTACTTAATACCTATAATAATACTTATCATGACTGATTTGGAAATATGTAAAAAAAAGGCATTCTAGCTCAGTTGTGCAAATGATTTTCAATGGTGTAGTGTGAGCTTTCTTGATGATTTGATAAATATTGCTTAAATTAACAATGAATGAATTTTGATTTGTATTTATATCACACAATTTTAAAATATCTCATGGGAGGATTAAATGGATACCATGGGCTAACCCATATATGTTAAAAAATTTACATAATTTATTATTTTAAAGGCAAAGACACTAGTGACAAAATTGGAACACTAGTGTCGATGCTAGTGCCCTAATCTAAATGATAGTATCCTATAGTATAAAATGTTTTTGAGGATTTTATTGGGGTCAATTTTCACATTGAGTGAATTTTTGTATTTATGAGATGGTAAATAGTAATAGGTTGATTTGTTGATAGGTAAATATTAGTTATTGAGTTATTTTTAACTATATGATTAATATGGTAATATTACATTAGTTAGAATATTGTATTGTGGAGATATATTTTTATTTGTTATATAAATATATCATAATAGGTTTGCTTAGTTATAAGATTCATATGAGAGAATGTCATAAAGATTTTGTGTGATAAAACAAAGGAGAAAATATAAGATTATGGTTCTTATAAATATGTAACATGTCCCAGATGTATAATTAATCAGAGAATTCAGGTAAAGTGAGAAATAGGATAATATATTTGTGATTAAAAGTTCTCTCTGGTTATTTGTCTTTTCCATTAAACTTGCATGTTATAAATATTTGAATAAGATACTGTAATAACTTCATTTGGTATCAAAGAGGGCAAATGGCCTATTAAATCTATGAAGGGGCAGATCCACTTCAATTTATGGTTTCCCTAGCTCATGAGAGATTTCATTAATGAAAGCTATGTTTTAGGTATTTTTAGAAAGTAGTTATTGTTTTTATTTTAATTTATATAGATTCACATGTAGTTTGTAAGAGGTATTGGTTTTTTTTGCACCATCCACAACATGTATCACATTGTCTGAGTTCAAATCTCCATCACCAATGGTTTATGCTCCCTCATCTTTGATTCAACATTGGAAATATTTGTGGATCATCTCTTAGCCTACATCACATCATTGACTATATTGAATATTGATTTGATCATTTTGCATCAAGAAACTTAGGAAATTTGTCACACCATGCATTGCATAGAGGTGTTACACTTTTATTCATATATTTTTGCTCACCTAATTCAGTGTCTTATGCTCAGATCTCATTTTGATTTGCATACATATTTTTGCAATGCTTATCAATGGAAACAATGAAGAACAAAATTTAGAAAAATATATATTTCAAGATTCTAACATCTACAATGTGCTTAGTATGTGTAGCTATCAATTTCATGAGTGATTATTGTTGGTTGTGTTCAACCATCACTCAATCAATTTTCAATAAACAAGATTTAGCTACAATTAATCTATATGAAGATAGTGAATGATTACAAGGTATAATTTATCATTTCCAATACATCACCCAGCCTTTCAAATACTATTATTCTCATAATCACCATTTTTTATGCTATATGGTTCATTTTTGCACATTCAAGATCCACATTGGCTATGAAAAACTACTCAAATAGCTTGAACCTCCACTATATCTATATCATTTCCATGTGTTCTACCATCCACTCATCATCTAAATACAAACCCCATTCCATCATCAAGTCTCAGTGCATGTAGGGATAAAATCCATAAAGACCATGTCTTTAAGGTAGTTGATTAATTTTTATTTTTGAGCATTTAATAGTTATTTTTTCTTTTAAAAGTTTTGTTTTGTTATTAGAATTAAATATAAGTCGATTAGATTTGAGTCATAGGTTTTGAGCTCTTTAAGTATGGTTGAGTAGTCTTAATATCATGTTTTTAGTTTTATTTAAGTTTTAATATTAATGTCTCTAGTCGATTAAATTTCACAATTGGTCATATATCAAATTTAATGTTTTGTGTCATTGTGTCAAAATTTAATATGAGTCAAGTAGTCGTTATCATCTTATTTGTCAAAATAAAAATGTCAAAGTTTTTATTAGGTCCATTGTCAAAGATTTTTTATAATGTCAAAAAATTAAAAAATTGTTAAAAGAGTCATTTTTTGAGTCAAAATTTAAAATTCATTGTCAAAATTGTAAAAACAAAAAAAATTGCCTTACAGATGCATTATCATTTGTACACAATGTCTACATTGTGGGGGGATTTCCCTCAAAAATTTTATGTCCCTGAGCTACTTAAAAAAAAATTCTAAGTAAGTAGTATAACGTACTGGAGGCTAGAGGATACTAGAGGATGGAGGTCTTTCAGTGACCTCTCGTCAGTTGCTAATGATGAGGCTACATACAACTTTGGTGACTTTTATTTTTAGTTGTGTGCAAGTGTTTGATTTCTTTCATTATGTGGTAGTTACATTTATTTTTCAACATGTGTGAAATAAGAATAGTTGTACCTATTCACTTGTGAATAATATTCTCATGTAACCCTTTTATATATTTACATTGGAGAATATTGATCTAAAAAGCATTGTAGCAACCATGTTGTAAGGTTAGTGGTGAACTTGAGAAAACTATTTTGTAAGGTTAGTGGTGAACATGAGAAAACCATTTTATAAAGTTATTGGTGAACCTATGAAAACCATTTTTTAAGGTTATTGGTGAACCTATGAAAACCAATTATAGATGATTGTGAATGAAGAGATGTGAGATGGAATATGTATGTGGTGAAGATCATGAGAACATAGAGGTGGAGCATGCTACAATCAGAAAATGAGATAAATTATACCATGTAAAAACTAGGGGGGGGGAATGTTGGGCTTAGTTTTCATATTGAGTGAATTTTGGTATTTACGGGATGGTAAATAGTAATAGATTGATTTATCAAGAGGTAAATATTAGTTATTGAGTTTTTAACTATATGGTTAACATAGTAATATTCCATTAGTTAGATTATTGTATTATTGAGATATATTTTTATTTTTTATAACAATATATTGTAATAGGTTTGTTTAGTTATAGGATTCATGTGAGAAAATATCAAAAAGATTTTGAGTGAGTAAACAAAAGAGAAAATATAGGAATGTGGTTCTTATAAATATGTAACATGTCCTAGATGTATAGTTAATTAGAGAATTCAAATAGAGTGATAAATATTATAAAATATTTGTGATTAAAATTTCTCTTTAGTTATTTGTCTTTGACATTAAACCTACATGTTATAAATCTTTGAATAAGATCTTATAACAAATTCAGATTTATAATTGTTTGAGTAGGATAAAAATCAAGTTTTATGCAAATTGTAGGCTACAGGTGGTCTAGGTCATCATAATATTAGGGTTAAAATATAGGGTAAGTAGTTATCAAAGTCTTTTGGAAACAAGGTCTTAAACTGAAGGGTTGAGCTATGATTGATATTTTTCAAGTTTAAAATAATAGCATATCATGTAAAAATAGATCTGAGTATCTGCATTTCCCCCTTCTTTAATATATTAATGCATAAGGATGGAATTACTAGGTTTATAAGAAATAAATATGTACCTATTCACCAATTTTAGGCCCACATATGAAGCTCTTGCATGGTTTGATAATGTAGTGATCAAAAGGGATTTGGGATAGGACTAGATTTATAGAGACCTCATTGTGTTTCAAAGTGATTGGAATGACTTATAAGTGCATAACATTCATATGATTCTTCATTGTGTTCATCTAGACATCTTGAGTTTAGTGGAAAAAATTCTAAGTAGGCACTTTGTTGATGCCACCATTGCCATGTGTGGATGAGTTAGGGAAAATTGGTCATATAGGTTTGTTCACATTTGTGCCAAGTTTTAGATCCTCCATCAAAGTATAAATGAAGTTATACATGATAAAAGTTGGCTCCTCAGTTAGATTTCACTAAGTTTTTCATACTTATCCAAATGAGCTCGACTATTGCTAGGATATCACGTAGGAGCATATATGAACCAACTAACTTGAGCATTTAATATCTTCACTTGGAAAGCCCCTAAGACTAGTGGATTAAATATGTTTGTTCCTTTTGACCTCAAGAGCATCTCATACAAGTTTGGTCACTCCATTACTTTTTTTCTTCAAGTTATAAGCTTTAAAAAAAGGACTTGCAATATAAGACATTCATGCTAACATCAAAATAAAGCTCAGGAAAAAATCTATCTATGCTTAAATTTGATGGTCTACAAGACATTAGTTACATTATTTGGGATGCCAAATTATGGTTGGTGGGATGTTAACTTTAAGATAGAGAAAGACATATCCTATTGATCATAAATTTGATAGTCACATGACCATCAATTATGGTCACACGAACATCATTTAACAAGAGTGAGGACATTGATTTCAAGATCATGAACTAGTTTTTGGCTTTCAAATAGTGGGTCCCAGTTGATCTAATTGTCCATGTTCGATCATACACTCAGACCTAATAATGAGTAAAGGTCAAAGTGTCAATAAATATCAAGAGTGAATGTGGGCATGACAAGTGTCAAGGATGCATTCAAATGGAAAAAGATTAATGTTTCTCAAGCATTCATACTGATTGAAATCAATGAAGTGAAATGAGTCAATATGATAATGAGCTTAGTCATATTTTGACAACCAATTAGAACAAGGGCAAGCCTAGGATTCTTGATAGAGGTCGAGGGGATATTTTTGACCATGGAAAACAAGGTTTTATAGGGTCTTCTTGAAGCTATTTAAGCTCATTCAAATGCCATGGAGAAGTTATTAGGATGTAGTCAAGTATGAGAAACATAAGGGACCACCATTAGAGCTAAATATTGATCTCTAGTTTAATAAGTTGTAGTGTGTAGGGTTCTTTCTCATGACTGGTTCTCCATTTCTAAAGAAGGATCTATGTACAATGAACTCTTATCTCTTATAGAGATAAAGTAGGTTCATTTGGACCGATATGGAGTCTAAAATAAGCTTTGGTCTATGCGTATATTTTAATGTAAAGACTATGTGAAAACCAATGACCTTAATTTAGTTTTATGTCTATAGTAGGCCATGATCATGGAGCAGATATGGGAGATTAATAGAAAGGGTCTCATCTACAATGTGACCCTATCATTGACAAAATAGGCACTCCACTACTCAAGGCATGATTATCAATATTAAGATTCGAGGATTTGATCCTCGTGAGCACATCAAGTAGTAAGGAGAAGTAGTTAAGGACATTGATTCTACTCAAATAGACTGAGTCATCATAGAAAAAACCCGTGTCTTTATTAGGACACTCTCAACCAATGGGAGGATCTTGGGGACTAGTGAGATAATAGGAGATCTTTTTGTTGATCAAGGCATGAAAATAGAAAGCAATCAAGTATTTCCACATCACTTTTTGATCTCAAAGACCCTTTATCCATTATCCAAGGCATTGTTCCTCTCTCTCTTTATCCTTTCTACTATATATAGAGGCTTTTGAGCCAAAAAATGGATCCTCATCATATCACTCTACTCCCTCTCTTGGGCATGACCAAACTCTACCAAGATGCATGTAACCTCTTGATATGAATACAAGATTAGTTTATATTTCATTGTTATGGTATAGTGTGTACATGTCAGATTGGCATATGTGGTAGAGGTTCTTTCCTTATCAAATTATGATCTCACCTAGTTACTATTTCATCTAGTTATGCAAGTCCTGTTTAGTGTTCTACATCTCTTGATTGAAGCTCGCATGTGGATATTATGACTGGTTAGTGTTTTACTTTAGACCTCTCCTTCATTTCCCTTAGTTTAGATCATTTGGTGAACCTAATCATTAAATACTATTATATGATAGATATTTGGGATCTTGAATTTGGCCTTTTACTTGTCTTATTGGTTTTTTAAGAGTCAAGTAGGGTAGATCAACCATAAATTACGTGCATCACCACTATTAGCTTAGGTTTCCCTTTCATGTTTATCTCTCTCTATTTATCCCTTTTCCTTGGTCATTAGTAGGTTTTAATGGTGGGAATAAGATAAAATGATGCATCAAGATGAATTTGACCTTCTCTAGAGGTTTAGCCCCACTATAGGTTACCCACAACCTGGGTCTATTCCCATGTTGGACTAGAGTTTGAGTAATAAGGCCTGCATAATCTCCTTACTCAACTAGGGTACAATTTTAGTCCATAAGAGTTTTGGCACGTCGAGTGGGACAAGTTCCAAAAGAGTGGAAATATCTTGGTGTTTTTTTCCTCTAATCATCTTTTGAAATCAATAAAACTAGCACCAATGGTGACTCCAAATCAAACTTCTGGTTATGAGTAGATCAAGGATGTCTCAATGAAGTTTTGAATCAATTTTTTACATCTCATTTGACATATGAGGTAAATATGAATAGCTATGGTGAATATCCTTATTTTCCACCTCCTTATCATCAACTCTAATATGACCCTCATGATCCATATGAGCCTAATCAGCCCTACCAAGATCTATGTCAAAGCTATGAAGAACCTTGGAAAGTTTCTCATGATCCTTATTATCATTGGAATAGATTTTACCTTCCTCATAATCCTCACTAGAAAATTAAGGACCTATTTTATTCATATATGTAATAATATTTCCTTGATCCTCCATATGAATAGTAAGCCCATCATAATATTGTTCCTTAGCAACCCTATCATGAGCCATCCATACTAACACAACAAACTTTAATAAGCCTTGACAAGAATGCACTAGAGTTGTGATCATAGAAATATTATGGCCAAGATGTCCATACTCACATGATTCATGTGAGAGAGTCATTATAGTGAATAAAAGAAGGATGGGCACCCATCAAGAGAGCTAACTGGAACAATCTCACAGGTGAGATGATGGATGTAGGTGGTTACATTTATAAAATTGAGGATAAGCTAAAATTCCTTGAGGAACACTAGGTGTAACCTCACCAACCTTATGTGCCTTCATATACACCACCTCAAACTTATTATGTGTCACACATTCCTCCCCAAGAGACCATTCTAAGTAGCCCTTTGAATGTCCCAAGTTCTTCATATGTTCCACATACCTTCCCTTCTTGGATATCTATCCAAGAGAGTTGTCAAAGAAAGAAGGATATTATTGTGCAATAGCTTATTATTAAGGTTTAATATTCCATCCTTCCTCAAGAACCCCTTATGAAGTCCTTCAAGGTTCCAAGCTGGAACCAAGTGGTGAAATCATAGGGTGGGTAAAGTAAAGCAAATATAGATTTGAAGGCCCCAAATAAAGGAGGATATGAACCTCTACAAACATATCTCATACCTCCTCAAGAACCTTATTGTGTTTCTTATCTTCATAAAGCTATTGACCACCTTAGAGAGAAGATATTCTAATAGAATATTGATAAAAAGATCAAAGAGTTGGAGCTAAAGATAAGGAAAGAAGAGGAAAACCAAAAATAAAAGGTCAAAGCATAACCTCAGTCTTTCCCATATTAGAACCAAGTAATGCAGTCAAGATAATCTAAGGTCATTCAACCCCCATCCCTCCCTCAAGAATCTAGGTCATTTCCATCTTGGAAATCCATCCATAGTAGTATGCCAAAGAAAGAGGAAGACAAGACTATCAAAGATAAATAGTTGGACCAAGGAGGTGTTCCATATGTCTCCTCTCTCATGGAGTCATCCCAATAATATCCTATGCCACTCCTTCAAGAGGTAAGTGGTGAAATCCATGTTGAAATCATAACTGATACTAATGGATTATCAGAGTCAAAAGAGGAGATCAGTATTGGGACACCACTTCATGAGAGCAATCATGTCTCAATATTTTATAATGACAAAGAGGATGAGTTATAAGAGCAAGTTAAATTTGGAGATGAGATCCAATAGGGAGAAGTCTCAGTTGTGCATCAAGGGGTTACTTTTCAAGAACTTATTAATCACATATCAATTATCCAAGATCAAGAGTTTTCACAAAACCTTGTGATAGCTGATATAAATCAAGCACAAGCTCATATTTCTTTGGAAGGTAGCCATGAGGACAACTCCCACAACACTATTCCTGAGGTAGAGATATTTCTTGAAGGAGAAGACCATTGGCAATAGTTATACCATGATTTCATGAATGAGATTGATGAGTTTAAGATGGTTGATTTGGATGATGAGATAGTGTAGCAAGTGAGATCTTCTAAAGATTCCATTAATGTTTTGGATCATGAAGAACACTAGTTTTATGACCTCATGCATCAAGAAGAGAATACTAAATAAGTGGTGGTTGTATATGATAAAAGGGACAAAAATGATGGGTAGCTATAAATGAATCTCTTTCAAGAGCTTGAATATCTTGGTCAAGTTGTGGATCAAGTGCTTGAGAAGGTGGACAAAGAATTTCTCATGGAGGAAAATGATCAAGATTGGGTAGAATATGAAAAGTTCCTTGATGATCCTAAATAACTTGAATCAGAGGATAATCCCAGTCTTATTGAAGACACCACGTAAATCAAAGAGGTATGCCTTGTTGAACCACCATTAGAGGTTATAGTTGGAAAGCTATATGAGAAAGCTTAGGATATTTGGGTACACATAGCTGACCCATTTCAAGTTGCCTAGTTTTTATTGATCATCATGCCAATGAAGTTGGCAAGTATAATGAAGGAGGCATCAAGACCAAAGAGATACATGCCTCATTAAATTCCTCATCTCATGAGGCAAGAAAATTTTCAAACTTTTCTTTTGATCTAGGAGGAATGGGACACACATGTTTTAGGTTGTATATATTAGATTAGTGTTGTTAAATTTCCTCTAAGTGTTGTTTTATAACTTTTTTTGTTATCCCTATTTTTTTATCTAGGTTAGTTTCTTTCAATAAGTTACTTGGGCACTTTGTTTTGTTTTGCTCTTTCTTCTAGTCTTTGTATTTGTTTCAAAATAGGTTAGAGCAAGATTGGTAGTTGATGTTGGATTCAATCAATATGTTAGACCAGAGAAGAGACTCCATGCCCAATGGACTAGACTAGGCACATGATCTAGGTTCTTTTACATAGACAAGCATGCAACCCCTATGAGTCACCAAAGATGTTGGCCAATTTTTGGCCCACATATGAAGCTCTTACATGGTTTGATAAAGCAGTGATCAAAAAATCTTTGGGATAAGACTAGAGTTGTATAGACCTCATTGGGTGTCAAAGTGCTTGGAATGACTTAGAAGTGCATAACATTCATCTAGTTCTTCATTGTATTCATCAAGACATCTTTAGTCTAGTGGTAGAAATTTTGAGTAGGCACTTTGCTAATGCCACCATTTCCATGTGTGGATGAGTCAGGGAAAATTGGTCATATAGGTTTGTTCACATTTGAGCTAAGTTTATATGTACCAATTTTTATATCCTCCATTGAAGTGAAAATGAATTTATACATGATCAAAGTTGGTTCCTCGATCAGATTTCACTATGTTTTCTATACTTACCCAAATGAGCTCAACCTTCGCTAGGATGTCATGCAAGAGTAGATATAGACCAGCCAACTTGAGAATTTAATATCTTCACTTGGGAAACCCTCAATACTAGTATATAAAATGGGTTTGTTCCTTTTAACCTTAAGATCATCTCTTAAAATTTTGGTCACTCCATTACTTCTATTCTTCAAATTATAAGCCTTCAAAAATGGACCTACAACATAAGATGTTCACGCTAACTTCAAAATAAAGCTTGGAAAAAAATATATTTGTGCTTAAATTTGAAGATCTCTAGGATATTAATTACATTTTATGAGATGCTAAATGACAATCAGTGGGATGTCAACTATAAGATAGAGCAAGATAAATCCTATTGAGTGTAAATTTGATGGTCACATGAACATCATTTGATTGGATTGAGGATGTCAATTTTAAGATCATGAACTAGTTGTTAGCTTTCAAATAGTAGGTTCCAATTGATCTAATGGTCCACGTTTGATCATACACTTAGATCTAATGATGAGTGGAGGTTAAAGGGTCAATGAATCTCAAGAGAGAACATGTACATGACAAGTGTCAAGGATGCGTTCAACTAGTAGAAGATAGATGGTTCTTGGGCATTCATATCGATCAAAATCAATAGAGAAAAATGAGTCAATGTGATAATGAGATTAGTTAGATTTTGACAACCAATTAGAATAAGGAAAAGCCTAGGATTTTTGACAGAGGTCAAGGGGCTATTTTTGACAATGGAAAACAAGGTTTTGTAGGGTATTCCTAATGTTATCAAAGCTCATTAAAATTCCATGGAGTGGTTAGTAGGATGCAGTCAAGTATGAGGAACAAAAGGGACCACCATTAGAGACAAATATTGATCTTTGGTTTGATAATTTATAGCATGTAGGGTTCTTTCTCATGACTAGTTCACCATTTCTAAAGAAGGATCCATGTATAATGACTCTTGGCTCTTGAAGAGATAAAGTGGGTCTATTTGGACCTATATGGAGTCTAAAAAAAGCTTTGGTCTATGGTTTTGTTTTAATATAAGGACTTTAGGAAAACCAATGACCTTAGATTCATTTTCTGTCTATAGTGGACCATTATCATAGAGCATATATGGGTGATTAATGCAAAGGGTCTCATCTATCAATGTGGCCCTATCATTGATAAACTAGGTACTCCACTATTTAAGGCATGACCTAATTATCAATATCAACATTTGAGGATTTTCTCCTCATGAGCATGTCAAGTAGTGGGAGAAGTAGTTAAGGGCATTGATTCAGCTCAAATAGACTGAGTCATCAAGGAATAAACCCTTCTCTCTAGTAAGACACTCTCAACTAATGGGAGGAGCTTAAGGACTAGTGGGATAATAGGATATATGTTTGTTGATCAAGGCATGCAAACAAAAAATAATCAAGTACTACCACTTCACTTCTTGATATCGAGGACCCTTTCTCCATTCTATAAGGCATTATTCCTCTCTCTCTTTTTCCTTTTTGTTATATATGGAGAATTTTGAGCCAAAAAATGGATCCCCATTGTATCACTCTATTCCCTCTCTTGGGCATGACCAAACTCTACCAATATGGAGCTTGTAACCTCTTGAGATGAATAAAAGACTATTTTAGATTTCATAGTGTGTACATGTTAGATTTTCATATGTGATAGAGGTTTTTCCCTTGTAAAATTATGATCTCACCTAGTTACTATTTCATCTAGTTATGAAGGTCATGTTTAGTATTCTACATCTCTTGATTGAAACTCACATGTGGATATTGTGACTAGTTAGTGTCTTACTTTAGGCCTCTCCTTCATTTCCATGAATTTAGATCATTTGGTGAACCTCTTCATGAAACACTTATGTATGACATATATTTGGGATCCTAGATAAGGTATTTTACTTATCTCATTAGTGCTCTAAGAGTCAATAAAGGTGGATCAACCATAAATTAGGTGAATCACCACTATTAGCCTAGCTCTCTCTCTCTCTCTCTCTCTCTCTCTCTCTCTCTCTCTCTCTCTCTCTCTCTCTCTCTCTCTCTCTCTCTCTCTCTCTCTCTCTCTTTTTCCTTGGTCATTAGTAGGTTCTAGTGGTAGGAATGAGATAAAATTACGAATCAAGAGGAAGTTGGCCTTATCCAAAGAGGTTCATCCCCACTATAGGTGACCCATAGCCTAGGGTTTTTCCCATGTTGGAATATAATTTGAGTAAGAAGGATTCAACAATCTCCTTGCTCATCTAGGGTGTAGTTTTAGTATGTAATAGTACCTTTATGTCTACAACACACCTTGTCTTGAATTGAACCCCATTTGAATTTTTTGTTTGTGTATTACTTGAAACCAATAACACGTTATAGTGTAATTAGTGCATATAATCTGAAATTGAATAATTTAAATGTTTTAAAGTAAAGAGAGCAAGGAGGGAATACACGTGTCTCAATATAACCATGTTTCCCCTTGGTAATTTATTTTGGTGATGATGTCTCCTTATTGAAGCATCAAAGAGAGAGGTTCACAATGGAACCTTGGAGATGTGAATATGGTGATCAATCCCCCAATATGGTGCAAATGTGACTTGTGCCAAGTCCATTAATAGCATTGAATCTCAATATCACAACTTAAGTGTAAAAATATTCTATCCAATCTAGTTAATAAATACAAGTTCAAGTGGTATAACCATTTGAACCTGAAGAGAGGAGCAGTTTCAATTGGTGCATCTTGGAAAGGTTGGTGCATCAATGTGTGATGGTAAAGGAATGAACCTTGTTTGTGCCCCTTAATCAAATCTAGTATAATTGATGTATAGTTTGAAAATTTATATGTGATTTGGTGAATTTTCATATCATATTCGCCTATAATTTGTCTCAAGCTAAATTATATATCAAAATTAACATATGATTCATAAATTATGTATAATATTATCATAAATCTAAAAAACTTTGTCCTAAATCTATGAAAATTGGTACCAAATGCATAATATTTTATCCCAATTATATATCTGAATCATGTAAATTGTCTCAAATTATTCTAATTATTAAGACTATGTGGGTGGAATCATGTCTCCATGATATTCCCCCACTAGTACCCCATGTCCCCCACTTTTATAATGTGAGGACAATATAATCTGGTAGTGACCTTATCTAAAAATGATAAGACAACCATGTCATATATGTATCAATCATGTAGTAAAAATTGTATAGTGGTATCATGTATAAGTATATGTATTGGTGATACTTGTAATATCCATTCAAAAAAATCCCTAATATGCATAATATAGATCATAGCAACATCCAAGAGTAATAAGGACAAACTCAAAAAATAATCAACCACACACTAGAGCACTCAATGTCACACAAAAGGGGTTTAATAAGACCAAAAAAAAGGAGCATGTTCAAATGCCACACACTCAATGGTAAGATATGTTCAAGTTTTTGTAGACCAAAGAAATAAAACTCAAGGAATTGTATCCAATAAACAAAGAACATGTTCAAATGTTGCATAGTTAAAATAATATATAAAACAAAAAGTTCACTCAAGTAAGCCATGTGATAAGATGAAAAAATTAAATATAAGTAACCAACATAAACATATCATACTAGTTTTAATATACATGTGTTATGAAAATGTCATGTAGCATAGCATATTTGACATACTATGTAAGATGTATACATGAGTATAGACATATGTAAGAGTTATTATATAATCATAACATGATAATTTAAAGTGATTATAAAATAATGTAACATGTATCAATCATGATCCATGATGTAGATTTCCCTAGCATAATGTGTCACGCAGGTGGAAGAAAGGTCCAACATTTATTTGCTCATGTATCATGTATCTTGTGTAATCCTAAATCACATTTAAGTATTTTTGAAATGTATATATGTATGGAAAGGAAATTATATGTTATATACTAACATAATGTAAATAACATGTATTAAAAAGCTTTTAAATGTGTATGTTGCATATTTTTTCTTTATTTGATTTTTTTTGTATTTTCTTAATTTTTTGATTTTTTTACATATTAGGGTGAAATAACTAGTCTCATAGGTGAGGACACTTCTTACTTTCTAAATTTGTAGGTAATATTTAATTAATTGTCATATTAGTATTATTTGGTTAATTTTATAATATAACAAAGATACCTTTGCATTTTTACTGTTGAATTTTCTCTTGTAATGTAGTGAAACATTTTATATCATGTCTTGTCATTCTATGATAAGCACAAAATGATTTATCATTTTTATGTATAATACATCTTGTTGATTTGTTCCTAGTAGTGGCTAATTTAATGATTTTATTTTCTAGTATCATAGGTAAAAGTATTGTAAGTGTATGTTGGTGTTGAAAATTTTGGATTGATTGTGTAGTATGTCTATCTGATTTTCCCACCTTATTGATTAAATTATGCAAAGGTGTCTTATAAGGATTTGGAATGAAACTATTGTTTACATGATATTCTCATAAAAATTTACTTTCTTTGTACATATGTTTAACAATAATTTTTATTTCTAAATAATATGAATTTGGTTATTTGTTTTTGTCAACAAGATCACATGCATATTTGTGCACATCTAGATACAAGTTATTGAAAGAAATATAATGATTATGTAATTCTATTTCTTTAAGTGGAGAAATAAGATATATATATTTAATATGAATTTTAGTTTTAAATGTTAATCTCTAAATGTTAAATAATATGATTTATTCTTAAATCATATATCATAATCTCTAATAGACTCATCATCATGTTGCTTTAAACTTTGTAAATTGTCTAATGTTAATTTGGGTAGATTTTGTTTATTAAAAGCTAAGAATAAAATGCCTTATAATTGATTGAAACTAGATAAGGAACCATTGACAAGACTATAGAACCAATCCCAAGCTTCTCATGTTAGGCTTCTATAGAAAATATTTTAACATAAGTTTATGTATTTAGCCCAATGACCAAAAGAATGGACATATTGAATTACATGCTTGGAAGGGTATTCATTACCAAAAAATAAAGGTAACATGGGCATGATGAATTATTGTGGATAATAATATTCAAATATTCTTTTATGATGGGTTTATCTTTGGAAATGTTATCATTAATAGTAGAATTACATGATAACATTTATAAGTTGAGAATTAAAACTCGCCATTGGAGGTTGCCTATGATATTCATCATAGATATAAGATGACTTGTAACAATTGTTAGAGTGTGAATAGATGTACTTATGAATTATAATTGACGATATTTTTTAAACATAGGGATAATGGATTGATCACCATTATTAGTGGATTTGAGATTCAAATCATTTGAAAATGTATAGACATTGTTTAATTTTAAGTCACTCTATAAGGGAACATTCTTATCATTATTTTTTATAAAGAAACCATGATATCATTATACATGTTATAAAAATTTGTATGAAAAAATAAATGAATGTTTACCACATGTGTATTTAATCATGTTATGGAAGGTGAAGGGGGTTGAGGAGTAACATGTTGCTTATCTCTATGATGTGATTACCAAACTTGTTGTGTATTAATAGCATGGACCATGATATCTAAAGTGGAAGTGGGATGGTGGATATTATAACCTTGAAGTGCAAGTGGATCAATGAAATGTGTCAAACATGCCTTTTTTTGTGTACTTATTATTGGTAAGATTTATGATTCAATATTATAGTAGTGATAATTTTTTATCATTTTGATTTGTGTTTGCTCAGTATCTATAGCTTTGTAAACATATGACTCTTATTGATCATAGGTTATGCATGACTTGACAAATTTTTCATTGAAATAAGTTTGAATTTTATCTTTGATAACTATATGATTTTGGGTAAGATCATAAGAAAACATGAAATAGACTATAGAATGGTTGAAAATCTTTAAGACAAGCTAGGGTTTCACAATAATACTCAGAGGTTAGGTTCACCAAATGTTTAACCATTTTTGGAATAGGTTGGTGTAATATCCTAATAAAATTGGAATAAGATATTCTAAAATTAGACCAATTGAATGAATTTAGATTTATAATATTTGATAAGTATGTTGAATCTGAGAAGATGTTAAATATATGCAAGTATAATGCCAAACTATATTATTAAAGTTTTAATACCAAGGAGAAAAAATAATTAGCTTATTCAGTTATGTGTATGTATATCTAACATGTACATTTGTATAAGAATACAAGCTAATGTTTCATCTTGATTTGTCATATTCTAAAAAATTTCTCTTTGTCATCCTAGACACTACTATTAGGATTCAGACTCTACCATTGACACTTGTATCCTAATTTTAATAATGTTTCTGGCTCAAGATATAAAATATATCATATAACAACTATGTATTTGAGGGTTCACTTCCACCTTGTAGGTTATCAACTCAAATCAACACACATGTTCCTAAAATAAATATTTTTCCCAACACCCTAGGTCCTCTAAATTGGCATGTCACCTTGTAAAATAGGGGTTAGTGTGCTCAAGTGAATTCAAGTTGGAATCAAATAACCATATATCAATGAGTGTTATGTACATATACATATACTCTGAAGAGGGCATTTGAGTGATGTAATTCTCCCTCTTATGTGGGTTTGTGTGTAAATAATTATGTAATATGGTGTATGTGAGTACATCTATTGATCTAGATTTTAACTTGATAAATATGTCTCACATAATAATATTTAAATAACTCAAACCCAGAATAATAATAATCCTCTAATTTATTTATAAATAGGTAAGAATAAGTAATATAGCTCAATTTTATAAATGTTTTTTTGTGTAGTGTGAGCTTGTTTGATGATTTGATAGATATTTATTAGATTTATAATAAATGACTTTTGATTTGTACTTATACCACACCTTTTGAAAATATCTCAATAGATTATTAAATGAATACCTTAGGCTAACCTATTGTAAATTCCAACACATCATTTCTAAGCTTCGATTCGCACTAACATCCCTAGCCTTCACTATTCATCACCCCCTAGCTAATCAATTCATTTATTCCATAACTACCTCCAATCCCATAAAATTCATATCATGTTACATTAATTAATTAATCCAAATTAATTAACTAATCCTTTTATAATTCCTTAGATTTTCAATATCCATAATTATCAAAATAAAAAAATCAAATAATCCCCACAACATGACATCATCTTCCACCTCTTCCACTTTCTAAGTTTCAATTATGTCATAGGCTCCACCTATCCCCCAACATCTAAATTTTATAATTCAAATATTCTCTTCTCAAAATTTTAATGATATCATAGGATCTACATGTCCCCCATCATCTGAATTTTATAATCCAAATATTCATCTCTCCAAATTTAATAATCCACCTCAAATTCATCTGACCTCCACTATCAAATTAAATAATCCCATTTAATCCTCTATGGGTACAATGTCACCACAGGTTTCCCACTCCTAAGATTCTCATTAAATAATTTAATAATCTCCCTTAAATTTAATCATTCTCCATTGTTAATCTCCAACCAAGATCAACACTTCTCATTAATCAAACAAAATCAATAAATGGAGTCATTCTCCTTGATTCCCACTAAGCTTGAAATATATAATGAAGTGTCATCCAAAGACTATCTGTCAAAGCTTTAACTTATCAAACCAATAAACATTTCAAGAAGAAGTGATATTGAATTTTTGGTGTCCCTCAATCAAGCCTTTGCAACTATAATCAACAGTCAATCCGAGTGGCATCCAATCTACAAAAGAGTAAGTAAAGGTACACTATTTGACATTTTTAATCCTCTCTTCTTTACTTTATTTTTAGATAGCTCATCTAAAGTACATTAGAATAGATATAGTTTGTTTTCAATTGATTTTGTATTTCTAACAATGTTAATAAATCTCGTTCTTGTGTTATATTTTTGCATGCTCAGTGGGGCTCACAACCCCTAATCATCTTTGGAAGAAAAATATCCCTCTTCTCAAAACAAATAATATTTGTTATTGCAGTTTTCTTATTTTTTTAAAAATGGATGTTAAAATGAGTATATTTTTTAATCTATTTAAAATTTTATTCTAATTTTTTTTCAAGTTCGTACATTTTATTTTTAACAACAATTTCCAAAAATTTGATAGAAATATTATTTATAGTTTAGGAGATATGGCTAATTTACTAATTGACATTTTTTTTAACAAAAATGATTGTTAAAACAACTATATATTTTAATTTGTAATATGGGCTTCTCTGATTATTTTTAGGTCAGTTTGGATCTGGCTTAAAAACATATTTTCCAAATTTCATAACAATCTCATTTATATTTTATGATATATCTCTAAATTACTAAGTGTCACTTTTTATATTTTCATTCATTTTTTTATTGTGTTCTATGTTTTAAGTTTGTAGGTTTCTTTTTTAATATTACATTCTAACTTGTTGGTTTTTGTGTTATAAGATATTTTAAATATTTTTTTTTCAGGTCCTCTATCAAAGTTCACATTTTATTAAAACCTTCTAACCACTTCCTTGCAAGTCCTTGGTCAAATAAGTGGATCCAAAACTTAAAACAAAACATTTTTCTTTTTTCCAAACATTTCTAGTTGGGTTTAAAATGAATGCACTCTTTTAATTTGGGTTTAAAAGTTGTTCATTTCTAAGTAATTTCATTTCTCACACTTGTTTAAGTTTTTTTTTTCACTTATTGAAGTGTGTGTGTTTGTGTGGTTCCCCACACGTGTGCTCTCCCCTCAATTTTCAAAAATTGGGTAACTTAGAAACATGGAAACCAACATTTTTCTATCCTAAAGAATTACCTAAGTATGATCTTCACTTGCCCTTAGTGGGATACCTACAAATTAGAAATAGAAATACCTTCCTTTTTTATTTTGGCTGCATGGGGTAGATTCGATCACCTTCCTATGAGTCCTTAGAGTATGGTGACTGGGAATAGATACCCTATCATACGCACCAACCCCATACATCTGAAAGGGTATATAAATTGAGGTAAAATATCATTATCGCATTGTAAAATTATCTGTAAAGGGTTTCATGAAAGTAAAGAATTTATTCCTAACGTGAAGTTACCAAACATCACCCTCAAAGAACTCTATTTTTGGTAGCACTTCTATTAGGATTTAGTCCAATAACGATTGATAAACATTGAAATAAAAACCAAAAGAGTGAAAAAATGAACAATATTACCTCAATGGAGATCAAACCATAAATAAGATAAGAGATTTAATAAGTGGTTAAAATCATTGAATGATGAAAAAAACCCACACTCTAGTATTAAGAAGCTTGCAAGGATGAAACCAAATATAATAGCATGTATAAGCTTAAGAGAATAATGGCCTTAGGTAAAGAGAACATCAATGATGCAAAAGCAAAACTTAAAACAAAAAGAATGATTTATGTGTTGAGAGTGAGAGGAATGAGGAGAGGAAGGCTCTTTTATAGATCAAGAAGAAAATAATGGGAGTTACAAAGAATCCCATGATTACCGTACAAGCCTCCTTTGTGTGTGCCACTTATGGCCTACTACCTCAGAGAGTGGAGGAAAGTGTGTGCCAAGTGGGAGAGTGAGAGTTACATGCAAGTAACTCTAAATCTAACAAGTGGATTAGGGAGGTGAGTGACACCTCATAAAGGTAGGAATAAAGTGCATTAATAAATACAATAAATGCACATATAAACAAGGCTTAATATGAGCCTAAATGGACCTAAATTAAGGTTAATTCTCTAACATCACTTCACCATAATCTTTTTTTGAAGTGATCATGAAGGGGCAAGACCCTCACACGAATGGCCCATTATTAAATTTCATCTTTAACTATTTTTTGAACCTCATATACCACAAGGTATATTAAGGACCATATATAAAGCTTTGTGCAAAATTTTAAGCCTTATAAAGTTAATTTTGTCTTTGTATTTATGGTGCATCGATTAACGATTAGCTTTAAGAAAGTACTCTACCCTTGAAACCAGGTTTAGTGGACTATAAGCATGAAATCCATCAGTGCTATGAAACATTAGGCCATCACTATGCAATAGATAATAAAGTAGAACTAAGAGCCCAAAAATTCTTCAAGCCATTTTTTATTTCATCCTTTTACCATATGGTTTTGCTTGTAGTTATTATCCTATCTTATATATTTTCTTGATTTGTTTTTTATGTGTGTGAGTTGTCATGCCTATTTTTTTCTCTAAAGATGGGCATGACACACAAGTTTAATAAATAAAACACTAAATAACATGGATTGATACTAGAATCCATTCAATCACACATATGAAAATATGAATCTTGAAACTACCATTAAGACTCAAATAGGTGTAAGCCACTAATTAAGAATCCTATAAGCCTTGATTCAATCAACCCAACACTCAAAAATTCCTTCACGAGCTCATGCCAAACAATAACTATGTTTATGATGTTGAGATAACTTTTAATTTAAACCTAGGTCATAACTAACACAGTTGACATCCATGTGGTTGCTTTGGTGGGTTTCAAGGCCACATTATCTTATCTTTGAGCTCTTTGGAACCTTTATTACCATGTGGTGTCCTCTCACTTACCTAATGATCTGAAAAACTTTCATGTTTTTACTTGTAACCCTAGGATAGTGAACATTCAAGATGATGTCATGTGGTAACATCTAGTTATCTCATTATCCCAGTGTTGATCATATAATAGACTAATTTGACATCATTCTTAGGTTATTAGGATCACAACATGTGGCTTCCTCTAAACCACTTCACAAAATTTCATAAAATTGAGTAAGGCAAAATTCAAAATAAATGGGCCAAAGAAATAAAATAACTAAATCAAAAAGGTTGTGAAAGGAAACTACAAGAGGAAACTCATCGAGTAGCTTAGGAAAAATGTTGTGTAAATAAAATTTCCAAATGGATATGCCTAAGATGAAGGCAAAACTAGGTGCATTCAAAATCATAAATCGCTTAAGGCTCAAGCTGGAATAAAACTTAGAGAGTTAGAACTCATCTAAAGTAATATAAATGCCTATGTAGGTTAATGTTGACTGCTTAATCCAGGCAGAGTCTTCCTTCCTTAGAAGATATTTTTCTAAGTGAAGTCTATATCAAAAAAATTATAGGCTCTACATTAAACCAATATTCTCATTGGTTTAGTTAATAATTGAAAACTCAAGCATGTTTTGCTTCAAGCAAAGGTTCTCTAAGATCTGAAGGGTACTATATAGACCCAAGAATTTGACTTTAATTAAATTTAAGGATTATTTTGATCAACTTCATTAAATCTGAAATAACAAACAAGATATTTACTAATAATAAAAATGTCAACATCAAAGGTATGGTCTACAAGACCTTCTTAAATCAATAATCTATTAGTAAGGTGACCACAATCCAACCTAAAGGATTCATGCCTTGATAAGAACATATAGTAGAGATTAACTTGTATTAAAATTACTTTATTATCAAAGGTCTTGTTTTTGGAGGGTTCTAAAAATAACCTACTCAAATATTATAATTTCCAAGAGTACCTTTCACCAAGTAATATCTTAACCAAAAAACATCAAAGTGCAGTTCATTCAGCATGTTATATTTTTATTCCCAATAACAATCATAAAGTTATATATATATATATATATATATATATATATATATATATATATATATATATATATATATATATATATATATATATATATAATGAGTTATTAATCAATTTTAAATAAGTTCAAGTTCATTACCTCATCATTTTCTAATTATAAAGAGAGGCACAACACTTAATAAACAAGTCACTCAAGACAAAGATTTAAGTAAAGAAGTAAATCTATCAATTTTATTCAAGAAGCCATAAAGGATAAAGACTTTTATACATCTGGGATCTTTCACAAGGTCCTATAATCAAGTATTCATAATAGATACAAGTCATTTTAAAATTAAAGTTTCAGTATATAGAAAATAGATATCTTAATTCATAGTTAGAATATTATCCAAACTTTTTATTTTGTAGATATTCTACAAGCAGGATGGTTGCTAAAACATTAATAATACATCATATTTCATATTTTTATTTACATAATAAATAACACATCCCTAGGTTTGGTTAAATAATGGAGGACCAGTCAGTCTTCAATGGTGTTCCTCATCTAGTCCCAAGCATCTATTGGCCATAAGAAGGAAGGTTTACCGCTTGAACTTTTGTCATCATTAAGTTATTGCTCTAGATACCCTTAAGCTTGAGAATCCCAACCTTGATCATGTTCATATCACTTGGTAAAGGCAAGGGTGGATATCCAAGCTAGGGTATCGTAACACAAGGAATGACCATGCATAAACTATAGTCTTATTCGTGGTTCTTGCCTAAAGAGACTCCCAATCCCAAATATAAAATAAACAAGCATTCAAATAGTCATTCAAGTGAAGCTAAGCATTCATGGATATAAAACTAGTAAGCAAGCTTTCACAACATAATAATGCCCATAAAAATAATGGAGTAGAAAGAGGATGTCTCAATCTATTACTCCCTACCAATGGTCATGGGAGAGTTGAACAACCCACCACTATGACCAGCATAGGAATAATTTTAATTCCACCACTATGATGTCCAATTAAGGGTTAAACAACCTTCTACCATGCCTAAAATATGAATACTTTGACACGTTACTATTAGGACCTTCAAGAGAGGATCAAACAACCTTCCACCATTCCCAACATAGGAGGACTTTGATATTCTACCAACATGAAGATGCATCTCATAGATGACCATCACTCAGTATCACAATAGAATTAATGTATTCACATAATAAATCATAAATCATTTCATTCAACTAAGGAGTAACAACCTCTCCAAGGCCCTCAAATAGGCAAGCACTACATGGTGGCCAATGCACAACCATGGACAAACAAAAAAAATAGGCAGAATAAACCAAGTGGTATTATTCTCCTAAAAGTAAAAGAACAAATAGAGAACATCATCATTTCATTCCAAATAAATAGTATAAAACATAAGTTAATAGAAAGCTCACCAATCGAATCCAAGACTCCCTGGACACTATCCTCTAATTGTTTAGACTTGACTTTCTTAATCAATTTTCTCTATCTGATTCTATCATTTTATCTTCTTTCAAAATGGTAATAGTCCTAAACTAAGGTATTTTGACTCCTACATACAATCATTTTAGAATCACCCAACCACCAATCACTTACCAACCTATGCCTCATTATAGGACATTATTTTCCATGTTTAATTAAAGTGTATGGTAGCTCTTACAAGCCTCTATGTTTGCTTCATATATTCACTTACCTCTTTTCCCATTGGATTCTAGTCTAAGGAAATAAATGGAAGATATTTTAGTCAGCCACTAGATAGTTTAGACATTGGTTAAAATATATAAAGGTTAAAAGACAACAAGTTTCACCAACCAGGCTTAAAGGTTGGCCACCTAATCAAATGCTACATCATCAAAGGTGGTAGACTAGGAAACTAATTAATTAGCACCAAGATAAGAAGTGTTTAAGGGTAAATCTATTTTAGGATAAAACCATGCTTGGTGTTGACTATTTCCTTCATTGTCCCTTTTCCTATTCCTACACACTCAATGCACACATTGAATTCCTCTAACCTAATCGTTGAAGCTATAGAATTTAATCAAACAAGACAATTTTAATCAATTAACCATAGTCAATCATTCATGGATATAAACATACATGTAGATAATTTCATATGATTCAATACATAATTAGTTTCTATTTCATAAGCTTTGGAGTAATGATTCAACATAATTTAATTCAATATATCTCATAGACATAATCACAGTTCATAAATCAACATATATATAAAGGAAACATAAACATCACACTTTCATAAGTAAGTAATTAAAAAAATGATTGATAATAGGTATTTCTAATGGTTCCCAACACATGAAAATCCTTCATAAATCCTCACATGACTCATTTATATGTGACTTAACAACATAATTCAATAATCAAAACATATAAGTCATAATTTCATATTCATTTTTGTCAAAGATAAGCACTATTTAAAATAGGGCCTTACATTCCCCTTTCCTTATATAGACTAAAAGAGGTGAGGATACCAAACCCTCAAAGGTGAACCATCTTCCCAATTTGTTATTAATTTATTATATTTGTCCCATTGGACCTTGATCTGATCTAGGTCTCTACCTCAAAGAGTTAGTGTTTTGCATGCTAAAATCCTAACATACTCTAAAACTAAAGCCATGTCATCTCGACTTATAATTTTATCTAATCCAAAACATGATAAATATCATCAATATATTGTCTCAAAATAGAAACATAAAAAATATCATAAACATGGCTAGCTTGGGTGGTAAGGCTAGTTGATAAGAAGTTAGGCCAACAATCTCTAAGATGTTGAATGACCCTATAAAATTAAGGGATAGGTAGTGTGCTCTTAAACACCTTCTAAAAAATTACCAGGTGAGGGAAGCTAGTGTCAAGTGAATATTATAATCCTCTTCTTCTGACCACATCTTAGCTACATCCTTGAGAAGATGGTTATGGGGAGGACTCCTAAACCTCTCTCTTTCAACTAATCTTTGATCATCCTAGGAATGCAATGGAGAGTGTATCTCCACCTCATGTTGTACTATAAGCAATCTCTCCTACAAAATATCCCTCATTTTTTCATGGCTAAGAGGATTTAAGGTTTAATTTCATTCTGTGTCAATTGATTGGGAGGCTCATTCTCACCAATTGAATTTTCACCATGATGTGCTCAACATCCTCCTCTCATTTTACATACCAATAGGTAAGACATCAGAACTAATGAAAAAAAATAAAAAGGGTTAAAGAAACTTAAAATCCTAGATTTCCTAATGTTGTAACCCAAGCTCTAATGATAAAATGTCATGCCCATTTTTTCCCTCTAAATATGGGCACAACACACAACTTCAATGAATAAAATACTAATGAACATGGATTGATACTAGAATCCATTCAACTCCACATATGAAAATGTGAATCTTTTAATTGCCATTAAGACTCAAACAAGTGTAAGCCCTTAATTAAGAAACCCACAAGCCCTCATTTTTTGGGCCTAGCATTCAAAAATTCCTTCATGAGGTTGTACCAAATGATAACTATGATTACGACATTAAGATGGTTGTTAATTTGAACTTAGGTCATAGCTAACATAGATGATATCTACATGGTTGATTTGGTGGGATCCAATTCCATGCTAGCATCTGTTTAGGCTCTTAAGGACCTTAATTTCCATGTGGTGTCCTCTCTCTTATCTTTTGATCTGACAAACTTTCACATTTACACCTGTAGCCTTAGGACTATGAATTCTCAATATGATGTCACATGGCAATATTCTACTAGCCTACTAGCCTGGCATTGACTATAAAGTATACCAAGTTGATGTCACTCCTAGATTAACAATCTAATGATGTGTGGCTTCCTCTAAACCACTTTATAAAAATTCCTAAAATAGACCAAGGTAAAATTTGAAACAAAGGGGCCAAAGTGATAAAATAACTAAGGCAAAAAGGCCATGAAAGGAAACTACATGAGGAAACTCATCGAACAACTCAGATAAAATGTTATACAAATCAACTTACCAAATGGTTATGTCTAAGATAAAGGTAAAACTAGTTGTAGTCAAAATCATAAATTGACTAAGGCTCAGGTCAAAATAAAACTTAGAGACTATGTGAAGAGTTAGGACTCAGCTAAGGCAAAAGAAATGCCTACATAGGTTATTATTGACTACTTAATCTAAGTAGAGTCTTCCTTCCTCAAAATATATTTTGATAAGTTAAGTATGTATTAAAAAAATTATAAGCTTGGCATTAAACCAATATTTTCATTGGTTTAGTCAATAACCAAAAACTTAAGCATGCTTTACTTCAAGCAAAGGTTCTCTAAGATTTAAAGGGTATCGTACGAATCTAACAATTTAACTTTAATTAAATTCAATGAATCGTTTAATCAATTTATTATCTCCTAGGCACATTCAACTTCATTAAAGTTGAAAGAATAAATAATATATTTAGTAATAAGTAAAACCTCAACATCAAAAGGATAGCGTACAAGACCTTCTTAAATCAGTAATCTATTAGCAAGGTGACCTTAGTCTAACCTAAAGGTTCTTGCCTTGATAATAAAATATAGTAGAGCTTAGCTTATATTAAAAATATTTTATTCCTAAGGTCTAGTTTTTGGATGATTCTAACAAGAACCTACTCGACTGCTATCATTTCCAAGAGTACCTTTCACCAAGCAATATATTAATCATAAAACATGAAAGTGTAGTTAATTTGGCATGTTATATTTTTATTCCCAATAACATCACAAATTTGAGTTCTACTCATTTTTAAATAATTTTAAGTTCATTAACTCATCATATTTTGATTATAAAGAGAGGCATAATGCTTAATAAACATGCCATTCAAGAAAACTATTTAAGAAAGGAATTCAATATATAAATTTTATTCAAGTAACCATAAAGGCTAAAGAATTTTATACATTTGGGATCCTTCCCATTATATCCTACAATCAAGTATTCATAATATATATATAACTTAGTTTAACATTGAGGTTTCAGTAAATAGAAAACAAATATCTTAATCTATTGTTAGAATATTATCCAAAGTCTTTCTTTTGTAAGTATATTAAAAGTAGGATGGCTTACAAAGCATTAATAATACATCATATTTCATCCATTTATTTACCTAAGCAATAGCACATCCCTAGGCCTAATTAAATAATGAAGGACCAGTCAATTTTCATAGTGTTCCTCATTCACTCCTAAGCATTTGTTAGCCATAAGAAGGAAATCTCACTACAAAACCTTTTGTCATAATTAAGCTACTACTCTAGATACCCCCAATCTTGAGACTCCCAACTCTGAGCATGTTTATATCACTTGGTAAAGGCAAGGGTGGATATCTAATCCAAGGTATTGTAACACAAGTAATGATGATGTACCACCTATAGTCTCATTCTTGATTCTTACCCAAAGAGACTCTAAGTCTCAAATACAAATAAAATAAGAATTCAAATGATCTTTCAATTGAAGCTAAGAATTTGGTGATATAAAAGTAGCCAAAAAACTTTCACAGCATAACAAGGCCCACTAAAATATTGGAGTATCAAAAGGATCTCTAGCTCTATTACTTCATGCTAATGATCATGGGAGAGTATAACAACCTCCCAGTATAATTAGCATAGGATGACTTCAATTTTTACCACTATGACATCCAAAAAGGGTCAAACAACCTTACACAATGCCCAACATAGGAGGACTTTGACATGTTACTGTTTGGACCTTCATGGGAAGATCAAACAACTTCTACCATGCCCAGCATAGGAGGACTTTTATACTCTACAAACATGAAGATGTTGCTCATAAACCACCATCACTTAGTTTCATAATAGCATTAATGTATTCAAATAATAAAATAGAAAACATTTCATTCAACTAAGGATGAACAACCTTTCCGAGGCCCTCAAATAGGCAAGCACTATATGGTAGCTAATGCACAACCATGAGAAAATAATAAAAACAAACATAATAAACTAAGTGGTCTTATTCTCCTAAAAAAAATCATCATTTCATTCCAAATAAATAGAAAAAAAAATAAGTTAATATTAATCTCACATATCAACTCCAAGGATTGCTTGGGCATTATCCTCTAGTTATCTAGACTCAACTCTCATAACCAACTATCCTATCTACTACTATCTTATGCTCTATCTAGCTTCTTTCAAATTGGCAAAAGTCCTAAACTAAGGGAGTTTGAATCCTACATATATTCATTCCAAAATCACCCAACCACTTGATGTTTATCAAAGCATGCCTCATTAACAGACATTCTTTTCCCTGTTCAATTAAGGTGTATGACAGCTCTTGCAAGCTTTTGTGGTTACTTCATAAATTCACTTACCTATTTTCTCACTGGATTCTATTCTAAGGTAATCAATGGAAGATATGTCAGTCAGCCACTAGTTAATTTAGACATTGGTTGTAAGATCTAAAGGTCAAGTGACAATAAGTTTCACCATCTAAGCTTAAAGGTTGGTTGCCTAATCAAATGTTAAATCATCAAAGGTGGCAGACTAGGTAATTGATTACTTAGAATGAGTCTAAGAATAGTTTAAGGGTAAAATTATTTTATGATAAAACCATGATTGGAGGAGTCTCTTTCCTTCATTATACCTTTTCCTATTCATGCACACTTTATTCACACATTAAATTCTCTAACCTAATAGACAAAGCTATAGAATTTAATCAAACAAGGCAATTTCAATCAATTAACCATAGCCAATAATTCATGGAATATCAACATAAACATAGATAATTTTATATGATTCAATACATAAGTAGTTTCCATTTCATAATATTTAAATCAATGATTCCACATGATTTAATCCAATATATCTCATAGACATAATCATAGTTTATAAAGGAACATATATATAAAGGAACATAAACATCATACTTTAATAAGTAAGCAATCCAAAATATGAATGATAATAGATATTTATCATCATTCCCAACATATGAAAATCCTTCATAATTCCTTACATGCCTCAGTTGGATGTGATTTAACAACATAATTCAATAATAAAAACATACAAGTCATAATTTCATAGTCATGTTTGTCAAAGATAAGCACTATGCAAAATAGGGCCTTACATGAGAACATTATTTTTTCCAATTAAAATTGAAAGTCAACCAAAATCAATCAAACCAAACTTTCACATATTCAATTATAAGAAACTAATTTGTATCATTTCACATGGATCTTAGCTTCCATGGCATGTTTCACTAGGATTTGAGCTAGAGATAACCTAATTTTTTATTTAAATTTGGGTAATCGTCCCTCATTTGAAATTAATTTATATAATAATTCATTACCTCCACATAAAGGACATGATAGTCACATTTATAGTGATGTTGATCAAAGTGTATATGATCAAAAAGATAATACTAGCCAGTGGTTCAAAATAGATCAAGGAAAATCCTACCTAGAATAATATCTCTATGAGAATAAAGGTAAAATCCTATCATGTCTAGCCCAAGTAGATGATTACATGTATGTTGAAAGAGACTCTATGAACCTAGCCTATAGATAATACCAAGAGGTCCATGACCAAGAATAATCCATAATAGTTATCACATTGATCAAAATCATCAACATATTAAAAACCTACATTTGAATCATGAAGCTACTGATAAAGGAATATAAAATTTAGTAAAGCAGTCTTTTCAAGACCCACATAGAGTTATAATCGACCAACTTCAGCAAGTTGGCCAAATGATAGTTACTTTGGCCTCAACATTAACGGTCACATCATATAATCTACAAGCATCTTCCAATCAACAATAAGTCCCCAATAATGTTAAAGTTGTCAATAGGGTGTGCATACCCCCTAAATCCAATGCCAAGTTAAATTTGTCCCCTAATCATCTTTCTAACCCTACTCAACCTCTATCTTCCCATCAACATGTGTCAAATATATCTCTAAACATTCTTTCTACTTAGGAGTGGCAAGAGATGAAAAATGATCTTCATAGATTATAGGCAGGGAACCAAAACAAAAAGTTCAAGTTATAGGAGCTATGTATGTATCCTTTTGAGATACTAAAATTTTATTTTATAGATCCCATTTCCCTCTCACATTGAGATACTAAAATTTTAAGGAGATCCACAAGACTGCCTCTGATATTTTTTTATGGTTTATCAATAAGTGATTTATAATCACATGTTATTGCTAAAGTTATTTCCTCAAAGCCTGGGTGGCTAATCTTTGGATTGATTCCTTGATTTTCCTAAGGAATCCATCACTACATTTTTAGACTTTTCAGAACATTTTATGAAATATTTTTCATACAATGTAGAACATGAGTTGACATTGATGGACCGTTGCAACTCCAAATAGATAAATGGGGAAAACTTCTCATTTTTTTACAATGATGTAGGAGTTTTTCTAGTAGATTTATTCATTCATTTACCAAAAAATAATGAGTAGATAGTTTTGTGGAAAATCTCAATCAAGGAATATGCTCTTATGTAAAACTCCAATGTGCTACTACATTTGATGAGATCGTCTAAAAGGGATTAAAAATTGAAAAGGAACTCATTGATAAGGTTCTATTAAATGTGTTATCTAAAATAACTCCAAACCAACCTCATGCCACTACTCTAGTACATATGAAAAAACCCAAGTTATTTAATAAGAACAAGAATGTAATAGGTGATGGAGTTATAGAGTCTAAACATGTGCAAAGTGTTCAAACAAGACATGTTCAAAATGTTTATACCACTACAAAAGTCACTCTTAAGAGACCATTTGTCAAGAATCCATATCAAAGGAGGATCTTTGATCCCCTTTGAGAACCCATAGAATCAATGTTCTAACAACTTGATTCAATAAACATGATTGTATTCCTATAATCATAAACTTTTGATTCAAAACAAGTTAAGCCAAAATCGTACATAGATGATGAATACTGTGAGTATCATAGTATTAAAGGTCATGCTCTTTATCTATGTATATATCTCAAAAAATACATTTAGGATCTATTATATTGTGGTGACATTGAGCTTGATAATAATGCATCCAAATTACATAATAAAGATATTGGATTTTTTAAGGATCCATTCCCAGAAAATAATCAACACAATTAGCAAGAACAAAATCAAGATCACCACTATGGTAAAAATAATTGAGCCAATCATGTGGATTATTGTAATACCCCACATAATTATGATAACATTATGGCCACTATAAAAATTAATTCCCATCATCCATCTAACACAACTAAACATGCTAGATTTATTATCCCAAGACCTTCTACATCCTAATCTAGTAATATCGTCCAAGCTCAAAAATGTGTTATTACTACTCAAAACTCAAAGGTCATAATTCAAGGAGCTTCTATATCAAAATCCCATAGTCAAATCCTAAATCCTTTCATGTCAAAATCAAAACTATCCACATCCATAACTAAAATGTAATATGACCTTATAGAATATTGGAGAATACCCTTGCACAAATTTCCATTTTGGATTTGTTGTGAACATCCTTTATTCATAAGAACTCTCACACCAAAACCCACAATAATTAAAAGTCCCTACTAATTTTTACCCTCATAATTCCAAGCACTGATAGGATTTTTTTATTTGGGTCAACAAATCCCCTTTGGTAAAAGTGATATTTCACCAGTGGGACCATACCATAATAATCCTCTCTACATAGAGGTGATTATTTTTAAAACCAAAATCAAGTGGGTACTCATAGACAATGGGTCAACATTAAACATTTTCACACTCAATTTTTTCAATCACCTTAGGCATTTAGAATCATGCATGGAACTAAACATTATTACCATCAAGGGATATGACAATTTTGAGAGAGAATCATATGGTACTATTTATATGCCCATCATTATTGGGCTTGCCACATATCAAACCCTATTCCATGTCCTTGAAATTTAGATTCCATATAATATCCTTCTTAGTCATCTATGTATTCATGACATGCATTCCATTCATTCCACTCTACATCAATGTTTGAAATTACCACACTCTGGTATGGAGGTCACAATCCTTGGCGATACACAATCTTATCAATATTTTAATATGTTTTAAGTTGAGAGTCATCACACCATCATTATCCCATAGAAGAATATGCCCCTAAAAAGGATAATAATGTGCTTTAAAATCCTAAATCAGCTTAAATTCATCCAAATGACCTTTCATCTACATCTAATCATCCCCATCTAAAAACACCCGCACACTTCACAATCAAAGATAAAGGTTGTGGAGAATATGAATTGAAATATGCTTTCCACATTTTAAAGGTTCCATTATCCCCAAAAACCCATGGTAGGCCCAACATGGTATGGTGAAATAAGTATGATTCATATAAGTTAGGTTTTATTTCATTTTATAAGATTGGTATTCTCAGTAATTAAAAGCTAAAAGATCTTGGTGATTCATGGCTATATAGTGATGGACTAGCTTCATGTTATGGAAAAAAAAATTCCTATCCCCAGAAAGATGTTATAAAGGGTAAACCAAAAGGGTATAGGCTTGGGAGTAAAGGACCAAGGAATTATTGAGCCTATCTCATCTACTCAGAATAAATGAAATCATGGCATCAAATACAAACCACTTAGAGGGTACTCCCCTGATCTTGAAAGTGAGAAAACTATGATGTCTAATGAAAAATTTCCTAATAGTGACACATAGTCCTTTTATAGAATTTACAATGAGCTTGTTGATGCAAGCCTTTTTGACACTAATGGTGTCCTAACCATTCATTTATACCTTCATTACCTTGACCTCATTGACTGGGACCAACATGATCACATACCTTTGGATGTTTTTAAAAATGATGAGGCAATTACAAAATTTCTAGGGCTTAGAGATGGTTTCCCACTTGGGGACCATAATAAGGGATTTGAAATCAATTTAGACTATGTTACTTACTTTGGGTAGTAGGTGACCTTATTTAGTCAATAAAACAAAGAAAATAAAAAAATAATGTCCTCTGTTGAAAACCTTTTTAAGGAACTCTTGGATAGTGGAAAAAGTAAAAATAAAGATGTGTTCATTGGTGAAAATATTTTTGAGGTGTCAATTGATGAGGATGTCCAATCTTTTCACAAGGAATCACAAAATCTTATAAATACCCACATCATTTTTAATTTAGATGTTAGTCTTAAAGAGTAGTGTACATTTGAAAAATTCATCTGAGAATATCCATAGACATACAATGATTAACCATTGCCAAACAATAATGATTTTGATTCTTCTTATATGGGTGAGTTAGTTTAACCAATCAAGACATAATCAAAGCAAGACTATCAATTCCATTTAGTACCTACTTTATTAGAGGGTGGTTAGGATGGTTCCAAATTGCTTATGGCGGACACCATTGATGTCAACTTTGGTATTGAGGATAATCCATGCATCATTAATCTTGGTGCATCTCTTCCTGAATATGAGAGAGATCATTATCATCATTCTCAATGAGTTCATTGATATTTTTTTATGGTCTTATTATAACATGCCTATATTAGACCCATATTTGGTTGTTCACTATCTTGTGGTACATCCAAACACCAAGTCTATCAAGCAGAGACTATGGAATATGCATTCACATATTGACATTTTGTTCAAAAAAGAGCTCAAAAAACTTTTAGAAGTTGAGTTCATTAGACCTATTGATTATTCAAAATGGATTGCCAACATCATTACTATCAACAAGAAACCCTCTAGGATCCATATTTACACCAATTTCAGAGACCATAACAAGGCCTATCTAAAGGATGAATTTCCATTGCCAAACATTGATATGATTATTGACTCCATAATAGGTTATGAGATTATATGGCTTATGGATGGACTTTTAAAATATAATCAAATCAAGATAGCACCTGAAGACCAAATAAAATAATGTTCACCACCATGTGGGGAGCATTTTATTATTAAGTCATTCTTTTTGGCCTAAAGAATGTTGGCACTACTTATCAAAGATCCATGAATGTTATTTTCTATGACATGGTGCATGATATTGTGGAAGTTTATGTATATGACATCCTTTGAAATTCTAAAGAAAGAGTATACCATCCAACAATCTTACATAGAATATTTGAATGACTTTAAGAATACAAGGTTAAAATAAATCCCAAGAAGTGTGTCTTTAGTGTCACATCAAGAAAATTGTTGGGTTTCATTATTTTCAAGTGAGGTTTTGAAGTGGACCCAGATAAGGTAAAGGATATAATATAAATTATATCACCATACAATCTAAAATAGCTACGTAACTTTCAAGTAAAAATTCAAGAAACTCACTGATTCATTTCACAGCTTGTAGACCATTGTCATCCCTTCATACATCTCTTGAAAAAAGATACTTTATTCCAATGGAACAAAGATTGTTATGAGGTTTTTGATAAAATAAAGGAATATTTGTCCTAATCCATAAATGGTGTCCCCTCCAACACTGGTCAAGTCATTGTTACTTTATATATCAGCAACTCATCATGCCTTGGTGGTATTTTTGGCTCAACATAATGAAAATAGTAAAGAAAGAATAGTTTATTACTTGAGCAGGTCATTGGTCACCTACAAAAATAATCATTCCCCTCTTAAAAAGGCATGTTTAGTAGTATTTTTCACCTCCCAAAAGTTTTGGGACTACATGCTCAACAATCAGACCATCATCATTGTAAAAGTTGATCCACTCAATTATCTTCTATCTAAAGTAATATTGATAGGTCATATGGCCAAATGGATTATTCTCTTAATTGAATTTTAAATTTAATACATAAATCATAAAACTATTAAAAGGCATGTCACTTTTGATCAATTAGTGTAATCTCCATGATCAGATACACAACCATTAACATTTGGGTTTCCAGATGAGTCCATTTTTTCCATTAAAGAATCAAAATAATAGAATCTTTATTTTGATGGGCCATTCACATATTGTGGCTCAAGAGCAAGTTTTTTTTTTGTGTCACCACAATGAGATCTCATCCCTAAGGATTTTCAAATTGGCTTACCATGTACAAATAATATCACAAAATATGAGGCCCTTCTTGCAGGATTTGGCATTGCCATCTAATGGGACATTTAGCACTTGTCAATCTTCAGTGATTTTTAGTTAATCATCAATCAATTAAATGATCAATATAATATAAAAGATGAAAAACTTATGCCATAGAAATCCTTATAATATAGTTTTAAGAAATATTCTGAGCACATATAGTTTGATAAAGTACCAAGGGTCAATAACAAATAAGCAGATGACATGGCTACTATATGTTTACTCCTTAAAATGTCTTTAGATATCCATCAGTATCATTTCTTAATTGAACAACCCATCACCCTGTATCTGATCATCTATAATCTGAAATGGTATGTGATATTTTTGGTCTCAGTTCATCCTATTATAAAAATATTTACATCTACTTCATGATCACATCCTCCCAAAAGACTTATCACATAACCAACACAAATCCTTCATATATAACACACCCTGATATACCTTAATTGGTGGTATGCTCTATCATAAAGGCTATGATGGAACCCTAATTCATTTTTTAAATTTATTATATGTATATTTATCGATTAAATAAGTTTATGATGGGATTTATGGGGCTCATACTATTTAAATTCTCCTTGCTAAGAAACTCCTTTGCACATGATACTATCGATTGACTATGGAAACTGATAAATGTGCCTATGTCAAAAATGTGCTACTTTATAGAAGAATGGTGACTTGATTCATACTCCATCACAAGAATTGCATCTAATTACAACTCCTTGGCCATTTTCAACATGGGGGCTTGATCCCATAGGGAAGATAAACACCACTTCATCTAACAGTCATAAACACATCCTAATTGCTACTGAGTATTGTATAAAGTGGGTTGAGGTGATCCCTCTTAATTATGTAACTAGGAATAAAAAATCCAAATTTATTTATTTTCACATCATTTACTAGTATGACGTCCTATCTAACATAATTTATGATAATGGAAAATCCTTTAAGAATAAGGATGTTAAAACCCTTTGTTCCATATTCCATATCTAACACAGATGGTGCACTCCTTACTTTCCAAAAGGTAATGCCTAAGTTGAAGCATAAATAAAATACTCAATTAATGTTAATTAAGATGTTTGTGATTGGCATTTACAATTATTTCCTACCTTATGGGCTTATTGAACCAACACCCACACTCCCATAGGTGTTACACCCTATTCCCTGGTCTTCAAATTAGAATCAGTCCCACCTATTAAGATAAATTTACCTTATATATTTAATTTTAGGATATTTTTGGTGATGAGGAATATAGTTTTTCATGGCTACAAGAGATATAACTCCTTGATGAGAAAATATTGACAACACTAAATCATCTGAAGGTTTATCAAAATAGAATACACCATAACTATAAAAAGAAAATCAAATCCTAAGAATTTCAAGTTTGTGACCTTGTTCTTAAGTAAATTCAAAGAAAAATAAATTAATATTAGGAAAATAAAGGTAAAATTGAGCCTAATTAGTTGGGTTCATGAATCATCATTGTTAAGTATGGTTCTAGTGCTTACAGATTGGCCACTGAAGATGAAGAAAGCTAGATGAACCCATGAATATCATGTAACTAAAGAATTTATATGATTTATGTCCATCCAAAAAATTTAAAAAAATAAATAAATAAATAAATAAATTAAAGTGAAATAATCCATTCAGAGGTGAAAAACATTTTTATGGCATCTTGGATAAGTACCATGGTGAAAACCAATTTTTTGGTTCCATGTGTAAAATTTCAATGTCTATAAGTTACCATATGTTTGGGGGTAGGTCCACATCCTTATATGTCCCTAAATCCAATCCATATCATTATCTAACAAACCCTTTCTTATTTTGACCTTGGTGGTGATTTACAGCTACTCTAAGATGTAACAAGTTTTGATAAATAAGAGTGTGATAGAAACCTTGCAATAAGATATCAGAATGACACAGGGGATAGTTAAACTATCTTTTAATCCTTATATAACTTACTTTTAGACACATCCATTCATTCATCCTTCACATCCCACACAATTTCCACATCTGATGTTGAGATTTGATTTTCTCCTTTTTAGTAGCTGTTGCACACACATCACATCCTGAAAACTCCCTTGTATTTATTTATTCAAAAAATCCAAAAACATTAGATAATCCAAAAAATTAAAAAAGGAAAAAAAATTCAAAAATATAAATAAATCCAAAAACATCTAAAAAATATAAAAACAAAATACCAAAAAGAGTGATATAAATCCACAAAACCCAAAGTTCCCGTGAGCACTCTTGTTTTAAGTTGAGTGTAAATCCTTAATCAGTTTTGAATCAAATCCTAGTCATTCCACCATTAATTAAATCCAATCTCATATATTTCACCTTATTTGGATTAATTCAAAGTTCAAAACTTTTTTTCATGATATTTCTCTATCCATTCCCTTACATGGGGGCACCATCTAGTTATCATATCATTTAACTTTCACACAAGGATTTTGACTCAAGATGCTTTTTATTTCTTTTATTTTTAGGTTTGTCTGTGTTTGATTTCTTTTTTTTTTTATGCCTTTACTTAGTCCATATGTATCAATAGGGTCATCATGGTTTTAACATATCATGGTGATTTATTTTGTTTGTACTTGAGTCCATCCATTGGCATATGATAACAATGTTATCCTAATTTTTCCATATCAAGATATGTTTTGTCATTTGTCTATTAGATTGGGGGTTAGTCCTTATGAACATTATGGTGAGTTAATCATGGTGTTTTATATCATGGTACATACCATTATGTAATACATCAAAAATAAGGTTGCAAAGTATATGAGACACATTAAAATGGCAATATATTCTCCTTGTAAAATTTATCCATCCCTTAACATCCATTTTCAAATCTAATAAATTTATCCATATTTAAATATTAAAATTAAAATTAACCTCAATCATCATCTATTATATTCTTCATCATATTTCCTCCCCTTTATAATAACTACATTAGCATAACGTCCATTCAAATTATGTAGGTAGTGCTCAGTTACATGGGGTTTTTGAGGTAAGCTTAGCATGTCTTATTATCATTCTTATTATTCATTTCTATCCCTAATAATTCCATCCCATTCCTCCTATGTAATAAATTTTTCACTCTACCACTAACCATTAATACCTATCACCTCATCCCTTTCATACTATCAATATATTTTAATCACCCATCTAGACTATTAATCTCTTTAACAAATTGATTGATAGCCCTCCTCATACCATGCCTCCATCTCCTCTAATCCTCCACTTTATCCCTCTTTTCTAAACCCATTTGACATTTTCCATTTCTATTTCATCCTCAAATCCACCATCTGATCTACCATTTGGCTCATCACCTTCCTTGGCATTATTTTTCCTATCAAGACTTAGTTTGTCATGATACTCCCAACTTATTCACTCTCCTGTCATCTTTTTTGTCTCCTTCTTCCAATATTTTTCCCTCCCATTTCCATTTCTTCTATGTGTTTCCTTATTTTTAATTTTCATAACCAATCCATTTTCTTCTCGATCTACTTTAAACCTATTTTCACTACTTTCATTTATTGACACATTTCATAAAGACAACCCATTTTGGCCATAACTATGTTCCAACTGGACTTCAAATTGGTTTTTACCAAATAATTCAAACTACACATAGGAATCATTGAATGTCCCAATTTCATCTACACATCAGAAATTAGTGTTCATAATCATGTTGATGCATCCCTATTTGAGGTATTATCCTATATATAATAATAACCTCTCATGGATTCATCTCTAATAAACTTGTGACCTAGAAAATTGATAGTTTGGCCTTTGGGCCCATTAAGCAGATCACTTACACAATTCATAAAGAGCAAAAATGCTAAGAAGAATGAATTAACTAAGAAAATAAAATTAAATGCTTAAGTGAAATTTCCATGTGCAATTAGTGAAAATGAATTTTTTTTAAAAAAAATTCTAAAAAAATGAAGTCATGATGATGTCATCATCTTCAAAGTCAAGTAATTAAAAATATCTCCCCTAAAGCCATGAATTTAGAACTGGAGATCCATGCTTAATAAATGGGATCTCTATCCAAAATATTAATTATTTTTCCCCTCCTTAACTCAAGTAGGTTTAGTCTAAACTCAACTATGGTTAACTCTAACCTAACTACACTTAGGTTAGAGTTAGTTTGGAAGGCTATAAATACAAGGATTTACCCATTGTTCAACAAACACTTTTGGTGTAATGTTTTGATGTAAAAATACCATTAAGGAACCTCTTTTTAATGTTATAATTCTCATTTTTTGAGAGATCCAAGCAAAAGCCAATCCAAGTCCAACATTGTCAAGGTGACAAGGAGAGATGATGCAAGGAGAACCATTGCCAAATATTCTTTGATCACATGATCGATCACATTCCTCCATGGCCAACATACATCTTGCTCTTAATGAAGGTAAATAATGTTTATTTTCTCTTCTATTGATAGTTACTTCTATTTTTATCTTGCTTCATAAGTGTTCAGGCTTGAGGTCTTAGCTTAATTAGTATATTTTTATTTAGTTTTCGTCATACTAACACAATACTAATCTCCCCTCTTGTATTCTTATTAATTACATAATGGCATGATCAATGTGACCATGTACTCCATATGCATAAATTAAACATCTTTGGACCTCCTAAGAGCCAAGAAGCAATCATTTTAGACCTTAATTTGTTGCTTTTTATCTAAATTTTTTGTGTTTAGCTTGTGACTATAGAACTATAAATTTGTGACTGTGGAACTATGAATTCATGAGTTAAACTATGAAATCATCAATCAAAATTATGAAAGTGTCTCCAAAAATCATGAAATAATCTTGGTTTGAACTTTGATCTATGAAACTATGAAATTGGTAGAGAAAATTATGAAATCATGAAGGAAAATTGCAAATTCATTCTACAATATTAAGTGTTTTCTTGGTTTTATGTAAAATTGCAAATTCATAGAGTTTAATTATGAAATCATCATTTTAATTACGAAATCATAGAGTTTAATTGTGAAATTATCATTTTAATTATGAAATCATAGATTTTAATTATGAAATAATCATTTGAATTATGAAATCATCCATTTTACTTGTGAAATTATTCTTTATTCTCTATGTTTTCATGATTTTCTTGACTATTTGTGAATTTGGGACACTTACTAGATAAATCATACAATCGATTCATGAAATTCTTTGTCTATTTTGGTGTTTTCTTTTAAATTTTAAAATAGTTTTAAAATTGCAGACCTGAGTTATCAAATTTTGGAGTTGTAAAATTGTTTACTTGAGTTACAAAATTATTTGCCTGAGTTGTGAAATTGTTTGTCAAGAGTTATGAAATTGTAGAGTTGCAAAATTGCAGACCCAAGTTGTGAAATTATTGCCTAAGTTGAAAAATTTTAGAATAGAGTTTTGAAATCATTTTGAAATAGAAAAATCATCCACTATAATTTTCTACTTTTATGGTTTTCTATGTTTTTATATCCCTGAATAATTTTTTGGTTCACAGTTTACTGTGTAACTAAAAAATCATTCTAGAGAGCTTAAATGTGTGTTTTCTTGAGCTAGATCATAGAATTTCACCTTGGATTAAATCAAAAATTAATCTACTAACCATGGTTGTATAGAATTAAGCTATTAAAGAGGAAGTTTGGGTGCTTTTTAATCAATTTTTTTCATTTTACAAAGTCAAATTCACAAACAAAGGTTAAAACTCATTCATATTTGGTTAAGGTGTCTAAAATTAATTTAACAATTTGTATTTTAGAATTTGACAATCGAAAACATGGCCAAAGGGCCAAAACAATTCAAACACATTTCAATTTGGTGTTAGTAAAAAGAACCTACATCTTTAGCTAGAGCCCCTAAGGGCTTTTTCAAGTTTTGTTTGTTATTTAGACTAGTTTTAAATTACTTAGAATAAATTCTCTTATTTTTTGTAAAAAATAAGCTTTAGTGTGTATGATCTTCCCCATGCCCTTTAGGGAAATTGAGTGACTAAAATCACTTAGTTTGTCATCATTATTTGTAAAATGTTGTGTCAAAAAGAATGTCATGTATGTTCTCCTCGAGCTTTGAGCGACTTGGGTGATTCAAAAGTGACTTCTAAAGTCTTTTCATTTTCATTTATTTCTTTTTATGCATTTTTATTATGGGTAGGATTTCATCACCTCCCCATGATTTATTTAGGGGTGTGTTGACTTGGGGATTCATCTCCCAGCATCATACCAACCCTACTCCATGGTAGAGTGTATAAATTGGGAACACTATTGGATGGGATAGTGGTGAGAAATTAGCTTGATCATCCCCAAGGGTACCTAGTCCATTAGAGCATCTAGACATCAAAATTCACTAAGATATACAAGGATGAATTTTTTATGCAAAGGACTAGTCTATTGCATAACAACCTAGATGGTTTGTATTCAATTGATGTGATTGTGTCCTTGTGTTACCCACACTTGGGACCATCTAGTACATTTATAACTTATATATTTTTAGTCAAACCCCACTTGTAATAAAATTTTGTGCTAAATTCTAAGTGTACTTCACTCTAAGCTTGTGCCATGTACCAATGCTTGAGAGACATAGGGGCATAAACACTCTACCTACACCTATACATTAATTTTTGGGTTAACACTTATAGTGGAAAATTTGGCTGAATCTATGCACACCCATGTCAGTTATAGGGATAGGATGATCCATTTATGTTACTTCTATTTTATTTGATTTACCTATGTGCTTTAAAGACTAGAAGATATTTATTTGTTTTTTAAAATGTGTCATAAACCATCACATATTTTTACACCCCTTTATCCTAAGGGGTGTAATTTTGTCTATATGGTGTCACACTTGTGCCGTAGACTTTTCATTCCAAAACATTTTTGCATTACTTATTAAATGGTGTATCATTATGCACTCATTTCATCCTAAGTATTTACCTTGGGTTTTTGAATCCAAAACCATTGGATTAAATTAGCATCATTACGATGCTCATGTTATTCTAAAATAATGCTACCTTACTTCAAAACAAGGTCAAAACCATATGTACCTTTGGTCTAAACTTGGTATTGGTATGTCATCCATTTGGGTCTAGGATGTTCTCCATTTGAAAAATACAAGTCTTTTTAAACCAAGTTTGGAATTTGTCTTGCAAAGTTCAGATTTAAAATTGATCAGTCTACACCTATGTATTTCTTAATTTTGGCTTGGGTGTTTGCCTCTCACCTTTGAACTATGCAACTTGGACTATTTCCTTGCTTACTTTGAAGACTCCTTTTGCCTAGATCTAGGAAATTGTCTATTTTTTCATGTGCCTTGAGTCAAATTTTTACCTTGAACTAAGGTCAAAACTCTCTCTTTCAAATACAAATCTAAGCATGGTTAGTTAACATTGGAGCCTTACTTATCACTTGGGCTTGAATGGTTTACTCATCATCATTATTTTGTTTACTTGAGATTGACTTTCCTAATTAGTTTTAGGAATGTGCCTAGAGTGAATGTCTTATACCAAGGTCAAGTTTATTTTAAAATACATGTGCCAATATTGAGTTAAGTGTTTTGAATTATTTGCCTTAGAAGTTAGATTAATTACAAGTTTTTACCTTGACCTAGTTTGTTTTAAAAGTATAGCTTTGTGCCTTATTACCAGAGACCTAGAATTTGCCTTTCAATTTTTAGACCTAGTTTATTTTTAAGTCTAGCTTTGTGCCTTCTTACCAAATACCTAGTATCTACCTCAATTTTTAGACTCAGTTCATGACTTTTGAATCTATATGTGTGCCTTGTTTCTAAATACCTAGCACCTTTTTCATTTTAGACCTAGATTAGATTTGTTCAAAACACTTTCCCAAAACCAAGATTCAAATTTGCCTTTCATTTCACCTTTTGTTTGTAATACCTTAATAGCTGGGAGAAATTTGAGACCAATTTACTATTTATAATTTTTGAGAAGAGATTCATTCTAGGCCAAGTTTAAAATTTTTTTAGCAATAAATTGATTTTTCCATCTAGAAAAAGTGTTTTAAGACGTTTGCAAACATTAACCAATCTTTTTAGACCACATTTCAAGTGTTGTGTGAACTTTATCCCTTTTTATTTATGAGACCTAGTCATAGATCTGAACATGCCTCAATCGAGTTGATTTTTGAATGCCTAGCCCATGTTTATTTTTAAGACTAAATTCACTTTGCCTAGACTAATGCCAAGTTTTATGGACCACATTTAATACTATTTTCATATACCAAGACCACCCTATTTGTGCTAATTACCAAACCCAACCATGTCAATTATCACATGCCAAGATCACCCTTCTTTGGGCCAATTAAAGTACCAATTTCACCCTTTTAATGATAATAATACTTGATCCAATACCTATTCCAATAATCCTCTTTTGGCTTATGCAATCTACCAAGCTCTACAGTGCCAAGGATTATCATTCTAGGCCCTCATCCTTTGGCCTAAATTAGAAACCAAGATTTACAACATCCATTCATTACTATTCTAGTCCCTCATCTTTTAGCTTGTGTTAGCAACCAAGCTTTGTAGAACATATTCATTACCACTCTAGACCCTCATCGTTTAGCCTACATTAGCAACCAAGCTTCACATTACTCATTCATTACCATTCTCAGCCCTCATCCTTTATCCTACATTAGTAACCAAGCTTCACAACACACATTGATTACCATTCTAGGCCCTAATCCATTGGCTTTAATTAACAACCAAGCTTCACATCACCCATTAATTACCATTATAGGCCCTTCCAAATCTAGTATCTCATTATCTCAATAAGATCACATAATTATGACTAGATGGGTCACATTTACCATCCTAGACCCCACAACCAGTCTTTGTTAAACCCATCTTAGATGAACATATTTACAAAGAGATCATTATTGAACCATAAGTCATTTGTCATCCATTATCAAAATTTCCCCACTTTAGAAAATCCAAGCTAGTCTTTGAGCCATAACAAAGATAGTCAGTACCTCTCCAAGATCCATTACTTAAAGACCAAAATGTGTTTAAAACTGATATTTTTTAACCAATTGTAATCTAAGGCCAACTAATCCATGACATTTTTTTTGAAACACCTATTTGTGATGAGTTAACCTATGTTGAATCACCCTTTGACCATTGCCCGACTTTTAAGGAGCATCACTTTGATAGGCCAGTCTCTATGGAGTTTCTTGTTAAACCTTTCCTTTTGGTTGAGGAGTCTCACTTTGAAAATCCAATCTTTATTGAGTCTCCCCATAATTATTATAACTACCTTTGGTAAAATCATTATTTTGACCATTTCCCTATTTTTAAGGAGCCTTACTTTGACAAGTCAATCTTTATAGAGTTACATGTTGCCCATTTTCTTTTAGTTGAGAAGCCTCACTTTAACAAGCCAGTCTCCATGGAGTCCTTATTAGATGAGCCTATTTTTGAAGATCCCATTGTTTAACCCTAGGCCATTATTCATCCAATACCAATTGTTAAACAGAGCATCTTTTCTACCACACCAGATGAAGAATCAACATTAAATTTAGGTTTTATTTTTGAATTGATATTAGATTTAGCATCAAAATTAGAATCAATGTTAGTCTCAACATCTATTTCAGAGTCTCTTGAGTCAGACTCAACTTCAAAATTAGAATACATTGATGGTTGTTATAACATTAGTTACACATGCCTTGTAGATCAATTTGAATATATTTATTATCCTTCCATGGTTTTTGAGGATTATAACTTTAACTTCGACATAAATTCTCTTAGTATCTTCTATGAGGATTATGCTACCTCTTACCATTCCATAAACCATTAACACCAATCAACATATCCTTTATATTGACATTCCACCTCCCACAAGTGTTGATTAGGACTAATAGAATCACACATTACTAAATTGTATCCATGGTGATATATCAGTTGAAGAATATTAGGGGGACTAAGACCATATTCATGTAGAAAAATAATAATCTCCTAGTGAAACCATTTTAGAGGTGTTAGGGGGAAATCAAATTCCAAACTTAGCATCTTCTAGTGAAACCTTTATTGAGGTTATAGAATACAATCAAAGTCAAAAGACAACATTCCTTATTGAAACCTTCTTTGAGGTGCTATGGGATAATCAAGACAACTTTATTGGTGAAAATATATTCAAGGCACCAATAGTTGAGCATAATAGTTATTCACTACTTGATGAATACATTATCAAAGATACCATCAATATAACTTCCACTCTATAGAATAATCATATGGTAGCATCTCTCAGGCCCAAATAATAGGAAAATTTGGTGGTCCTTTAGGGAACATATTCTAAAGTCTTTGGCCTTGCCACAACAAAAATCAACAACATTGTATATGACTAAAAAACTTGATATTCATTTGTTACCCAACCATTATACATTCCATTCTAATTCATCTCTCCATTTCCAAATCAAACCTTTTATCCATTGTTTATTTGTATTTATTGTCCTTGGTTGCACTTTCCTTTATAGAGGTTATGAAGACATCTTGTCTTAAAGTTTAGAGGAAATAGAATAAATGACCAATGAAAATCACAACAACATTATTAGAGTCCAAATCAGTAGTAGGTTCTTAATAAAGTAGCTATTCATAAGGGGCGTGGGTTATAAATTTACATTATTGACTATTTTGGTTGCATCATATATTGATTAGGATGAGCATCTCCACATCAATAGGAACAACATAGTCATTTACCTTTTCCATTTTCCATTTACCTTGCATTTTCCATTTGCTATTCACCTTGCCTTTATTTCATACCTTTTTCATATGCCTTGCCTTGCCCTTTACCTCACCTTACCATCCTTTCATACCTTTCCATTTACCTTGCCTTGCCATTTGCCTTTCCTTTCCATTTACCCTTGTCTTGTAATTTATCTTACCTTTTCAATTTGCCATTATTTCATACCTTTCCATATGCCTTGCCTTTCCCTTTGCCTCACCTTATAATCCTTTTGTACCTTGCCATAACTTTAAACTATAGTGGCTTGAGGTCCATCTGGGCTATGTATTCAATGTTCTATTTACATTGAGGTCAGCTTAGTCACCCCTTTTTAGGCTCTCGTCACTTTTTGAGCAACTTAAGCCACACTCTTGCCATTTTACAAGTTGGATAATTTTGTATCTCATAATTATCAAATTGAGTTAAGATATCCTAAAAATTACAAAAACATTTAAAATAGTTTCAAAACCCCTAAACATTTTTAAAAGACCTAAAAAATCATAAAGTTATGAAAATCGGCTTAGAATTTCCATACAAGATATAAAGCCATCAAAATTTTCTAGGATGGGCCATCTTATTTGTTCAGTTTCATTTCTAGACCACCTTGGTCTTTTTCCTCCCATTTCTAGCAGAACTACATTGGCCTAAGGTCTACACAGACTATGTAGGTAGCACTTAGATACATGGGGTATCTCGAGTTATCTTGGTCACACCTTCATTTCCTTTTCAACCACTTATTTTCCTTAAGGATTATGGGACTCATAATTATTTCATGAGTAACTACTTGTCATTTAGTTTCCCTATCCTTATTGGCCTTAGCCATATGCTCTCACCATTTTGTGATCTTAAATTTTGAGCATTATGCATTCAATTTCGATGCACTTATGACCACTTATATTTTCTTACACTCTCATCATTTTAAGAGAAACCATTTCCAATTCTCTCAAGTTTTTATGAGTTCTTTATTCTCTTGTAATTTTGTAAGATTCTTCTTATTTTTAGACTTATATGTACTAGCCACTATGAATCACCAATTTGGTTCATTCGTGAATAGTCATATCTTACCTTTTAGTGTGGTTTTTGCCTAAATAATACACTCATGTTATTATGATTTGTTTGTGTTGATTCTTTCATGATTTTTAACATCATCCCTCTCTTTTTATACATACTCATCATTTTATGATACCATTCCCATATCCCTCTACCCGAAAATTATGTTTCCTTCTCATCAAATTTTCATCTATCCCATATTCTGGGAGAAATACATTTATCTTGAATTTCTTGTTGTATCTTGTGTCCATGTAAATAATTAGTTAGCATATAATTACCTAGTGTATCTATAGTCAACTTAGCTACCCCTTCCTTTTCTTCTTTTCCCTCAATTTTCTTTTTATGTGTCATTGTTCCCTATAGTCTAGGGGTAACATTGTTAGTATTTTTTTCTTATTTTGTTATACCTGCATTATTTCTATCTCGCTTAGAGGTCACCCTATTTCCAAGAGTAACACCTCGCTTACACATGCACAAACAATTTGTATTGTATTTATACTAACATTTTGATTAACCATTGCTTGTCTTTTTACCTTTGTCTATTTATAATAGTTTGTTTATTGCACTTTCCTTTGCTTTGATTGTTTTTTTTTTTTTCTTTTTTCTTTTTTTTTTTTTTTTAATTTGTTTTTGGCTATGTATTTTTATTTTTATTGGTGTTTTGTTGTTCTTTTTTTTTGTGTTTTGTTCATTTATTTATTTTTATAGGTGTTTTTTTATTTTTTTATTGGTGTTTTGTTGTGTGTTTATTTTTTTATATTGGTGTGTTGTTTCTTTCTTTCTTTCTTTATTTTATTTATTAATACCTTTTTTATTTTTTTGTTTCTCGATTACCATAGGATTCTTACATTTTATTTACACTTGAATCTTGATTACCCATAACTTGTACTTAAGTTATGAATTAGTGCACATTCCTACACTTAATTTATTGCATTATATTCCCTTATGATTTTATTTTCATATCTTATGCCTAAGTGATTTGTACTTGAATTTAAATTGAGTTTCCCATGCTTTGGATACACATTTTTATTATTTTTGTCTATAACTATGATACATAATATCCCAATCTACAACAATAATTAGTTTGGTGGAGCTTACAAGCAATGGTACCATAAAAACTTCCCCTTATTCACACCCAAAAAAATCCTTGACCTACCTAAATACTAACTAAATACAGAGTAATTAAATCACAAATGAATTTTAAATCCCTATTAGTTCAGATGTGCATCTTCATATTTTCAGGTAGCCCAAATTCATGTTTATCCTCTATGTCAGCTTACTCTTACTTTGTGAGTACAGATTCAGTATGTAATCCCCCTTTTTTTATTTTCCCTAATGGGAAAAATATGAATTGTATCATGATTCCATCCACTCTATTAGAACAAACCATTATGACAATGATTATAACCACCTTTGAGAAAATTATTATTTTTCAATCTATCTACCCTACTAGGGCATTTTCATTATGTTAATGATTATAACTACCTTCAATAAAATCATTATCACTCCTTCACCCTACTAGGTCATGTTTTTCCTATGGTAATGATTATAACCACCTTTGGGAATATCATTATCACTTTGATACCCTACTAGGGAACCTCATTGTGCCATTAATTATAATCACCTTTGGAAAAATCAGTATTTCCACCCCCATTACCTATAGGTTGCATCATTTATTTATTTTTGAGGGAATGCTTATCGACCTTATTTGTCACCTAGTCCCTCGAGGGGTCATCCAGGGCTCATTCATCACCTTTTGGGGCATTATCTAAGGCATTAACAACTTTTTCATTCTTTGATAATATGTTATTATGCCTATATCTTTTAACATCTTCCCAAATAGGGGAAAACTATAGACACCCCATTTTGGCCACAACTATGTTCCAACTGGACTTTAGATTGATTTCCACCAAACAGTGAAAATTAATCTTATGAATCATTAAATGTTCCAATTTCATTCACACATCATATATTAGTGCTCAAAATCATGTTAAAGCATCCCTATTTGGGGTATTATCCTATATGCAATAATAACCTCTCATGGATTCATCTCCAGTCAATTTGAAACCTATAAAATTAATAGTTTGGACTTTAGACCCAATAAGTAGGGCACTTAAACAATTCCTTAAGTGCAAAAATACTAGGTAGAATGAATTAACTAAGTAAATAAAATTAAATGCTTAAGTGAAATTTCCATTTGCAATTAGTGAAAATGAATTTGATAAAAATAAAATTCTAATAAAAATGAGGTCATGATGATGTCATCATCCTCAAAGTCAAGGAATTGAAAATATCTCCCTTAAAGCCTTAAATTTAGAAATAAAGAGCCATGATTAATAAATGGGATTTCTATCCTAAATACTAATTATTTGTCCCCTCCTTAACTCAACTAGGGTTATTCTAAACTCAACTACAGTTAACTCTAACATAACTACACTTGGGTTAGAGTTAGTTTGGAAGGCTATAAATGCAAGGATTCACCCATTGTTCAACAAGATCTTTTGATGTAGTGTTATGATGAAAAAATACCTTCAATGAACCTTTTTGTAGTGTTATAATGCTCAATTGTTGAGAGAGCCAAGCCAAAGCCAAATCATTGCCAAGGTGAAAAGGAAAGATGATGAAAGGAACACCATTGAAAAAGATTCTTTGATCACATGACCAAGCACATTCCTCCATGGCTAACATACAACTCTTGCTCTCAAAGAAGGTAAATTATGTTTGTTTTGTCTTCTACTTATAGTTACTTATATTTTTCTCTTGTTCCTTGAGTGTCTAGGATTGAAGTGTTAGCTTAATTTACCTGTTTATATTTGGTTTTCATCACAATAACACAATACTAATCTTCCCTCTTGGATTCCTATTGATCACATCTATCCATCCCATTCCCATACATGACAACTAACATTCTCTCACATCTACTTTTGATTCCCCAATCTGTTATTTTTTAGTACATTCCTTTCACCCTCATCTATGTATTTAATTCTTAATCTAAGTTCTCCATTTCATTTCAATTTTATCATCCTCCCTAATTTCACTTGGCTTACTTTCCAAGTTACATATCATTCCTTCTGCCCAACAAGAAATCCTTTAAAGGTATTTATCCTTTGAGAATCCTTCCATAATTATCCTTTTCTTCTTATCTAAGTAATAACATGTAATCAATAATAGCATGATTATTCATCTTCTCCTTCATCTTTATTTTTGACCTCATCTTCCTTCCTCCATCTCAACATTAGCAACAACACCAGTTGATTGCTATATTTCCCATTATCCTTACTCTCACATAGATTTTTATAGTCCAAACTATGGCAGATCTAAGACTTTCATCTTTCCCATAATTTTCATCTTGGATTTTTTTATTTTATCCCATTTAAGGATATTTATCCTTTTATAACCCTTCCATAATTGTTATTTTCTTATTATTTGAGTAAGTACTCATACTCAGTACTACCTAGTTCTTCAAGCTTTCCATCATCCATATATTTGAGACCTTATTATCCTTTTCATCCTCTTTCATCCATCCTATCATAAATAATTAGGGTTCATCCATTGGATTGTACCTCTTTTACATCCATGCTTACCCATGTTCTCCACTTCTTGCTTTAATGCATGAAATTTGATCAAGTTCATTGATTGATACATCTACATCTTGCATCTCCATCTTTCTACATGTTATGTGTGGGAATATATTTTTTAATTCTTTGAATCATATTTTCTTAGTTAATCACTTAGCATCAAGGATGATTTTCCCTTCATGTCATTATATGAGTTGTGTTCTTCTTAGTGACTTTGGTCATTTTCTATACTAAGATCCATTCCCCCTATGATGAAGTAAGTTCATCGTCTAAATTTTATTTATTAAATAACTCATAGGTCAAGGTAGTTAGATAATTTTCATATATATTCCATCTTCATAGCCATTATTATCCCTTAATACATTATCACATCATTTGGGGAATCCTCATGTGCCTAGTTTTTTTTGGCTTCTTAATTCTTGGAAAAGTATTTATACCATCCACATATATGTTTATGTCAACCTATCATACCTTTGAAATAGTCATCAATATGATCATTCATAATTTATTACAACCATTTAACTCATTCGTGGGTAAAATCAATTCATCATCATCAAAACATCAAAGAAGTCAATCATTATCTCAAATTAGTTAATATCATCCCTGGGTTAATATCATCCATTCATAATCATACCTCCCTAAATGGAGAACTACATTTGGCCTGAGGAGCATTTATAATATGTAGGTAGTGCTCAATTCCATGGGTTTTCTACGGTAATATTGACCATTAATTATTCCTTCCTATTCCCCTCATATCATATTTAATCCATGAAATAGATTAAAAACTTTATCTATGCTTATAAATTAATAAATCAGTTATCCACCTAATATTTTAGTTATCACCCTACCTAGGTAAAATAAAAAATATGTAGCTCCATCAATGAGATCGACCATTCCCCAATCTACTCTTCTTGGGGTAAGTTAAGCACAAAGATTTGCTAGGATATATTTCCCACATCCACCTTGCTTGGGGAAAATTAAAATGTGAAGCTTATCTTAGGATGTATGCTTCCTAAAACCATTTTAATTAGGGAATCTCAATCCATCATTCATCAAAAATCATGGCATGCAATCATTATCTTAGGTGGGTTACTTGCATACATGCATTAATCTCATCATCACAACTTATATAACCACCCCTCCTTTCTTCTTAACCCACCCATTTTTTATTCTATTCTATCTTATTCCTCTCTTTTTTAAGATCCCATCCATTTCCTTCATCTCACATGTCCTCTTGAGGGGGAATCATCCATCACATTCTTTCATCATCATTATCTAATTTTTTGTCCACCTTTTTTTGGATTATTCTTTCTTTGAAAAAATTGTTACTCCACTCATCATGTCTCACAACTTCTCAAAGAGGGGGAAAATGTAGACACCTAAAATGAGACACTTCATGTCAATTTTATCTAATTAATCTTTTGTTTTCACTAACATCCCTAGCCTTCACTATTCATCAACCCCAAGCCCATTCATTCATTTGTTCCATAACCACCTCTAATCCCATAAAATTCATATCCTATTACATTAGTTAATTAATCCAAATTAATTAACCAATCCTTCCTAATTCCATGGATTTTGAATATCCATAATTATCAAAATAAAAAAATCAAATAATCACCACAACATGACATCATCTTCCACCCCCTTCCATTTTCCAAGTTTTCATGATGTCACAAGCTCCACCTATCCTCCATCATCTAAATTTTATAATTCAAAGATTCCTCTCTCCAAATTTCAATGATGTCATAGGCTTTGCCTATCCACCTTCATCTAAATTTTATAATCCAAATATTCCTCTCTCCAAATTTAATAATCCACCTCAAATCCCACTAACCTCTACTATCAAATTAAATAATCATATTTAATCCTTCATGGGTCCAATGTCCTCACCTATTTCCCACTTATAATATTCCAATTAAATAATTTGATAATCTCCCATAAGTTTAATCATCCTCTACCATTTATCTCCAACCAAGATCAATGGTTCTCATTATTTAAATAAAACCTATAAATGGAGCCATTTACCTTCATTCCCAATCATACATACTTCTTACCTAAAGGCCCTTCACTAATATGTTCATTCAATAAATATACAATGAAGTGTCATCCAAATAATATCCATCAAAGATTTAACTCATCAAGCCAGTCAACCTTGCAAGGATAAGTTCTATGGAATTGCCAATGAGCCTCAATCAAGCCTTTGTAACTACAATCAACAATCAATTCAAGTGATATCCAGTATACAAAAGAGTAAGTAAAGGTATGTTATTTGGAATTTTTAATCCTCCCTTCTTTAATTTAATTTTAGATAACTCATATGAAGTAAATTAAAATATATCTATTTAGTTTTCAAATGATTTTGGATTTCTAACAATGCTAATAAATCTTTTTTCTTGTGTTACACCCATACATGTTGAAAGATTTGAAATTTTTATTATTTTGAAGGTAGGGATAATAGTTGTAGATTTGGGACACTAGCATTGACACTAGTGTCCTAATATGGATGGTAGTTTCCTATAGGATAGAAATTTATTGAGGATCTACAAATTCCTAAGTAGGATATAAATCAATATTTATGTATACTATAGGCTATAAGTGATTTGGGTTATCAAAATATTCGGTTTAAAATATAAGATAAGTAGTTAAGCATAGTGAGATGGTGAACATGAGCCTTTTAGAAATGGGAAGGTCTTGAATTAAAGATTTGAGCCATGATTATCATTTTCAAGTGTACAATACTAGCATATCATGTAAAATAAAATTTGATTATCTATAATTTATGACAATTATTCACATAATAAATTAGAATAACTTAGTCTTAAAACTATGGTATATAGATACTATGATCCCAATGAAATTTATAACAAAAAAATTGAAAGTATGGGGAGGGATTAAGAACCCTCTCCATAGTTTCTATATTACCTATGCCATTGATATTTGAAACTAAATTTTATATGAGGAGGTAGTCTTTTTATACCAAGGAGTTCCATTTAGATATGAAATTGTTAAAAAAAGGCAAAATGAAGAGGATTCCAAGTGGGAAGAGTTGAGGAAACATAACACAAACTCTTTGGACCCATGTGATGATGAAATAAATAATGAAATACTTGGGGAGGATGGTAATATTTAAAATAATTTAGCAACACTTATGGATACTATTGATAATTAGAATAGGTAGGATCATGGAAGTGGACATAAAATAAGTTATGGGAATCTAGTACTACATTTAAAGTTATTGCATTGGATATATGGGCTAATTTTTAATATAATGTAACAAAAACTATGGTTATAATTGATATTCAAGAGATATATGATCAAATAAGTGGAAAAAATAATTATTGTAAAGTCTAATACTACATGTGGAGTTATTAAATTGGATATAGAGGGTAATCTTAAAAAAAATTAATAACACATATGCTTTCCATTGATAATCATAAGAGGAAATATCATGGAAGTGAATGGGAAATCATTCTTGGATAATTTATGCCTACATGTGGAGTTATTGCATTGGATACATAACAAACCATTTAGATTTCATATGTCACATTTGGTGAATAGATTGTTTTCATAATTTATAGTAGTAAGGTAAATGGGCTAATCTAATTGGGAAAAATAGTACATGCACCCAAAAATTAGTCTAAGAATCAAATTTAACTATTACCTACCCAAACTAATACTCAAACATAATAAAATAAGGTTAATGAGTTTATAAGATAATTTAATTCACCAATGAATGATTTCCAAACTTATGTTTTAGCATTTCCACCTCTCCCTATGATAAAGGATGATGAGAACATGGAAATCTTGAAGTAGGTGTCCAAATAATCATAAGCTATGATTCATTAAAAATTATGTCACTGAGATGGGATTTAATTCCATTGTTGTCCTATAACCTCCCAATGAACATTTTTATCCTTTAATTTTAAAAAATTTAAATCCCAATGTGGGATACAACTCATCACTCTAGTGAATAGTTTCGCTAATAAGTAGCTTTCAATAATGACCATTGAGGATATATTTTAACTTTAGTTGGCATAAATATCTAGGAAAATGTTGATTTAAAAAGCATATTGATGACATGATTGATGCCTTGATTAATAAATTATAGTAAGAGAATAATAAGCTTTATTATAACTTTAATTTGCATAAATATTTGGGACAATGTTGATTTAAAAATCATATTGATGACATGGTTGATTCCCTAATTAATAAATTATAGTAAGAGAATAATAAACTTAAGACTGAACACCTTGGTGTCTTTATAAAAATATAAACACTAGAAGAGGAACCATCCTCCAAGGATGCAAGGATAAGGTCAACAAACCAAAGATTAGTTGATGTCAATCATGAGTTATAAGTAGAGATGTTGAAGAAGAATTTAAAAACCCCCTATAAAAATAAAATTTGGCCTAGTACACTTTAGGTAATTGAGGACACTAGAATCATGATTGTTGTGATGTTCAATACACAAGATGATCAATACTTGAAATAGGTCAAATTTTGGCATAAATCATTGTTAAATGTCATGATTGCATGGAAAACTTCACTACTTATGTTTGTGAGATAATTGAAGGGATAAAATAATTCATAAAAGAGATATTATGTGGATACTATAAAGGATTTTTTTATAGAATAAGAATTTTTGAGAGTCACACTAAAAGGGTTCCAAGATATGGATTGTGTCTTTGAATCTATAACATTTATAGAAAAATTAGAAGGAAGGGTTATAGAGATAAAGGTATCTATATAAATAATTAGGTAAAATGTATATAAAATATAAATCTGATGGATAAGTTGATGGTCAATGGATTTCCAATATTTTAAATTGAAGATAGCACCATCTAATACAGGGGTAACATTTAGAATGATATTTGATGATGTCAAGAGTGATAAATATTGGTTGTTAATTAGGATGACACACTGATATTGAAAATATGAAGAATACTATCTTAAAAATATACCTATGTTTACATTTATTGGGTATTAAAATTTATAACATAGAGTAAGGATGAGATTATATGCAAATGTCATTACTATGTTATTTGATCTCATGGTTATTCCTGTTTGTGATTGAGCTAAGTGGGATCATTTTATCAATCCATATATATGTATTCAAAGGTATCCATATGATCCTCAAAAAAAAAAAATGTTATTTTCTAATCACAAAATGTTAAAAAATATCCTTGGGATATCCTTTCCCATTATTACACCACTTAAACTATATATTAATGTTGGAAGTGTACATTAGGCTATATTTCAAATATAAAAAATAACTTCAAAAGAAACAATCCATCTCATTGGTTATTTTGCATAGGTGGCCATCTTAGTTTACTAAATAATTCTTATTTGTGTTTTATTTTTTTTATCTCTCTCACCTAATTTACATTTTTAGCATTTTTTAGGTTGTAATATGATGCCAATTTTGTATAAGAATATTGAAATGGAGTCCATTCATGGGAATCTTACTGGGCTAGTTTAGGACATTTTAAATGATATTATGTTAAACTTGGTAGTTTGATGGTGATGTTTGGAATGAGTCTCTTGAGTGATCAAGAATATTTTAGTATGATTTAAAAGTTTATCTCCCTCAATTATGTCAATTATACATCTAAAACATTCATTCCAAGCATATTTATCCTTTAATGAAATCATATTGTAATCATTTTTTATCTTTTGTATAAATATTTGTCATTGAATTCCCTTATTTTTGGTTTTCTTATCAACTTCATTATGTCATAAGTATTATTTGAATATGTTTCAATGCCTCAACATATACACTTCACCATTGTAAATAGCAAAATATAACACCTTTAGGGAGTAATATGGAATGCAATAGAATGAGTTGAAGATGCACTATAGCCTATATAATCATATAATATCTCAAATTTAATGATTTAATGTGAAGAGATTAAATATTATTAAATTACTTATCCCATTCCTCTTAAAAGAATGAGAAATTGTTAAAAAAATGCCTCTTCAATTGTAAAAAAATGTTCAAAAAATCTAATTACACAATCCCCTACCTATTTTCTATAGAAAAATTATTGTAAATACTCAAATTTGGTCATGTATACTAAATAATTCTAGCTTTTAACCATATTTACCTTACTTGACTTGATCCCTTAAATTTGTTCTATTTTTCCACCTCACTCTATCCTAAGTACTTGTAAAAGCCCATAACTTATAATCTTCTATTTTACACCTAAAATATATTTTAATTGCCAAAAAAAACCTCTAAACATTTGTACAAATATTTTAAATTATTAAGATAAAATTTTAGCTTTTCCCAATTATAATCAACCTGCACAGGTTAGGATCACCAGTCAATCCTGACCTTTATGGGTCAATATTATCCCTTTCCAAACAATGGCTCTTTTTAAAATTTAAACCCTTATTATAGGTTGGTCTCTATTTTTAGGATATATTATGTGCATTTTCACCCCTATGGATTGCTATAAATACACATCTAAGCCACTTATTATACTACTTGGAAATTTAGACATTTCATTATTTTGTCACACTTATACTATTGCACATTGAGCAAGGCTTCCTTATTATTTATAAATTTTATTATATTCACTTGAGTTATTCCTTACTCAAGTCATGAATTTATTTTATCCAAGTCAATAAAATCATTATCAAGTATTCAATCCATCTCTACATGCATACATGTATAAAAGTAACCCTATCACACTAAATAATCTAGGTGGGAGAACTATATGAGGTTTGATTCCCTCTTCATATTAATCTAGATGTATACAGAGTTTTCAATCATCATGAGTGTGATTGGGGTCAAATTAATGCATTTCACTCCCCCTTTTCTTTTTGTATATTTTCAATTTTTGTAAACCCTAATATGGTTTCAACCTTTAAGAGGTCATTTATAACTAATTTGTGCACATACAAAGGTCTAAATTTTGCATACACTCATATTTTAAGAAGACACATGATTTTACCATAATTATTTTATATATTCCATAATAGATAGTACTAACTAGAAATAGTCAAGATTGATTGTCATTATTATTCTAAGCATGATGATACTAACATGTAGCTTTTTACATAGTAAAAAAATAAACAAATATAGCTTTAGTACATCCAATTTTTTGATATTATACTCAGTTTTAATCTACACAAACACTATTATTCATGCAAAATCATTTTTTATGTGTATTATATTTCTTACACATGTGTGTTAAATACCTTGACAAGTATACATTTGATTATATGAGAAGGTAAAATCATTCCTCCACATTCATATTATATCTCTCACATGCCTTTTAGTTGAAAGACACATATGCAATAGGGGTATATTTCTTATACATGTATATGCCATCATATGCAGTGATTAATTTACCTAAACACATGTTGCATACTATTTAGATTCCTTCCCTTTATTTTATTTTCAAAATCATGTTTGGTCTCCTAGTATCTATAATTAACTTTTATTTTGAGATGAGTGAATTTTAGGACACATCCCTCACCTCAAAATGGGGTCATTTTAGTTGTATTTTCATACATAATATAAGCCTCTATAAGCACAAATCAGTTTTCGATTCCCAAAAAAAAATTAGTTATTTTAGAATGGTTCAAAATTCAATTATTGTTATAAATTATGAGGGAGTGTTTAATGCATATGAATTCACATTACAATAATATATTATAAATTCATACATTTTGGGTTAATATGCATGGGCATATGTATACAACATTCAAAAAAAATTACAAAGTTTACATCGACATATAGTTATATATTTTACATTTATTGCATGGGATATGAAATAGATTTGTGCACACTATACTATTTTTTGTATTCGACGGGAATGATACTAAGTCATGTACACATTTTTTTTCTAAGTGAAAATTACTCATAAGGGAAAAGATACCCTTCCATTATTCTATGAGATTTTTTAATTTTAAACTTCTATTACAAATACCATAGGAACAAAGGAAAAAGGTGATAATATAATTATAAATTCCATCTACATTGGTTGAATTTAGTTAAGTGCATAATTAATATTAGAGACACAATTCCCTCCAACATTATATCATAAAAATACTTTATGCATTTCAACCAATTTCCATCTTTGGGTTATAAATAACAACATGAATAATTGAGGTTTCTACATATCTCAATGGGTTCTATTTTAAATACATGTTCACTTCAAATTAGGGATTTATCACCCTTAATTCACCATTGTTCAATAAAGGAACCAATGCCTCCAAGTGTTTAATGGGAAGCACCAATTGTCTTATGCTTCAAAAAAGCACCATCTTCAATCAAATTTACAAGAACAACATTAGTTTTTCACATATAATTGTAGTCCTTCCTTGTCCTTCCTTGGGCCAAAATGGACATTAACAACTTTAGCATCATTGTAATATTTTATATGGAACACCTTGCATGATTGGATCTTGATCCCAAAGACAAAGTGTGTTATACACACTTAGGTATATCTTTCTTTTTACTCATTAATTTCATTTTTGCATTTACCTTACTTGAATTGAGCTCTTAAATTGGTCTTATTTTACCACCTTGCTCTATATTATGTATTTGTATGAGCACATCCCTTATAATTTGTTGTTTAAACCTTATAAAATATTTTTAATTTATAAAAACCCCTCCAAGTATATATATAGACATTAAAAAAATTTAAGATCAAACATTACCTTTCTAGGTCAAAATCAAACCATATGGGTTAGGATCATCATTCAATCCTGACTATTATAGTTTAATCTTTACCCTCTCCCAATAATAACTTTTTTTTTAAATTTAAACCCTTCCTTACATGTTGGTATATATTTTTTGGATAGGTATCATAAAGTTTCATCCTCTTTATATTTATATAAATTCACTTTGAATCCACTTATTCTACTACTTGGTAACTTAGCAGATTAATTATTTGGGCAAACTTATACTATTTCACTTTGAGAAAGGATATTTCCAAATTTTATTTTGTTCACTTCAATAAAGCCTTATCTAAGACATAAGCCTATTATATATGAGTCAATAAAATCATTATAGATTATTCAATCTATCTCTAGATGCATACATGTATCGAACGAGCACTATTGCACTAAGCACTCTAGGTGAAAGAAATACGTGAATATTGATTACCTCTTTAGAGTACTATAGATACGTAGGTATAAAAATCATCACAAGGGTGATTTGGGTCAGCTCATCTCATTACACTCCTCCCTTTCTTTTTTGATATTTTTATCTATCACAAAACCCTAGTGGAGTTTCAATCTTGAAGAGGTCATTTGTAGATCATCTATGCACAACCAAAAATATAAATTATTGTTACAGTCATATTTAAATAAGGTGAAAGTGGTTATACCACCACTTTATATTTTCCCACATATATCAATATCAACCCACAAAGGTCAAGAATGATAGTTGATTCTAACTATTTCCAATTGATTTTGACCCAGAATAATGATGGTTTATATTTTAGTTCCAAAAGCATAATCAGGGCTAAGTTGATCATTTCTATCCATAGTTTAGTTGTGTATGGTCAATTTGATAAGAAGAAACCAACCAAGTCTTCTTTCTTCTTGGTGATTTTCATAGCTTCTTTCATTCATTCTAGATTTGTTCTTTTAAGTACTTTACTTTCATTCTGATAGTCACATTTTTAATAGTTTTATTACCCTTAAAGTCATTTTATCTTAATCAGAGTTAATATTGAATATGATTATGAGTATAGGAAGTTGTTTCTTATTGTTTATTAGATTTTCTTTATAAATAAAAAAATGTATTTTTATTACAAATGATGATGATAAACAAATTATGAAAAATGAAGTAATTTACTTTAAATCTTAAATACTGGTACATTTTTAAATATTTTATTTCAAAAAATCTAAAAATATTATATTACACAATATTAAAATTATATTTAATAAAATAAAAATCTACAGCATATATGTAACATACATTGAAAAATATATAACTATGATAATATATAGTTAGTCAACATTTATAGTTTATTATGTTTTTTAATTGTAAAATATGAGATAAAACACTAAAATTAAACCACATACCATCAAATTATAAGATAGATTATTGATAAGTGCCCATCCAGACCCATGTGAGAATATAATATACATATCACAGTCTAACACTTGGTGAGCATAACTAATGAATGTCACTCTTGCTAGTAACATATAAAAACTTGAATGTCCACATGAATATTTAGATGATGTGTAATTCATGGGATATACTCATTTTGTCTTAGATAATCCTTAATTGATCATGTAAAACCTTGATCTTGGGAGGTTCACCTTGATTTTTTAAGGAGCTCCCTAAAATTTATAGGTATGTAGGGATGTGGGGGATTTCTTTTTGCATAAGAGGAAAACACCAACAAATAATTTATATAATTTACATGTCATTATCCAACACATGGTGATCATGATTGAAAAATAAAAATATGCATATTAATATAAAAAATATTGTGTCCACATAAGTATATTGTCAATAACTCATGCAATATCCTTTTTTCCATTATGAATCCTTGAATAATCATGGGAAAACATTAATATCATGAGGTTCATTTAGATTATTTTAGGATATACTAGACTAGATGTGATGTTAGCTCACAAGATGTGAGGATACCTTGTTGAATCATGGGGTGCATTGTGAAGTGTTTTCTCCACCCTCTAAGTTAGTTGTATCAAAAAAACTTCTTTACATTCTTATCAATTATCTCATGCCATTCAAAGGAAGGTGGAAAAGGCTATGGTAATTATGGTTTTTTCCTCACCATTTTCCAATTTCAAGAAAGCCAAGGAATGTGACATATTGTTTTCAACACCAAAATAATCTCATTATGCTATAAAATTCACTACAAAGTAATATTTGGGTCTATTTTGTGTAAAACTTATAGAAGCTCCAAACATTTGGTTTTTAATAGCCTGAAAAATGACATGCTAATGAAAAATCATAGTGCAAGGCAAAGGTCAAGGAAAAGGACCTTGCATGCAAAAATCACTCCTAATAAAGAAAATAAGGACAATCTAATCATCCATAAAATTATAAATACATATAGTCATAGGATAAACCCTTAAATTCAAAGAACATATTAATAGTGCATGGGATATTAAATGAAATAAGTAAGTAAAATAAATATTAATGCATGTGGGTATTGTAAACTTACTAAAATAAGGACCATGTTGTTTAATTTGTAAAAAAATACCAAAGGATGAAGATGAAGGTTGATGGGATAAAAATTAACTTATCTAAATAGCTCATACATGAAGCAGTGGGGCCCTTAAATCTATCTATAATTTCACTAATGGTAGGAAGAACAATCTTGAATAATTCATGTCAATGTTGTTATGTCTGGTACCATTATATGCAACATCTAACTACACATCAAAATGAGGATGCAAGCACACAACAACTATCAAACAATGGAAAAAAATAAGATGCATTATAATAAAGTGTGTGCTCCTCCATGTCAAATAAAATCATTGGTATATAAATCAACTTATAATGGTGGATAAACATAAAGATGCAAAAGAGACTAACCTATCTCATTTCCTATGTGGGGATATATACCATGATATATTGAAGTATAAATTAAGTGAATTTTTTTCTAGGAGGTCATGCACCCTTGAATTATATAGTGTTTAATATACCATGTGAAAGATAAATAATTCCCCCAATCTATAGAGGGAAAAATAATTGGCACTACAATTGATATGTTGGAATCTAACTCTTACTACATTTATGGAACCTTGGCTCTCATAAAAATATATATCCATGTTGACATGTGTGACCCTGATATGGTAGAAGAATTTATATTTTTCATAGAATGTTTATAGATTTAAAAAAATGAGGAAGATAATTCTAGATCACAAGATATGATGATTTAAAGGACTGCATTGATACAAATGACCCAAAAATGTAGTGAAGAGCCACAAATCACTAGGGAATTTGGTCAAGATAGAAGAAAAAAATGGAAAGGAACACATGGTTTTAAAGATAGAAAATATTCTAAATGAATAAGTAAATGCACAAAAATAACTTACCTCTCCATAAAATATGTCTGTTGGGATCACATGAACTCCATTGCACCCATAACCAACCTAAGAGGTGATGTATATAGAAGACAATAAACTAGTATAAGAACAACCCCAATAGATAATATGTATATAAAATAATTAACACATGTTTTTTTTTTGAGATAGACTTACAAAGTCTATTAAATACTAAGGAATATTTATCAACCCTATCAATCTCTCCAAATATTATATACCCCATATTCAAAAAAAATAGAGAAGAGGAAGAGAAAGTTGGATAAGGGAATGATAATTACATGTATGATCTGATAAAAAATGTGGGAACTGTAGCAGATGACATGGAAAGGGAAATCGGAGCACATGAATAGGATTACATTTCAGATCTTGAAAATAAAGTAGACACTCTATAAATTGTTAAAAATGGATGGAAATTAGAAAATTAGAGGCCTAAAATTACATATCTCATCTAGAATATAAAATTCACATTTTAAACGCTGACAATGAGCATCTTTGGCTACATAGTTGTGTTTTAATAGATTTATTCCATTATACCAAAACAAAATTAAAATAATGATAATCAGATGTAATAAGAAATTTATAGGAGGTGTAGGATAAGGAAGAGGTGTTGAATAAAATGGAGGATAATTTAAATATAAATGAATATGAGTTTTTGAAAAGGGTAGAGCAATTGGTTGTTAATGAGAAGTTGATTAAGAGGGAAGAAGAGCTAGCCACATGTGGTGGATGAGATGTGTTTGAATATGATTTAAAAATACAAGGTATGAAATCTCGTACCCCTTATATACAATGTATATGAGTTCATATAAATTATTTTTTAATTTTATTTCCCTTAAATATAATATGTTTATTTCTCACTCAATACAATAGAACTAGAGCACATCATCGAGAATTTTTGGCATAACTAGATTTTGGCACAAATGTGTTACCCTCTATATACCAAAAATACATTCACCTATTTAACTTATCATTTGAATTTTAAATCCATGTAAATGTGTTGTTATATATGAACATGTTATGAAATAATCACATGAAATTTATATGCCATATTATACGCTAATATATCAATAATGAATTCCACATTGTAATGATTATACATTGGCTTTATATTATATTGTATACATAGTTGAAGAAAATTATTTTCATAATTTAGTTATATTTAATTTATGTTGAATAAAAATATCTTAATGTTCAAAAAATGTATGTATTTATCTTAATTTTCTTTCATATTAGTTGTTAAAATAAATAAATTTCATTTGTTAGGGTTGTCTTAGATATTGAAAGGATAAATACTCATTCTAAAATAGTCACATCATAATGGATTATATATTTCTATTTTAAGTTTTGAAAAAATATTTGATAATTCACCAGACCCATAGTTACTTGTAGTTATTACTAATTATACCCATATACACATACATTTACTATAATGGAATATTGCATGCACATAAACAATCATGAAAGGGGACAAGGTTTTTGGATCTATTTGTGATGTAAATAAATATAATAAATTAAAATAATTTTTTTTAATCCAATTAATATATATATATATATAACTTAAAATCTAATTCCTTTGAACCCTTAGAAGTTCTCTATAAAAACTACACAACTAGAATTACAGTGCAAAATTTAGATTAATGTGACAAGTTTTATTTGATAAGGTAAACAAGTAGGTTTTACAAGGATATTTTAATCTAATAGTTAAATGAGTATAAAAATAGTAAATTAATCCAAAGGGATGAAAACCATACTAAAACTAATACTATAGGAGCAAAAACCAAAAGTAGAATGCCAAACAGATAGAGCATAAAGATGATTTTAATCAGGGGTCGTAGTGTCCTCCATGAGTTCCTTATTGGGATCCTAATCTTCCACCTTGTCCTTTATATTTTCCTTGTTGATTCTTACCTAGGTCCTATTGCTTAGAACCTTAGTAGTGTCCTTCGAGAATATCATCCTTAGTTTCTTTTGGGCCTCCTTTTCTAGGTTCTTCCTAGGAGAGTTAGCTAGAGAAAGGGGTTTGGGGGAGGGTTTATAAATGTGTTGAGTCACCACCTTATTCTCTTTCTACCTAATGGGGGGTACTCTACCTCTTTTATTTATGAAAATTCTTGTATCACCTTCCCAATTTCTCTGTTGATTGAGTTCCATTCCTTAATTAGGGTACCCAAAATAATACCCACTTTCTGGAGTTTGTCATTGAATTCCTCCAACTGCATTTTATTTTTTGAAATTAAATCTATAAAAATGGCCTTCCCCTTTCCTAAAAAATCTATCACATCCTCATCTTCCATGAAAATAGGTTTAGGTTTTTTAATAATGAGCTGAAGGGGTATGTACTCTATGAAGCATTTAGTATTAGGGCTTGCTAGGGGGCTCAGAAGAGGATGGGGAAAACCTAGAGCTGGGTCTTCATTAGGGGAATCTTCCTCTATAAAAGACACCCTTAGAAGATATTCTTTCCATTATATGGTTTCCCAATGTTTTACTAACATAAATATGATCCCTTGATGAATTATGCCATTAGCTTCATTGATTTGGAAGGCAAGGGCAGTGCTCTCAAGGGATTTTAATAAAAAAATGGCAAGTTGATTCTATAAAATTGGAAGTGATTTAATAAAAGGAAATGATGAGAAAAGATAAGAATTAATTTACCTTCAAAATTTATGTACTTAACAATATGGAAGTGGATGTCTGGCTAATGCCTCAATAAATCCATCTTCAGGAACTCATTCTTGTCCATTTTTAGAACTTCATTCATTCAAAAGAATTTTTGCATCATCTTCAAATTTTTAGAATGATCTTTGAAACCCTTAGATCTTGTTATATCATATAATTTCACTCTTTTGGGAGATTTATTCAGGCTCTCTCACTCATAGCTATAATATTGGAGCAACCTCAGGCTATGGGTATCCTGTAGTAAGATTGAACCTTTGGAAAAGATCGAATTCCTCTTGGTAGATCACCTAAACTAATAATTTTTCATGGAAAATGGATATACAGTGGGTATAATATGACTAAGAACACTAAAAGGGTGATACACTAAATTAATTAATACTTCCATAAGTTTGAAATAAACACTAATTCAGCATAAAACAATCCTTGCTCACATAACCTCATAAACTATCTAATTTGCATAAGTATTTCTTAAACTAGGATCACTAAGCAATACATGAAGAAAATAGGAGTTATAAAAATCACACCAAACATACATTAATGGTGGAAATATCTCAAGTTTAGATCTAAAACTAGCTTGAAAACACCTAAAAAGAGGTAAGAAAGAAGGACAATGGACATGGAAGAACACTTCTTCACAAATCCATCATACACAAGCTTGATAAACACAATTTAGAGGTAAGAGATAGGTGAAAATGATCTCTATTTCTCCAAAAGGTATTTCTTACAAATTTTGAAAAGGTTTTGCCTTGTCAACTGAGAATATATTACTAAAATGAGGGAGAAATGGGAGATATAGGAGAAAAGGGGAAGAGAAAAAGGATAAGCATGCAATCAAAAATCAATAAATGAGACACAACCACCTTCCATGGAGTCTCAACCACCTTTAAATAAATTATCACTAATATTTCCTCAACCAAATAACCCTCATTAGTCCAAATAGCCTTCAAGCCCTCTCATTGGCTTAGAAACACACTAGAAGACAAAACTTTTTGAGGAGGATGATGTCATGATCCACTCACAAGGGAAAAATCTCCAAAGACTTTGAAAACACATTGAATGATCCACATGTCCTCCCAACCTCCAAAATTCTCTCCTTCGGACTTATACGCCCCCTCCACTTACTCTTTTAGAAGATTCTTGGTAAAAGGCTAGTTGACTTAGAATTTGGTGCTTAACTGACCATGGAGGTTATCTTTTATGTTTGATTTTTGAGGCTATATTATATTTTAAACTTCACTTTTCTCCTCCAACTAGAAATAAATTCCATGAAACTTGAAACTCTCATATACCCCATTAATGGAGGTCTCAAGCTTAAGCCACTTTCAACCATCTATCTTAAAACCTACACCTAAGGCCATTTGGCACCCTAAAGACCACTTATGGACCTATATAAGACTCATAGACATCCATGTCATGCATATGAGGAAGAAAATTAAGATTTGGACAATCTTCAAGACCTGCAACAATGGTAGAAATCACCATTAAACCTGCAACAATCCATAAAATGTCAAAAAAATGGGTTTTTAACACTGGATTATCAAAGCACCATAGAAACCCTTTTTAATAGATCTAAGTGCCATATAATTATGTTTTATGTCCCATTAGACCTCTTTCATAGCTTTAGACCATTTCTCTCTTTGAAAAGTTATAAAAGTAAGAATTTTTTAGCCATTTTGGGCCTCCTAAGCACATAAACGTGTCAAAATCTTTTAAAAAATAGGTTTTTCATGATTTTTATGGAGTCCTTTACATTTGATATATCTTTTCCAAGTGATTCTAGGCCATTTGATTGACCGATGGGTCCAAAAACCCAAAAATGGTCAAAAAGCTCCTTTGGTAGCTCAAACAAGCTCACCTTCAAGATGATTGTTCATACAATGTGCAACTATCTTCCACCACTTATTTCCATGTATCTCTTTTCCATAAACCCCTTTAACATCTTGTAAAATATTGGGTTCCCATGCAGAAGGTATGAAAAGATACATACATAAAGATAATTGCCTGTAGGGTTTACAAACATTTTAGACATACTTACACTTTTAAAAATTGTTCATAAAAATAAAGACATTAACAAAACTCAATCCATAATAAATTTAAATTAAATATGGGTACTCAAAACATACTATAATCATTCATCCTAACTCTTCATGGTATGAAAGATATGAGCATCTAAAGAGGGGCTAAAACTAGGTGTCTTAGGCCTAAAAATCTCAAATTCCTCCAAAGGACCAATTTGACCTTCCCATTGATATTAATTTCTTTAAAAAATATTCATGTAACCAGTAAAATCTCATAACACCTCTTTAAATGAACAAAACCCAACTTCGTTCTTTATGATTTTAAGATGCCCTACGGGGATTTGAGTTTGCCTGTGGGCTTTGCATGGAGTTTGGAATGTGAACATTATTTAAATGTGATTAATATGATTAAAAAAATCCTATTATTTCTTTTCAAACACTTCAAATTATTTTAAACCTCAACCACACCTTAAAACTCCAAAACATGTGCCTGCACCAATGGTGATTATTATGAGACATGAAGGGGACTGTGTCAAAATATCAGGAACTTGCACTTATCACATTACCTTCACTATATTATTTATATTTATATTAGGTTACTATTACAAATCCTACCAATTTTCAAGTCTTTTTTATTCATACTTTGTCCTATAGACCTTTTTTTCCAAACTTTACCTTGAGCTGCCTACATGCTTCCTCCATGCCTAAACTTGTCTTTCTTCAAACTTTTTTATTAAAAAATTTAATATTATCACTTTAATTTAACATAATAGGTTTAAAAAATAATATTATAATATTTTAAGACCTCTTCAAGGCTTAAACTCCTCCTTAGCACTTAAAACTGATAAAACTTCAATTGGTCTCTAATGGTTGCCTTCTTGATTGCAAGAGGTATGTGCAAGAACAATGGGTATTTTAAATATTTTTAGGAACTTTATTATTGAATTTTATTATTTTTTTGTTCATAGAGTCCATTTTTACCAAATTTCATGCTTTTAATTGACCTATAGATGCCCAAAAATGGCCAATTCCTCCACGACAGGTTCTAATATTGATCATGATTAGACATGGGGTTAATTGTATTAAAATATTTAATAGTTACCATTACAAAAAAACCTCAAAAATATTTTTAATAGGTATATTATGTCATAATTAGTCTCTCCACCAAATTTCATGATTAGATCATGCATATTTTGGCTTGTAGGCCCATTTTGCCAAAAAGCTAGTGACATGCTACTGCTTGGTCAAATTTCAAAATTGAGTTTTCTTCCTCTTTGCCTTGGTTTGTGCCTTAGCATGATGGTTTTTATTTAAAATTATCATGAAACTTATCCTTTTATGATCTCACCCTTCATTTTTTTTTCCTTTAACCTCATGCCACCTCTCTCAAGATCCTACCTCTTTAGGAAGGATGTTTGTATGTACTAACAGTATTATAGGTGTGTGTTTATGAGGCTTGAACCTGATCATAAAATTTCTTGGGAACACTTCTCCATGGTATCAACCTCAATATCTAATTATTCTTCTTTTAATCATCTCTATTGAACATTAATTTTAAATATTTACCACTATGTCATCAACCACCAAGAACTTGTAGATAGGTCTAGGTCTCCCATGACTGTAGGTCCTTGTTTATAAGGTGCATAACTAAATTTTTTTATCCTTGAAGCAATACCTTCTTCCTCCCAATGATAATATATCATCATTTTTACATTTATTACCTTACCTTAAACATATAACCTCCATAGAGACCATTTTACTCTCATTCAACCTTTCAAACCCAAAACCTTATTGATTGCCCATCTTCACCCCACCTTTATGTCATGACAAAACTTTCAAAGACCATGTCCTTTTCCTCATTTAGGATGAATGTGATATGATAAAATTTATAAATAGGGACTGATTTTTAGGCCTTAGAGAGACTTATAAATGTAACAAAAGGTATAAATAGGTCCATATCTTGCCAAATGACCTCTCTTGTCACAATAACTCATTTTTGAAAACTTGCATCATGAAATTATCCCTCCTAGCATTTTTTATCTTCAACTTGGGTGAATCAATGCTTCTAAAGTAGTTTTAGGTATTCAATTATGATTGCCTCTTTCATATGTTGAGTCTTGACTGAAACCATAAGAGGGATTTAGAACCCTTGAAACCTCCATCAACATTCATGTCATAATGTCATATCATCAAAATAAGGACTGTGACCTTTATCAAATGAACATGATTGTATATACCATTTGTATAGACTATATCTGTACTTGTATTTGAAACATGTCTATATAAACCTCTCAAAACCTTCATGATGTACTCTAATTTTCTTTGGATTTCCTATTGAGTTTCACTCAACCTTAAAACAACTTTAGACTTCCTTGAAACATGATTAATCTCTCTTCAGTGTATTAGCATTGTAGATTACCTATTGTATGATCTGGGACTGAGTTTAGAGATTTAAAATGTCACCAATTATGAACTAGATCATTTTCCTATAGGTGAAAACCAAATCCTTTATTGGTTTTCTATATGGTTGCACTGGTAAGAAGAGACAATCAAGCCAAAACCCCCAAAGGGAGTACCTCCTTTACTTCCTCCTCAAACCATGGTTGTAGATGGAGATTGCTTAGGATACCTATATGGATTGAAGTGGAAATGACCTTGAGGAAGGCCTTAAAATAATCCTAGTGAACCTATCTTCCCTTTATATCTCCTTGAAGTGATGATTGAATGCTTTCCATGTGATAAATATGCACTCTATCCCTTAAAGACAATATTCCCCTAAAAACCACCTTGACTATTGATTTTACCTACTATATGTCATCATTTCATCTCAGTTAAGCATGATCCTATGGTTGAATATCATCTTCCCTACTCATGATCTACTTTATCTCTCCTAACCAATTCTTGATAGTGTTTTCATGGGATGGGAGAGGATGGAATGGTGATGAGGATGATGGAGAATGGGATGGTGATGGAGTGAAAATGAAGCCTTATAGCAATGTAAAGGTAGTGATAAGGTAGTGGGATTGAAAGAAATAAAATGGAGGTCATGATGAAGATGAAACCCATCACCAAGAAATCCTATAGACTATGGAGGAAGTACACACATAGGGAATAAGTATTCAAACCACTTTGAACTCCATTGGAGGAGGTAAATGTTGTTAAAAAAACATAATATTTAGCCAAAACCTTATAATATGTTAGTAAGGGATTTTATAAGTTGTTTCTTAAACTTGGAAATCTTATCATGATGGTATTTCTCTATCCTCATTGGGAATTTGAAAATGATTATTCCCTCATCACTTTATGCCCATTAATTCCACTCAAATGAACCTCTTGAAACTTCTCATTACCTCCTTTCAATCTAAGACAGGATAAAGACTATTGTAGATGGTGTTTTTCCATGCAATACTAGTCCTTATTTAAGATATCAAGGATTTTATGGACTATTTAGGATTGATTAAAAAGGATCACTTGATTAATTTGATGTTTCATAATGAGGAGAAATAATATTAGCCCTCTAACCTAGGTTTTGCTCTAAAACTGATCAAATGGGCCATTGATAAGGACAAGAAGGAAAATAAGTTTTTTGACATAAGTATCTTATTTGGAGGAATTAGAGGATGAACCAATTATAATAATTCCTAGTTGACCCTAAAATAACACACCTAAAACCATTCTTCATAATTTATTTTTGAAGTGAAGAAACAAAAGAAAACCTAGACCCTATCTAGATGAGTAGGCCAACTAGACAACCCTGAGCTATTAGTGATTGTTCATAAATATGGGGAGATGAACTAGACCAAAAATTATACAAAGTTTAATTCTTCCAAAATATTTTATCCCAACTCTCTCTCTCTCTCTCTCTCTCTCTCTCTCTCTCTCTCTCTCTCTCTCTCTCTCTCTCTCTCTCTCTCTCTCTCTCTCTCTCTCTCTCTCTCTCTCTCTAACCATATTGAGTGAAAACTTGAGGCTCTCTTAGAGCTATCCAAAACTACCCAAAATGGTTTTTACTTAGTATGAAGAACCAAAATCATACCTATGAAATCCAACACTTGAGAAATATTTGTTATGATTTAAATGACCTTTCCTTCCTTATATAATTCTTATGAAATGCTTAGACCTCCTTTAATGGTAGAAAAGTTGTTTCATGCCTGGCTTGCAGCCAATAGGTTTTCCTTAACCCTATTGGTTCTTATGCTTGAATCTGATTTTAGAGGCCTTTGAGAGGATATTAGTGACACCAAAGATTCTTTAATATGATAGTTGAGCCCCTCCATTAATCAAAATATTCAAAAACCTATTTTTCCAAAGCTCTAAAAGGCTCCAAAATGCATCCCTTTGCTCCCAAACTCCTCTCCTCCACTCCAAATGACTTCAAATGGCCTTAAACATGTCTAAATAGGTGAAATATGCCATACAGAGGTGGGAGGAATTAAAAATCAATTTGAATTTCTTAAAAATTTGCATTTTCACTTGAAATTGCTATTTTGAGGACTTTAAAGTCATCCAATGCACTTTTGGGGGTCTTTTGGGAATAATAGCTTATCTAGGCCTCATTTTTGACTTGTTAGAATCTATAAGACTTTGTGAAAACTTGCTTCATGCCCCTAATGCTTGACCACCATGTAAACCTATTATACACTTCACTTGTAGTTCTAGACCTATTTCTAAGTTTTTTCCTCAAAATCTCCAAATTCACCTTAAAGCTTGCTTAAAGTGTTTCAAAAGCTTGCACGTGACATGTGGTAGGGTCATGAGGTTTGTCTCCTCCTTCCATGATTATATCACCCACTTAACAATAACTCTGGTCAACTTCTCACACCATACCAAGACCTCCCAATATACTACACTACAGCATCAAGTCAAGACCAGAAAGGGATTAGTCATGGGGGTAAAAGGTTACTGAATGGTCCAAGAGATTGGCCTAATATATCTAGGCAAAAGTTTTGTATGTAGGCTAATTTTTGCCAATAGATCCCTCACATGACATCCCTGTAACCTCCCTAATGTGTTTCTCTATAACATAAATTCTAATTCCTCTCATTTATATAGTTCATTTATTCCAGGCTAAGATGAAGTCTTTGGTAAGGTCCACATCATGTCTAATGATGCATTGCATGTACTTGATAATCCCCCCCTTACATAGCTTCCTCTATACCTTTTTAATATCTTGAGCCTCCATGTAGGAGAGTGACTCCAACCTATCCCTATCTCCTCCCATGATACACAAGCCATTGATTAGATTGTTTAGGTGGTGAGATAAGTTTACCTTCTTCTAGTTTTGTCTGCTATTCTCAATGGTTTTGGGGCATAATTGAAATTATCTCTCCCATCTCATGGACTTAATGTCCCATGTGTGTCAATGATGACTCAACATGAGTGTTAAGGAAAGGTAGATGGGGGGTATGTTTCAAACATGTGGCTAAATCCACTACTTACTTACACATGATTACTTCATTTTGAATAGGTTTACTAACGTGGGGTAGGAGTGTCTAATTTCATGCCAAATAGATTAAATGGAGAGACCAAACCATACATTGGCTAATAGGTCTTCCACCTTATTTCTCTCATGATGATTATGGGTGATATAGGGGTTATTTAAGTTGTTATTTAGTCCCCTAGCATCATCAATGAAGGATTTTATTGTGTGCAAAGGGATGGTCTTCCCAAGTAGAGCATTGAAGATATTTAAGGAATCACCTTTTATGATTAATCTATCCACGTTGAGCTAAGATGCTCTTTAAATACCCCAAAGTATCACTTATATTTCTACCATGTGATTGGTATGAATCCCCATAGGACCAACATAGGTTATGACCAACTCTCTAGAAGATTTTTTTATCACCCTTCTACCACCAGCTAGGCCTGGATTGCCTTCTGATGCACCATCAATGTTTAGTCTCAACTAGTCTCCTATCAAGGGGTTCCACTTAACTTGTTGATGAAAGATTCTATTGATGCAAGTTTTACACACACTAAATCCTTAACAAGGTAACCTCTAACATTTTAGGATAACAATGAAAGTAAACTCCACTCTGGGGCATGAGTTATAAGTATATGATCTGTTACAACCTATTGATGGAATAGCAGGTAGGACATGCAGGTTGTTGACAAGGTTTTTGGATGGAGGTACGATTCCTAATAAGAGTAGTGAATCTACATATGAGTTATATGGGTGGTTGGTTTTTAATCTATAATAGGTATATCTCAAAAAAAAAATCAAAAATGGAGGGAAGGGTAAGGTAGAAAATAAATCTTCTATGATTTTCAAGAACTACTTCCCTAACTAGTTTCTAAAAGGACAAGTGCTCTCAGAACCTATGCTTATTGCTAGTATTAGTTTCACACACATAATTATACATGATTGTGAAGTCTAAGGAGATAAAAATTCAATAAATTCATAAGCCTCAAACAAAGTTTCTCTTTTTTAGGGTAGTTATTGCATACCCTTAATCAGGAGATTATGGCTCATGCTAGTGAAGTATTAGAGGTAGTTGTTGTATACACACATAAAAATAAATCCAATAAATCACTCATGTAAAATTAGAATTATGAATCAATTTTAACTTAATTATCTTGATTAATATATTTACCAATATTTCAATAGTTATTTCACATTTATAGATCAGTCATCAATCAAAATAATTAAGAATCCAATCATAGCTTTTGGGCACTAACGATTATTGAAACCTACAATCGAAGGAAATAAGAACTAATTACATAGAAATTGGAAAAAAAATACACAAACACATTCATTTATGATCAAAACTAATGTTGATCCTATATTCAAAAATTCTCTGACAAAAATCCAAGTTGGATTACAATTATTTATATAGACTTGGGGAAGGATTCGCCTCATCCTCCAAGTTCATGCAAGGTCATTACATGTGATAGTAAGAACATAAGTTATAACTATGGTATAAAATTGTATAAGAGTCTACTTATAGTTATTATTTTAAATTACCCTTTTTCAAATATATACAATGTGTGTATGTGTATAAAGATAATGGCAATTTATTATAATTATAGTTCAAATTATATGCAAACTACAAATAGATGCACCATTTACCAGAACTATACATGCCTCCTTTTATAGGTTTTAATAACAATATATTGATCTTTAAAATTAACCACATTTAAATATAACTTTGACATATGCATGAAGTGCCAAAATCACTTTACCAATGTTATAGAACTAGTGGCGCTATTTGTTAGTCGTGACTAATCTGAACTGTGTATTACATGCTCACCTATGCCTTTTATAGAATCTAGATCTTCACTTTTATATTCATCATTAAAATTAAAACATGCATGTTTATACTCTATCTTAACTGATTGATTCTAAGTATCTTTGAAAAGTCCATCTAGGACTCGCACTGTCAATCTTTATGTACTGGTTTAACATAGTTCATTAGATTTTAGTGCTTTTAGCTCATTGACTCCTATGTGTTTGACACTTGTCATTCCCTATTTTACTCTACTTTATATGTGTACCACTTCATAGTCATTCAAGGATATTAAGATCTATATACTAGGCTCCCTAATTCTTTCTATAGTTTGTTATATTTGTGTACTAGGCTCCCATAATGATGACACTTGTCACTCTCATAGAGATTTGACATTTCAACTCACTTTCACATCGTTCAATCAAATGGGCTCAAGAAAATGTATGCCATAGGAACTTATCTAAATTTTTGACTTATACTTCGATCATGCAGACATGCCATATAGAAACTCCTTGTTTAATCTAGGACCTTTAAAAAGTCTCCATCGACCTTGCACCATTGAATCAACTATACAGATCAACATAAACCATCGATCTACTGGGTCCACTTAACATTTGAATCTAAATAGGTAATTTAATAGGTTAAATTTAATATTCACATGACCGTCAACTGACATTATCATGACTATTAATGACATATGCTTGATTTTTAAGTTTAATTCCATAAATTAGCCATTGCTAAAATTAAATTTGGCATTTGTGTGACCATCAAATGATATCCTTATGACCATCAAATGATGTCCATGCAACTATCAAATTTAATCTTTTAAATTGGACACGTATCATTTCCTTAGGACTCCCTACTCTTGCAAATTAAAAATAAGACTTAGCATAATACTTTGGGAAATATGTATAAAGGACCCTACATGAATATTATAGCCTAAGGTTTTAGTATTAGTAAAATATAATTTGGACCTAGGCTAAGAATATATAAAAGAACTCTTGCATTTAATCTTGATGACCTAGTATAGAAAAATATGATTGGGACCCTTGGCTAAAATCTAAAATTAAGCTCAAGACATAATGAAAATGTTCTCTAAGCAAGGATGCCACTTGGCAGTATGGTATTGATATTGAGGTAGTTGTTGTGGGGGAATTATCATGGGCTTTGTGTGTGGGGAATTATTTTAGATAAAATGTCTGCAATAATTCTCCCAAAGGGTCATTTTTTTAAACAAAATGTTAGAGACACAAATTTCATAGGAATTCCATTAGGGGATTTGTTTTAGACAAAAATTTTGTAATAATTCTCTCAGACAAAATGTCTAAATGAATATGCTTGAAGGGATGGTCTCAAAAGGGCTAAAGAGCATGATGTTTCAAATAAAATGTCTAAAGAATTGGCCAAAGGGTAGAAGGATTAGGACAAAATTCTTGAAGGGTTTGTTTCTAGGGTAAAAAGCCATTAAAAAAGTCTTGAAGGGTAACCACAAAAGTCCCAAAGGGAACTTTCAAAAGGTTGGAGGGCATGTGTAGAAAGTCTGAAGGAATATGTGTCCTTGAAAAAACTTATGAAGGGTAAGTTGAAGGGGAAAAATGCCTAGGACAAAGTCTCAAAGGGAAAGTGGCCACTTTAAAAAGGGATGAAGGGTCATTTTAAAAATGTTGAAGGGTCATTTCAAAATCAAAGGGGCTTAAACAAAATCTTGAAGGATAAGTCCCAAAGGACAAAGGATCTAGGACAAAAATCCTGAAGGGTAGGTTGGCAACGTAAAGGGGCATTTCAAAAGTCTTGAAGGAATTATGTTAGGAAAAATAGCCATAACAAAAAGTTTGAAGGACATTTTTCACAACACCCAAAGGATAGATTCAAAGGGGCTGAAGGCAATTCAGACGGTGAAAGTATATAGGTAAGATTGTTTGCAAGAATAAGTCTGATTTGGGGAAAATATTTTAGCAAAACTATTGTGGGAAAATTCTATAAAGAGAAAATTTTGTTGGACAAAATGTCTGACATAATAAACTTAAAGGCCAATTCAAGCGAAACAAAATTTTTGAAGAGAAAATCCTTAAAACATAAAGCTTGAAAAAGACTCTTGAAGAAGGTTAGTCTATAAAAACATAATACCAATGCCATTTTGATAAAGTATGAATGCTAAATCATGACCTTTTCCTAGAATTTGCATAAACATATAGAAGAGGGGGATCAAAATAAAGACAATAATATGAAAAAAGTGGGTCCCCATTTCCTTATAGGAAAAGGGGGTGTGTTAGGTACAATAAATGGTGACTTACAGGGGGGATACTCTTGAGTATTCAAGAACCCAGAACTCTAGTTTTCAATCCTAAATTAATCATGAAGTGTCTCAAAGAAAAAATACTTAAACCATAAATATGAAAGAGACTCCTAAGTAGATTCATTTAACATACTCACCTTCTAATTTTATTGGATTTGTGTGTGTCAAACATGTAGTTTATTTAACCCCTACTATGATGAGTTTTTCAAAGGCTTTGATGGGGCTATAGGTTTCATTCTAGTATCTATTAAAGCTTAAAAAATAAAGGAAGCTCAGGCATTACTCTACTACCATCCAGGCATCCATAGCCCCAATAGAGATACCTTGGGTTCCTTCTCCTCTCATTCCATTATTTTCTTTTGATCATGATGCATGGTACATTGACCTTATTTCATCATGTGAGCCTTTTGATTTTATTTAGATTTTATTTTTCTCTTTTGAATCCATTGGTTCTTTCTTTTTTTTTTTTTTTGAATAGAAAAGAGAAGATTCATAACCCTAATGATTTGGTATAATTATAAAATAAATCATTACTAGAATGTCCCTACCAGTTACGTCTATACCAAGAAGTATCACTTCCAACAGGTATTTAATGTGATAAGTGCATTTGGTCCAATAAAATAAGAAACTTTATAAATTTATATGAAGTACTCTAAGATCAAATTCCACATGCCTGGTAAAATTATTCAATTATGAAACCATTCAAAATAATCTATGATTACCTACCTTCATCCTAAAGACTCAAAAACACATAAATACACTTAATATGTAAATTAGTCCCAAAGTGCCAAGATTTTAATTTTCCCCTTTTCTACAAGTCATAAGCTTAGTTGGTTTGGATTTTAACTTGGTTATAGTCATAGCAAACACAATTCTAATCATCATAGAAATCAAAGAACAAATAATCTAAGAAATCACTAAAATCTAATCTAGAAAACATGAAATATAATCTATGAAAGAAAAATAATAAAATTGGGAAAGATTAATCTAAAAAGTAGGAAACTAGTCTATGAAAGCAAGAAATATAATATATGAAAGTAGGGAACTATTATAAGAAAGCAGGAAATCTAATCTAATCCTACAATTACATTCATCTATCCCTTATTACTCAGTAACATCAGTAGATGGTACAACCTTGAATTAGTGCTTCAGGAACTATCTATTGAATGGATATATAAGTTCATTGCCTTATAGGTATTTTAGACAAAATGTGTTATTTCCCATGATCTCTAAAATTTGGTATGGTCCAATTCATAGTGGGGTAAACTTGTCATGTTGTCCTTTCTTCTCATGGGCTTTATCTCAAAGTACCACTAGATCTAAAATATTGAATGCTTTGAATTTTACTCTCTTATAAAATCACCTCTTGACCACATCATGGTGTTTTTTGAATGTTTGTAAGGTCTCAATCATTGAATCTTCCATTTCTATTATGTCCAGCAACCTTAATTCCACTTTATCACTTGGTTCCATGTAGTCCTACATGAACTGATAGGTGGGTAACTTTAGCATAATTGGGAATACATGCTTGCATCTATACACCAATAAATAGGGTGAAGATTTAAGGGCTTTCTTGTGTCTAGTTTGATCTACCCAAAGAGCATACTTCAATAAATTGTGTCAGTCCCTAGGCTTGTCTCCAGCTGATTTCTTAATTGCATCGATTAGATTTTTGTTTATTGATTTTTCTAGTCCATTTCTCTAAGGGTAATGGTTAGAAGCTAACCTGATAATAATCTAGTTGTTGTGTACCCACTTAGTAAACTTTTCCAATATGAAAGCTGGTCCATCATCACAAACTAGAGAAATAGGCATACCAAATATAGTTGTTATGTGTTCCTCCAAGAAGTGAATCACATCTTGTGCTCTACAATTCTTTGTGGCTATGGTTTTGGTCCATCTAGTGTAATAATCTATAGTAGTAATCAAAAACTTATGGCCTATTGAATAAGTTGGGTTGATGACACTAATGAAGTCTAAACCCCATTGGGTAAATGGTCATCCTTTAACAACTGACTGTAAAGGTATTGTTATGTGTATTTCTCTCTTGGATAAAGCTTGACATTCTTGTCATGTTCTCACATGAGCATGAGCATCTTTGAAAATCATTGGCCAATAGTAGCCCATTCTTAATATCTTATGGGTTGTGGTATTCCTAGAATTATGACCACTACCTATCTTCTGATACAAGTTCTCTAAGATTTCTTTAGTTTCCTTTGTAGATACACACCTGAGGTAAATACCTTAATAATTTCTCCTATAGATGACTCCCTTATTAATCATGTAATGACCATCTTTGAGCCTCAAATATCTTCTTATTTCTCTATTGAGCTCTAGGGAACAAGTTCTTGTAAATAAATATTGTATTATATTAGTATACCATTCTCCTTTAGATACTTGAGATTCACATACTTCTTTAATTATGATGCATAGTTCTATTTTAGTCATAAGTTAAACAATGCCTTTCCTTTGAATGATCTTTACAAGCTTGATCTCTATGTTGAATTCTTGTAGCTTGGCCATCCATTTGCCTCATCATTATCCTAGGTCATTTTGTGATAGGGTGAGCTTGACCGCAAGATCAAGTATGATAGAAATGACTTTATTCCTCAAAATTTAATGCCAAAACTCCTTCAATACTTTGATCAGGTAAAGAATATATTTATCAATCATATAGTACCTAATTTATAAATATTTTAGATTCATTCTCAAAAACATAATTATATGCTCGATCTAATCCTTCTTCTACATGATGACAACAGTAATCATATGCTCTAAAGAAAATGAGTATAGGTAGAAATATTTATTAAAATCTAGGCTGATTAGCACTAGAACATGTGATATTGCATATTTAATGTCCTAAAAGGACTTTTGGGCTTCAAATGTCCATTCTATTTTGGTGTCCTACTTGAGCATGGCGTTCAGGGGTTTGATGATCTCTATAAATCCTGAGATAAACTTCCTTATGAAGTTAATCTTTCTAAAGAATGATTTGAGCTTCTTCTTACTATTTGGTGGATAAATTTTTGAAATCACCTAAATTTTATATGGATCATTGGTGATGATGTGCCCTAAAAGATTTCCCTCAGTCACTCTGAATATGATCTTCTTTAGGTTTAATGAAATACCATTTGAATATGGACTATAGGTAACTTATGTGGTCCTTTTAATTCTTTGAAAATACCATAAGATCATCCATGTAAATGATTATGCATTTTCCTATCAGTCCTTTGAATGTGTGATATATGACACATTGAAAGGTCATTCCTACGTTTATTAGGCCAAATGGCATCCTCTTATATGCATAAGTTCCCCACTTTTTAGTGAATACCATCTTCATTCTATCCTCAAATTGTACAAGTACCTAATTGTATCCTAAAAATCCATCCAAGAAGGACATCATTTTAGAACCACTTACTATTTGTATCACCTCATCCAAAGAAGGTAGGAGATAATTGTCTTTTTTAGAAGCCTTGTTCATATTTTTGAAGTCCACACATAATATGATCTCACTATTCTTCTTTCTTACTGGGACCAAATTGGCCACCCAAGTAGAATGTCAGATTAGAAAGATGATTTTTGCAATTAAAATCTTCTCCACTTCTCTTTCAGTGAGAGGCTCTAGAATAGGATTGACTAGTATCTACCTCTATCTAAATGGTTTGTGATCTAGCTTCAAGGAATCATATGAGTGATAATCTAAGGGTTATAAACTTTCAGATCTTCATATGTTTAGGCAATGACGGCCCTATATTGAGTGATTAAATCCTTCACTCATTGTCTCTCTTATGGGTTGAAGCTAAGACCAATATTAACATAACATGGTTTGTGCTCATCTCCTAGATTTTCCTTTTTGAAGTTTGATTCATTGACTTTTGGTTATCTTAGTTGTTGTGCCTGAGTATCTATGTCAAATGGTCTTTTCAAGGAGACCAACCTAGCTAGAATTTGATTTTCTTTGATTTGAAGAATGCCCTCTTTATCTGATTCCTCTTAATATACGTGATTAATATCCTTTTCATCAATGATTTAGGATTTGAATTCCCATCAATTGGTTAAAAATTGAATAATTTGTTGCTCATCATCAAAGACCTAGAAATTTTCTATATTATCTGGAATAGAGGGGCATGGTACCAATTCAATGGAGAAATTATTTACCTTAGATTCCTATAGTAGCTCCAAATTAGCAATAGTAGTAGCTAATGAATTAGCAGTCTAATTTTGCTCTCTGAGAAGTGTTACTATGTTGAAAGCTTCAAAGCTTTCAATCAAGTCCCATACTCTATGCTTGTATCTCTTCAAATATGACAACTTGCATTGGTATTTATTTTTTACTTGATTGACCACCAACTCTGAGTCACCAAATACTGATATTTACTTGACATTATTCTTGAGTGCAAACTGTAGTCCCAAAATGAAAGCCTCATATTCATCTCTATTATTAGTACATGTAAATTACAACCTATATGCTGCCAAGAATTTTTTACCTTGTGGTTCAATTAGCTCAATTTTCACACTTGATCCTTGCTTGGATATAGAACCATTAAAGTGTAGAGTCCATATCTGATTGGAACCTTTAGATTCTAGCTTATGTACTTAATTTTGAGTAGTAAAAGTATAAATACTAAGGCTAGAAGACTCATGATTTACCTCTTCATTCTTGACGATATACTCTATAATGGGATACTTTATTCTTAGATCTGTATCAATTCTAATTTGATTCATAACTCCTCTCAATGGTAGCCATATATGACAAAACTTTGTATAAAGATATCCATTAAGTGTTTTGGACCAATCCCTACTCAGTAGCAGACCATATCCTTTGGGTATGTCCACCACTAGAATATCAATAGTCATTTGGACTCTTGGCTCAGATGCTACTTAAATGTGCACATTGTTCAATTCTCCAACTATTGGGACCACTATCTTATATAGATAAGAAACTATCCTCTTTGAAGGGCTTGGCATCAAACCAAGCTTTTTACATATGGATGTAGACATGATAGTTGTAGATGTTCTAAAATCAACTAAATAGTTATGAATGTTCTTATTGAATGCCCAAATAGTCAATAAAAAGGGTGGAACTTCTGGCTTGCTCTTGTAGATGACATTGGTGTTATGTTTTCAATTTGTCTATGGATGCTTTCTCTTTTTCCATAGGCATCTTCCTAGAAATGAACTTATAGAGCATCTCCTTTTGTTCCATAATCTTATCTAACTCATAAAGATTTAGATTCACCTTGATCTTCTTCATATTCTCAACAATGTTATATCCTCCTTTACTTGGTTCTTCCTTGCTCTGTTGATGATCATTCCCCTTTGGAAGGGGTGGATTATTATCTACTTTAGTATTAGGAGTAATCATTGTGGTATTTGGAGGAGTCAATGTTGTGAGTGGTTGCTTATTCCTTAGATTGTATGCACCTATTTGGAAATCTTGGAAAGCATGAACTTCATCCATATTATCCTCTAGATCATTATCATCTTCACCTAAAAAAGGAAACTAATGAGTTTCAAAGAACATGGTAGTGTTGGAAGAGCTAGGATCTAGATGATGTTTAGGTGGATTATACATCTGCTCTTATCTAACGACTTCTCTTTGAAATATTTTGAATGCGACACAAAATTAAATGCAATTTAACTCACCATGTTTGGAAGTATTATGAATTCTACACTAATTGGGAAGAGTCATCTTTTCTATGTTGATCTCTAGAAGCTTGTTAGGCTATTCAGGCCTATTGAATGGTCTATTGTGTATTTGGAATCCATTATTTTGATTATTAGTTGGGATATTTCCATTTCCCATATTCCTTTGCATATTCAAAAAATCATTGCTCATCTTTTGAACCATCTTCTAAATAGAATCCAATTCTACCTTTGTAGAATTGATACCCTATTGAATGGTAGTGGGAAGTGCAGCTACTTGCTAGTTCTAATGATAATCATTGCCCATCAAATGGTTGTTCAAGTAGCCAAAATTTGGTTGTGTTTTATGTTTTAGTGGAGGTAATTTGTATAGTTGGTTATGAATAAATGTTGGGACATTCTGCCTTACACGTGAAACTAGATTTAGTGCTAGAAAATTTTTATTGACATTAGGCACTTTAGGCATCTAAGGATTGAACTACCTATCTATGGTGATAGCCTCTTAAAATGATAACACCAAAGTGTTATCTATAATTAATATTCTCAAGAGCATGGTAGTGATAGGGTCTAAGGAATTATTGTCTTTTTCTAATGCTAATGTCACCTCTATTTTATATCTTGGGTTTAACTAGTTATATATATTCTACCCTCTTGCATTGAAAGCATAGATGGGCTCATTAGGTTTCCTCTTCATGTTGGTGAAGTGTTGGTATACTAAACCAAGATTAGTGACCTATCTAAACTATGCAAGAAAATCTACTTGACACTCATCCCAAGAAGTGATGGAATTTTTTATTAGATTTAAATACCAATCATAAGTAGCATCCATCAAAATAAAAGGGAATAATATGCATGAAATATCTTCATCTATGACATTCATTAGTCTTAAAGTAGATTTAACTAATTTTATATGTTCCTCTGTTGTCCTTTCCCCTAAAGAGGAAAAGGATAACAAGTAATTTTTAGGATTTTGAGGCAAATCATGCACATCTCCTTGGATGGCAATAGTAAATCCAACTAACTAGGGTTATTGTTGATCCATTGGTTGATTAACAAGTAAAGGGTTCCTTATAGGTAAGGGGTTCCCTACTGAAGGATGATTATTCTAAATTGGGGCTATTGGCATGATTCTAGATCTCTTATGATTTGACAAGGGTAAGACTAATAAACCAACCTAAGAATTAGATCTGATCACTCTCTTGGGTGACTCAAGTGCAACTCTATGCAAAGGATAACTATTACTATCAGGGGTATTGGTACTTCTTCTAGCACTAATCTAGGATTGTTGATGCATATTTTATGCACACCAAAGCCTTAACAAGGTAGCCTCTAATGTTTAAGGATCTCAATGGAGGTAAACTCCACTCTAGGGCATGAGTTGTAGGTATGAGGTCTATTATAATCTATTAATAGAATAGTGGGTAGGGCATGCAGGTTGTTGACAAGGTTTTTGGATGGAGGTGTGGTTCTTAATAATGGTAGTTAATCTCTATATGAGTTAGATGGGTGGATGGTTGCTAATCTAGAGTGGGTATATCTTGAAATAAACTCAAAAAGGGAGGGAAGGGTAAGTCAAAAAAGAAAGATTTTATGATTTAGGAACTATAGATCAGTAAATCAATCAAAATAATCAAAAATCTATTCACAGCTTTTGCACACTAAAGATTATTGAAGCATACAACTAAAGGAAATAATAACTAATTACATATAAATTGGAAAGAAAATACACAAACATATTTGTTGATGATCAAAATTGATGTTACTCCTGTATTCAAAAATTCTTTGACAAAAATCCAAATTGGATTACAATTGTTTATATAGACTTGGCGAAGGGGTCACCTCATCCTCTAAGTTCATGCAAGGTCATTACATGTGATAGTCAAAACATGAGTTATAACTATGGTCTAAAACTATATAAGAGTCTACTTATACTTATCAATTTAAATTAGCCTTTACCAAAGCTATGCAATGTGTGTATGTGTATAAAAATAATGGCAATTTTTTACAATTATAGCTCAAACTATATGCAAACTACAAATAGATGCACCATTTACTAGAATTATATATGCCTCCTTTTATATGTTATGATAAAAACCTATTGATATTTTAGAATAACCACCTTCAAATGGAACTCTGACATATGCATGAAGTACCAAAATCACTTTACCAATGTTTTAGAACTAGTGGCACTATTTATTAGTTGTGACTAATCTAAACTATGTATTGCATACTCACTCATGCCTTTTATAGAATCTATATATTCACTTTTATATTCATTATTTAGATTAAAACATGTGTATTCATAATCTAGTTTAATTTATTGAGTCTAGGATCTTTGAAAAGTCCATCTATGACTCACACCATTGATCCTTATGTACTGGTTTAATTAGTTCATTTGATTTTAATGCTTTTAGCTAATTGACTCTTATGTGCTTGACACTTGTCATTTCCTATTTTTCTCTACTTAATATGTGTGCCACTTGGTAGCCACTCAAGGATCCTAAGATCTATGTATTGGTTTCCCTACTTCTTTTTATGGGTCATTGGATCTATGTATTGGTCTCCCATGATGGTGACACTTGTCACTTTCATGTAGCTTTGACATTTCAACTTGCTTTCATGTCATTTGATCAACTGGGCCTGAGTGGATGCATGTCATAGGAAATTAGCTTAGACATTTTGACTTATACTTTGATCATGTAGGTATGCACTTGGAAACTCCTTATTTAATATGGGACATTGAAAAGTCTCCATCGATCTCACACTATTTGATCAGCTATATGGATCAATGTGAACCATCATTTTGTTGGGTCCACTTAACATTTGAATTCAAATGGGTAATTTACTAAATTAAATTTGATGTTCATGTGACCATCAATGACATCCATACAACTCTCAAATTTAATTCCATAAATTATCCATTATCAAGGTTAAATTTGACATTCACACGACTATCAAATGATGTCCTTATGACCATCAAATGTTGTTTGCATGACTATCAAATTTAATCTCATAAATTGGATAGGTGCTACTTCCTTAAGACTCCCTACTACAAAACAAAAACAAGACTTATCATAATACTTTGGTAAATATGTATAAAGGACCCTGTATAAATAGTTTAGCCTAAGGTCCTAGTATTATTAAAATACTATTTGAACCTAGGCTAAGAATATATAAAAGATCTCCTACATTTAATCTCGATGACCTAGAATATAAAAATATGATTGGGACCCTTGGTTAAAATCTCAAATTAAGCTCAAGATATAATGAAAATTTTCTCTATGTGTGCCACTTGGTAGTATGGTATTGTTCTCAAGGTAGTTATGAGGGAATTATCGCAAGCTTTTTGTGTAGAGAATTATTTTAGGAAAAATGTTTGCAATAATTCTCCTGAAGGGTCATTTCATTGGACAAAATGTTTGAGACACAAAGTTTGTAGGGTTTTCATTAGGGGAATCATTTTAGACAAAATGTCAGTAATATTTCTCTTGAAAACCCAATTCTCTTGGAAAAAATGTCCAAAGGAATAGGCTTGAAGGGATGATCTCAAAATGGCTGAAGGGCATGATGTTTCAAAAAATGTTTGAAGGAATTGGCCAAACGGCAGAAGGCCTGTGACAAAATTCCTTAAGGGTATGTCTATAGGGAAAAGGGACATTAAAAAATTCTTGAAGGGTAATCATAGAAGTCTTGAAGGGAACTTTTAAAAGGTTAGAGGGCATGTCCAAAAAGTTTGAAGGATTATGTGTCCTTGACAAAACTTTTGAAGGGTACGTTGGAGGGCAAAAAGGCCTAGGATAAAGTCTTGAAGGGAAAGTGACCACTTTAAAAAGGTCTGAAGGGTCATTTTCAAAATGTCAAAGGGTCATTTCAAAAGTAAAGGGGCTTTGAACAAAATCCCAAAGGATAAGTCCCAAAGGACAAAGGATCTAAGACAAAAATCTCAAAGGGTATGTCAGCAAGGCAAAGGGGCATTTCAAAAGTTCCAAAGGAATTCTGTCAGGAAAAATGGCTACAACAAAAAGGGAGAAGGACATTTTGTATAAAGCCCAAAGGGTAAGTTCAAAGGGGCCAAAGGGCAATTCTATCGGTGAAAGTATATTAGCAAGATTGTTTGCAATAATAAGTCTGATTTAGGGAAATTGTTTCAATAGAATTATTGTAAAGAAAATATTGTGAAGAGAAAATTCCATCAGACAAAATGTCTGACATAATAAACCCAAAGTCCAATTCATGTAGAACAAAAGTTCCAAAGAGAAAATCCTGAAAACATAAATCCCAACAAAGACTCCCAAAGAAGGTTAGTCCATGAAAATACAACACCAATGTCATTTTGATAAAGTATGAAGGACAAATCATGACTTTTTCCTAAAATTTTCATAAACATATAAAAGAGGGGGCTCAAAATCAAGACAATAATATGAAAAACATGGATCCCAATTTCCTTGTGGGAAAAGGGGGTGTGTTAGGTACAATAAGGTCTTTTTTTTGGAGAGGCAATGTTCTACTCCAAGTTCCACCTTCTAAAGATAGATTCTCATTCATAGAGACTAGAGTTTTGTCTTTAGGGAGAAATGCCCTCCAGTTCTTGATAATAACTTGACAGAGATGGGAAAATATCACTTTAGTATTATGTTTTTTAAAAAAGATGCCATTATTTTGGGCCTTCTAGATAACCTAGAACCAGTGAGGGAGGGACATGTACCAAAGAAACAAAAGAGAGGGTATTTTTCATGGGGAATTTCATTGGATGATGAGATCTAAAATGGAATTTGGTTTGACCTGGGATAGGCTAAATTTATCTAAAATCCAATCCAATATACATGAACTAAAATGATATATCAAGAAAAGGTGGCAAACTAAATCCTCTACACTTCTATAGAGAGGGGACCCATTAGGCATGATGAGGCCTCATTTGGCAAGGTCAACCACAGTGATAATTTTATCCTGGGTAGCTAACCAAAAAAGGAAATTTATCTTGGGTGTGAGGTGTTTGATCCAAAGGATCTTCCAATGTTCCCATTCACTTTATAAATCCATATTAGTAAGGTGCCCAGGTGTTACTATATATTTCCCACTATCTTCAGTCAACCAAAGGAGTTAATCATCCTTAGGGAAGATAAAATATGGATTTGACTAAGCAAGAATTTGAGATCTTAGATAGCTTGAAGGACTTCAGCATTGTTGATTTTGATGGATAAGACTTTCCAATTTTTTGAGCCATTTGTCCATTCCCAATAATATTTCACCTTATTACCCCATATGTACTTAAAATTCTAACAAATATTGACCCAGTTTCCTTGAGAGATAAGGGGTGAGCTATAAATTTAGGAGTCATCCCAGAAGTTGATTTTGTCTCCATTTTTAATTTTCCATATGATGCATTTCCTTCATACATCTTTATAGTTGGTAATGGGCTTCTAGAAGGTAGATCTATCAATGGGTCCTTCCTCTCATAGAAAGTTATCTTCTTCATTTCCTTCTAGATATTTAGCTTTGACAATCCTAGTCCACTATTTCTCTTCCTTCAAAATTTTCCATCTCATTTTAGCAAGGAGAGCACAATTCATGTTTTTGATCTATCTAAGGCTAGTCCCCCCATTAGCCTTTGGAAGGCAAGTTTTTTCCCATGAAATAAGATGATATCTAAAATGGCCCTCAACACCTCTCCATAGAAAATTTATTTAAATTTATTTAATCTTATCTACCACTTTGCTAGGCATACAAAAGATTGACATGAAGTAAATAGGGATACTTTGAATTAAAGTTTTGAGTAGTTGGAATTTGCCAGCCTGGGTGAGTAAATGGCCTTTCCAACTTGCTAGCTTCTTATGTATTCTATTAATAAGTGGATTCTAGAATTCAAGAGCCATTCTACTGTCAAAAAGGGGTATCCCTAGATAGATTGATGGAAGCTAGCTCACTTGATAATCCAAAATGGTTGCAATTTTCTTCTATAGTAGGACCAGAGTGTTGATAAAGATCATAGATCTATTTCAAAATTCAATGCATTGATTAGACACTTTCTCATAGTTTCGAAGGATGAGATTGAGATGTTAGGCTTCTTTTATCAAATTTTTCCCAAAGAGGATCATGTCATCAATGAATTGCTCATGAGTACTAGGGTTGGTATTGTGGGCCACCATGATACCTTTGATAGCCCCTTGTGACTATTCCTTTTGCAAGCTTCTCCCTAGAATTTTAACCAATATGATAAAAATATAGGGAGATAGAGGGTCCCCCTATTTTATCCCTCTATTAGAAGAAAAATATCCTTTGCAAATGTTGATCAATATGGAAAATTTTGGCATTGATATGCAGCTAAGGATGATTTTTTTGACCTCTATATTAAAGCCCACTCTCTCAAGAATTTTCATGAGGAATCTCTATGAGAATAAATCATAAAATTTATGCATGTTGAGTTTGACCATCATTCCCTACCTTGAATACTTATAAATTGAGTGAATGGCCTCATGTACCATAATGATACATGTTGACTATTTTTCCCTCACAGGTCAAATTGTCACCCCTACCCTTCAAAACTTTGCATAGCATGCCATTTTATCTTGTGAGTCATGTTGACCATATTTTGGTCTAATAGGCCAAAATATCGGTCCCCTTCTTCCTCTGTTGTTTTAGGCCAATTCATTTCAGGATTTTGCACAAGTCCAGGAATTTTCTACGAACTCTGCAAGTGTAAACTTTTGACAGATGAAGATCCACTTCAGAGAGTGCAAGGTTTTGCAAATCTTCTTCGAACTCTTGTCTGAAACAATTCATAAGGAAAGAGGGCTAAAATGGTTCAAAAAACACTTTTCCTTAAGGTTGGAAGAGTGGTTCAATGACATAATCTTCTAAGAGCTAGCACCTTTAAACCATTGAACCGATTCAATGCCTTCAGTACATCACAATTTCATCAGCTTGGTTCAATGCTTGGTTCAATTGCCTTGGTTAAATCAGCTTAGTTCAATCAATCGGTTCATCGGCAAGTTCATCGGCTTGGTTCAACATGTTGGTTCAATGCCTTGGTTCAATCAATAGGTTCAAATTTTGGTTCAAACACTTGATTCATCAGATGGTTCGAGCAGGAAAGATTCAAAGGGCTCAGCGTGCAGTTTTGAACTGTGAAACTGGTTCAATGGATTGGTTTAATGGTTGGTTCGAGTGGGAAAGGTTCAAAGGCTTGGTTCAACAAAGGCTCAGTGCGCAGTAATGAGCCGTTGAACCATTTTTGGTTTAATGGGTTGGTTCAATGGCTTGGTTCAAGGGAGCATCCCAAAGCCAAAGGACAAGTGCCCTTGTAGAGGGTAGTTCTAGGTTCAAGAGCCCTTGTGAAGGATAGGAAGCATTTCAAAGGAAAAAGCCACAAAGGGTAAGTTTTTTGGATTTTTTGTCCAAGGCAGTGAATTCTTTTAAACTTTTTGTCCAAAAGAATTCCTTCAGATAAAAAGTCTGAAGGATTTCAGAGAGCAAGTGGCCAAAGAGCGAATCTTGCAAACAAAAGTCTGCAAGAAAATGTCTGCAGATAAAAGTCCATGGGAAAATGTCTATGAACAAAAGTCTGCAGAAACTCAGGGAAAATAATTTGAAGGAAGAACCTACCAAAGGCCGAAGGGGCACCTTCCGTTCAGGAAGGTGCAAAGAAGAAACCCCACAGAGAAAGATGAAGGAATCTACCAAGGATGGTGACATCCTAGAAGCTATCAAATTTAAGAAGATAGACTAGCCATTGGTTGTCAAGCTGTGACAGGCCCGTGAACGTCAAATTTTGCAGTAGAGGAATCATCAAAGGAAAAGAGTAGGTAGAAGCAGCCATGTGTCAACTTCTGCCTAACTCCTGAAGGACCCTCTAAGTTAAGTGGATCCTACCACGTGTCCTCACCTGTCTCAATAGAGAGTGACAAGTGTCTGCATTTGAGGCTTCAGGTTTCTTCTAAGCTTCAAAAATAAGCCCCTCTCAAAGTGTAGTGAAAGATGCCAAGTGTCAGTGTCTGCAAGAACCAAAAAGGGTCTCAAAAGTTTTCTCAAGTAGCTAAAGGTTCTACGGAAGTAGCCACATGTCAACTTCCACCTGACTCTTGAAGGACCCTTTAACTTAAGCAGATGCTGCCACATCCCATTATCAACTCAGCGAAAGATGCCATGTGTCAATGTCCACATTTCAAAGTGTCTCCTAAGTTTTAAAGTAGTGGACTGTGACACATGTCAGAAGCATATGCACTCTCAGCCAAAGAGCCAAAGGAGTAGTAAAAGATAGCCCTAGGGATGAAGGAGATAGAGGAGGCAAAATGGCCAAACATAGAAGCAGATGAAGTGATCCAAGTGGCACAAGAAAGTGTCAATTTAAGGAGTTATTCTAGTGGTTAACATAATACCTACCATGCGATCATCAAGAGGCACAAACAATGAATGGCATGACTTGTTTTTCTTCAATATGCATTGACGAGCAGGCAAATGGTGTGGCTCATAATTTCAAATCCTTACAGGAGCCGACACAGCATTATCTTCAAGCAGCTTCCTCATCCCAATGCTCAGAAAGCATATGGGTCACTTGTAAAAATGGTGCCAAAAGGCCTCCTTTCTTCCTCTATATATTGGAGACTTGTCATTTTGAAAAGCATCTTCCACATTTTGTAAGGCAAAGCCCTAGAAAATTTTCACCTAAAATCAATAAATGCATTTTTACCTCTATTCTAGTTAGATACCTTTGTGTGTGTCTAAGTGTCAGTTTGTGTTTAGTCATTGCTTCTTAATGCTTCCACAGGTTTAACACCAACACACCTAGTGTCTATAAGGTGCCATTTGTAGGTGACAAGGAGAGCTATATTTGGAAGTGCAGAGATAAAAGAAGCTACTATACAGTGTGCCTTTATACAGCACCTTTGGTGAGTCTCTATTTTTTGTGTGTTCCATTAAAGCCTCCCTATTAAACTTCCTGTAGCCTGGTCCTTCTACCAGTTTGAAGTGTACGTATGTGTTTGTCTGACTTCAAGTGTGAGTGTGAGAAGGTCGAATCATTTGGTGCATCACCTCTTTTTAGAGTAGATTTGTTTTCCTATAATCTTTCTCCCTTTTCACCCCCCATTATATATCTATATACCTATATTAGCACTTATTAGAACAATTTAGATGCATCAAAGGGAGCTAGCCCTTACCTAGAGATTCTCCCCTCCAGCTTTGCCAATCCCACAGCTGAGAGGGGAGTTTCCATTTTGACGTGTGGAAGGCAGGAGCTCGGCCTCCTACCCTGAGTGCAATCCACTGCATCAACAAGTCATTAAGTTGATCTTGGGAATTCCTCAATGTGATTATTAGAAATTATACTATCATAACATGTCATGCAAGAATGAACAGGTTAGTTGGTTGAGCATTTGACAAGTATACCCAAAAATCCAACCAAAGTTGAAGGATTGCATGGAGATGATGTATTTCATGCCAAGGTCATCCCCTGAAAGTTTGGTATATTGATGATTTTTCTATCTCAAGATACAATCCTTCTAAAATGATCTATAAATATGGGATATGCTCAGGGATGTCAATTTAAATCCATGAGAATAGCCATTTGGATTAAAAAAATCTTCAATAGGCTAAAGTTGAACATGGGGCTATCAAGTCGTATAATCTTAGAGGCCAACATTAAATATCAATGACACATAGGTGATAGCAAGGTCAATAAGTCAATGAAGATCTATGAAGCACATTTAATCATGTAATAAAATATCAATGGTAAGCATGAAGTCAACAAGTTAATGGATCTTAAGATTGAATGCATTGATGAAAAGTGTCACAATCGTGATGTATTAACAGATCAATGACATGTATTTGATCAAGTACAAATAAGATTGATGGAGTGAATTCAATCATGCCAAGGAGATCAATGGTGTACATGAGGTCAAGAAGTCAAATATCCTAGATTTCATATGAGGATACCATATGGTGCAAGTGCACTAACTGGATGAAATTGATAGCAAGATCATGAGGATAAACCCGGGGTTGTCAGGTGGCACAATCTAGAAGGTAAATCACAGATCAATAGAGAAAATTTGATCAAGCCCCAGGGGGCAAAAAATGAGGACACATGTTTGAAGAAGCATCATTCATACTTTAAAATATGATAAAGATCATGGCAAGGATGTCACATAGGTAGACACATTGAATCAAAGGATTTTGTGGACCTAGGCAAGTAAATGCATAGAGTTGATATCCAAATAAAATTTAGGTTGACCCAAAGAAGATATTTTAAGTTAGAGGGCCACCATTAAAACTTATTTTGGACCTATGGTTTGAATATATAGAACCCATAGGGCTTATTTTCTAAGGTCATAATGCATTTCCATAACTGTGCCCATTATTTTTTGGAGGGGGATCCATGTGTATAATGAGTTCTTGGATTCCACAGTGTTTAGAAGTATAATAGTTTTATTTAAACCTAATGGAAATAAAGAATGAGGCTTAGCATATGGTAGAGATTCATTAAAATTATGACTATATGAAAAATAATAAATGGGATTGGTTTTCATTTATAGTGAACCTATGTTTAGGGTTTGGATTTGGGGCAAATTTAAATAGGATATAAAAGAAGTGTCTTATCTTTTGACATGGTCACATCCTCAACAAATAGGTACCTACAGTCACTTAAAGTAGATATATTCATGGCTCTATCATGTTTAGTATATGAGGATTGTGTCCTTGTAATGAAGCCAAGTGGAGGATGGCATAAAAGTTCTAAGAATTAGAATTTGGGATTAGAGAGTGCAGGTGGAACATTCAATTATTTTTCAAAGCCTTTAAGGATTTTCCCTTTCAAGTAGATCATGACTTAGCACTTTCAATAAGTTCTTGTCTTCTATTAATTTTCTCAACCAATGAGAAGGATGGAAGGCTATTGGATCTAATAAAGGTTTAAATTTTTAAGAAGGATTAGTTCTAATTGATCAAAAAGTGGTTAGAAATTCATTCAAAGGTGGTGGCATCTCATTTATTAATAGGATTGCATGCTTCTCCTCTCTCTTCCCCTTTCTCATATATCTCCCATTTTCTTCCCCATTGTAATATATACTCATTAAGACTCTTAAAGAGCAAGAGATTCTCATTTGACAAGGCAAGACCCTATCAAAATTTGTAATAAATACCTCTTGATGCAATAAGATTATTTTTTACCTATCTCTTACCTTTAACTAGTGTTTAGTAATCTCGTGCATGATGACTTTATGAAGGATATTCTTCCATATTCATTGTCCTTCTTTCTTGCCTCTTTTAAGGTGTTTTCAAGCTATTTTTATAGGTCTAAAATTATGTTCTTTCTACCATTAATTGATGCTTGGTACGAATCTTAGAATTCTTCTTTGTTTCCTTAATTGCTTAGTGAGCCTAGTTCAATAAATACTTATGCAATTAGCTTGTTTGTGATATTATGTGAGTAAACATTGTCTTATGTTGATCTAGTGTTGTTTTCAAGCTTATATGAGTGTCTCATTTAAATTTGGTGTATCACCTTTTTAGCCACTTAGTAACCCTTTACCATCTCTCTAACCCTTTTCCTAGTAGAAGTATTAGTCTAGGTGATCCATCAAGAGGAATTTGACCTTCTACAAAGGTTCAACCCCACTATAGGATACCCATAGCTTAGGGTTATTCCCATTATGTAGCTTAGTTGGATATATCTTGAAGAACCCTCTCTAAGGGTACAAACTAATGTTATAACAATACCATCAATAATTTTCCTTCTTGAGAAAAAATCTCCCTATTGTTCATCAATCACTTTGTCTAGCAGTGGTTGAATTCTTTTAACCAATAAAACTGAGCATATATTATAAATGGAGTTACATAGACTTATGGGTTGAAAGTCTTGAAGATTGTTCACCCTAGGTTTCTTTGGTATTAAGACCAAAAATGTGTTATTCATTTATTTTAAGATGGATCCCATTGTAAATAATTCACTCGCAACCACTTCAACTTCCATGTATATGATGTCCCAAAAAATTTGAAAGAAAAATGGGGGAAACCATCAAACCTAGGGGCCTTGAATCCTTCCATCATGAAAATTGCACCTTTAACTTCTTCATCTAAAGGATATTTAAGGAGGGCATCATTTTCTGATGGATTAATGACTTCATTAAAGTTACTCAAAATATTCTCTTTATACATCTCATCAAAAGTACCATCTTCCATTAGCAATTTTTTGAATAATTGGATTGTATGATTGTTGATCTCATCTTCTTCACTGCAGAGTCTACCATCCTCCATTTCCAATTAATTAATTTTGTTAGCATTCTTATGTCTTGAATCAGATTGGTAAAAAAATATGGTGTTTTTATCTCCTTCCTTTAACAAAGTGCATCTTGATTTTTGTCACCAAAATGCTTCTTATTTTGCCTCAAGGTTATGAAACTAACTCAGGAGTTCCCTTTTCTTATGAATTAAGGACTTATTATTTCTTTGAGTAGTTTTGAATTATTCTATCTTTAGAAATTCCTCCTCAATATCCTTATTATAAATGAAAATATCCCTGAAAACCTCTTTATTTCATTTTTTAATGTTTTTTAGGAAGTTCAATTTCTTAACTAGGATATACATATTAGAACCTAAGAAAGTTTCTTTCCACAATTCTTTGATGGATTCAACCAAGTTGAGGTGATATAACCATATGTTCTTGAATCTAAAATGAGTATTATTTGGTTTGGATATCTTTTCCCTTTAAACAAAAGTAGATTATGATCAAAACTGATTCGAAGGAGAGAGGTTATAGAGATGTAAAAATGAATATCCCAATTAAGATAAATGAGGAATCAATCAAGATGAACCTAGATAAGTTTATCTCCTAACCTTTTGTTTATCTAGGTGAAAGGGTTACCTTTGAAATCCACATCAACTAAGCTATCTCAAAGAAGGAAGTCATTCAGGTCAGACATGATTTCTGTGAAATCCATTATCCCTCCCTTCTTTCCCCTAGGGAAAGCAGAGTATTAAATTACCCTACCACAATCCAATTCCAATGCTCATAGGTTTTTTGAAAGGCTAGAAGGTCTTCCCATAATTTTTTCCTAACATTATTGGAATTGTGGGCATAAATGTTAAATAAAATCCATTCTTCCTTACTTGTTATATCTTTGAAAAGTATGGACACCTATTCATTAGTTTTCATCAACATGTCACCTTCCAAAATCTCTGAGTTCTAGAATACCGCCAAGGCTCTCAAGGTGCCCTTAAAACTAGAAGATACAAAATTGGCCCTTTTTCATATCTTATTAGAACACATTCCCAAGGCCTCTTCAGACATTTTAGCTTATTGAATGAGAATAATGATAGGATCATTTATTTTCTTGAGATTATTGATGGTATTCTACTTCTTGGGTTTGTTTAACCCCTTAATGTTTCACATGGGGAACTTCATTTACTAACTCTGGTAAGGTGACTTTTAAGGGTTTATTGGTAACCCTTGCATATTTCCTTGGTTCTTTAAATTTTTTTAATAACCATACTGGGGGATCTACCTTAAGATCTAGGGATTACACCTACATCCATATTCTTTCTTCTTTTCCTAGTTTTGGACTAGATTCTAAAACCTTCCTCTTTATTTGCCTCTAGATAGTCCAAGTTTATAGTAGAACATTGGCCCTTGGAGAATAACATGGGAGAATTTGAGGAGTCCAACAACCCTTCCACTAAGTTAGATTGATACATCCTGGTGTTTGATTCAATAAATAAAGGACTTTTGCAAACTAGGTCTTGAGTCAATTTGGATATGTTAGCATGGTTGAGTTTATGACCAAAGCCCTTCAAAGTTGCCTCTTTGAAGGGTGATGCATGGATACTAGACTACATTGGGTTGTTTTGGATAAAAGTGGATAATATAACCTCCTCATTTATACTAATATAACCCATCATGAGGTTTGAGAGTGGAGCAATCATATCAAGGAGAGTATTCACCTTTTTCACTTAGTGTGGATCATTTAGGAAGAGTGACAACCACCACCTTAATATGATCAGGAGAATGCTACAGGGATGGTCTCATGGGTTGATTCACTAAGGGATTATCCCATATATTTACTTTCATAAGTGGAAGTTCTTTATCCTATAGAGGAGTTATGCTAAACTTGGGTAAAGTGTTGTTCCCTGGCTTATCATTTAGAGAAAAAAATATCTCATTATTCATGTTTTTTTAGGTATCCAAAGAGGACTCTCCTAGTGCATCAATATTTTTAAGAGTCTATCCATTTTTTCCATGTTGTCTTTGTACTCTTTTTGAAGATCCATTTTCTATATCCAAGCTTATCTAAGAGTGACTAGAACTTAGGTCTTCTTAGGGTAGTCTTTCTATGAATAATTGAGGATGTTACATTTGGGGTAAAAAATGGCTTGATTCTCATACTTGATACTTTATGCCCATTCACCATATTTTTATTTTATCTTTATAAAATAAATTAGAGGTTTATTAGTGGGCAAAAATACATGAAACCTATCCATCACCATCCTCCTTCTAGAGAGGGTGACTAGATCAATGGTAATAGGCCAGCCTAATGCCTTAGCTATGCCCATGATCACTTCTAGATGATAATATTATAAAGATATCTCTAGAAGGAGGACCTACATTGGAATGTCATCCATAGTTGAGATACACAAGTTAGTGCCTACCTTCTAATTTTGTACATTGATGTTGAATTTTCCTATAAAACACAATCCTTTAGATAAGACCCTAAAACAATATTCTTGATTCATGAAATTAACCAAAAAGAAACTCCTTGCTAAGGCAAAAACATCTAGTTGACCTTTGGGTTTCCATTTCAAATTGGCCCATATTCTAAAGGAGTCATGTTAGGCTTAAAACTATTCACCTTAGCTAGGATGGACTTTGCCAACTCTACCTCTACTTTTTCCACCAGAGAGTCAAGAATGGAAACACATACCTCATCATTATCGATTGACAAGATAATGTGGAAATTTGATAGATCTTGGCCCACCTAATGCTCATCAATCACATGGTCATCCTAGGATAGGGGTACGTGGGGAAAGGGCACCTCTTGAGGCTCAAGTTATCGATTGGTCTTAGTGTCATCAAAAACATTATGGACCCCTGACAAGTCTAGGTTTGTGATATTCTTGATAATCTTTTGGACTTTATCACATCGCTTTGCATTAACCTCTAGACCATCTCCACTACTCTAATTTTCTTGCTAGCCACTACTTCTACCTCTTTGCTGATCCTCTAATTTTCTTGCCCAATGACAAATTCAAATTATTGAGGGCCTTCTACCTCTTATCCACCTTTGTCTCTATCCATTTACTATGTATAATATCAATGCATTTTTATATCTCGAAATGTAGAAAAGTGGTACTCATACCTTATCCATAACAATTATGGATAGGATCACATTAGCACAATACCTATGAAAATTATACAAACACTTGAGGTTAAATGCAATCTTACAAAAAAGAAATTTAAATCTTGTTCCTACTTGACATTTACCAAGAGGTTGTGTATAGTGAATTGAAGGAGATGCTGACTAAAATATATTTAAGAATTTGGGACATATATAAATACAACCTCCTTGATGTTTTCATAGCCTTCCAAAATAAATTCCAAGCTTTTTTTAACTCATAATACTGATTATATAACATGAATAACATTCAATTCAAATATATACATAAATTTGTCATCTAAATATGGAACTTATATATAATATTCATTTTTTATCATGTTATGACACTTTAAGTGATTGAACACCTTATCTGATATAACCTAAACAATGTGGTTATGTTGTTGATGTAGTTAGGAAAATTGAAGGTATAAAGGTAATGCACTGATTATGCCATACTTTAAAAATCTAGCTAATATAGTAGTCACAACTTCATGATTACCCTATTATTTTACCTTAATTTTTTTTAATGGGGAGATTAATATAATAAGATATAATTTTTAAATTAAATTTAGGTGAATAGACATAAAATTAAAACATACAATCTGAGTGTAAATGATTGACAATTGATTATTCTAATTTTATTAGCACTTTCCTAAGTATGGAAAGTACTAAAGAGATCATGATACTAAGTTTTTTTGGTTGACTATCTAACTATTATTGTGTTCTAAAAATGGAAAATAGGTACAAACACACCTATGGTTTTCTTGGTTTAGGAATTAATTTATTGTATACATTGGTTTGGTTCTATAGATTATGTTCAGTATCATAGGTTGATATCAAATTGCTAGTCAAATCTAACCTATGTGTAAATATGGCACTATGATTGTATAGTCACCTATGACTATATTTGCTTACTATTTTTTAATCCTAAACCTTAATGATGTGTCCATATCTATAAATTAAACTCCTTTTCTTTAAAACCTTAGATGTGTTTTTAAGGGATAAAAACCTAAAAAAATGAGGGAAGCATATTGGGTTAAGATGACCCCAATCACCCTCATTTGATGATTAGTCACTGCCTATGCATCCAATACTCCAAGGAGGGAGATCAAGACACATGTTATCCCACCTAGTGTGATTTTGTAATTATGCTCCTTTTTTATATGAATGAAACTAATGAATAAATTTGGTACTTAATAATTCTTATTTTGATTTTGATTTTGAGTTCTTCAAACTTGGCTTGTGACTACTCTTTATGAATAGTTTGCAAATTGGGAATAATAGGGAAGGATTTATCAGTGTGAAATAGTGTATGTATGTGCAATAGATATATGCTAGATGGATTTGAAATGAAGAGTTGATTTTTGTATATATGGATATTTTTGAATAATTCCTCACACCACCAATACACTAGGCTAATGGGACAAACCTAAATATGTGTTTGATTTTATAAAATAGACATTGATAGAAGTGATATAGTTCTATTTAGTTAGTTCATTACCAACTGGCAGTAATGACCGCAATTGGTGGTAATGACCATAACTAGCAACATTGACCCATGTATAGGTGCACTACTCTGAGAGTCTGGAGATGTTTTTTTAGGATATGTATGAGGTGTAAAGTAGAAAGTGAGGTTCATGCAGGTATTTGATAGAGTAATGGAAGGGTTGAATTATAAAATAGCATGTAAGTGTGAGAGGATGGTGAACTAGTACCTTGTTTGGTTACTCAAGTCATGTGTGGTAAATTCATGTCAAAATTTCCATTATAAATTATTAAAGCTTAGATTTTAGTATCTATAAATGTCTCCAATTTGTTCTATTAATGAAATTACTAGTGTAAAATTATAATGTATACTTGAGTGTATAAAACATTTTTCCTTTTTGGGAGATATATTTGAATGTGTAGTTTTAATCCATACAAACCTGAAATGAGAATGAAGCAGCCAATGTGCATATGTGAAACTTAAAAAAATTAAAATTGAAAGATTGATGGTTAAGGTACACCTATGTGTTAGTACAAACCATGTTTCCTTAATATATTGTTGGAGATCATGCTTCATAATTGAAGCATTGGATAATTTGGGGTGATTGTGCCCAAAAATTATGTAACTATGCAAGATCTTAATTTAGGAAGGCAATATGTCCCAACCCTCATGTATTTGGGGAAAATTATGCAATGCACTAACTTAAATAACTATATAGTAAAACTATAGATAGAACCATGCAGCCAAGTTCAACTCCAAAAAAACACTATGTAGGTAAATGAGATAAATAATCAGATAAGGTTCATTCATAAATGAATCAACCATGACATATGGTTTATAAATTAAAATGTAGTGTTACACTCTAGTTCAAATAAATAATCCATGTAAAAACAAAAAATCATAATCGCAAGTGAATGAACAATTTTCATGCCCACATTGTGTATATAGGTTTTTATAAATTTGAAGTGACATGGAAACCATTCACCATTAAAATATAATTATGTTATATATGTGTATGAACCAATATCATGCCCCCCTAAATATATATGATGAGTTTTAGAATTTGTATCCCAAATGTAATGTGAATGTATAACTCTAAAATTATGTTCTTGTAAATTGTTATGCATAAGCCCATGCATATACACTCAAGTGTGTGTGTGAATGTGTACTCAAGTGTCTGTAAATTTGAATTCATATGCATGGTATATGCCCCTATAATATGTATCAATGTGACAATACGTGTCATGTAAATCAAACATATGAACTATGAAATCTATGAAACTTGTACTCTATTCTAATTATTTGGCCCATGGTGGCTTATGTCTCTAAGACAATCCAACTGTAACACCCCCTTTGAATATTAAGGATTAATTTTTTGGTTCACAGAGGCTTATGTCTCTAAGATAATCCAATTGTAATTCCCCCTTTGAATATGAAGGATTTATCATGTAATTCACTCATCTCAAAATAAGAATCAACTATACCATGTCATGTATAAAGATATCATCATATAAGATCATTTGATCATGTGTAAAATATGTCATCATAGTAATGTATGCAACATTTAAGGCATGTATGTAACATGTGGAATGTAGGGAATGTAAGTGTCATGTCTATATATGTATAATAATGAAGCATGAATTATAAGTATTTTGTAATATAAATGCACAATAAGAGTGCATAATATAATTCAGGGCACCCCTGAATGTTAATAGTCTCACAAACCCAACAAGCTCAAGAGCTAGTTGTCAACATAAGCGAAATGGTCACTTAAAAGGGACATAGAGATGTCATAATAATCAAGGCTTAATTCCATGTGTAATATGACATAAAAGATGTGAAAAATAAGGTACATCAATCGATGTTACAACAGACAATCCCAAGGGACACACAAAAGTGTCACATACAATGTGATATATCATGTAAAAGAGTATCAACATAAAAGGAGAATAGAGAAATAAACTAATCTACACCATACATATGCATCAATCTCATATCACATTAAAATTACATAGAAAGTGTCATTGTGTAAGGAATGAGTAACTAGAAAGACATGTGGAATTAATATAGGTGGCTCAACATGGTAAAAATGTCATAGAAAGATATAACCTATAAAAGTGAACATTGTGGACCAAGATGCCCTAATGTAACCACTAGGTAGAGGGAAAACCAACATATGTATTTCCATGTGTAAATTTTATGTCATTCATAGCACTTAGATACCTTTAAATGCATGCTTGTATGTAAATCATATTCCATATACAAGAACATGTGATAAATAACATATGTTCAAATGTAAAGTAGCCATCATGTCATGCTTAGGCCCTATTTTTGGATTTTTGAATATTTGAATGTGTTTGCATTTTTTAAGTATTTGATTTTCTATTATTTTTAAAATATTTAAAATTTTGAAAAGACTAATCAATGACATTATCAATGAGAGGTACATGGGAGTTTCATGTATTAGGTGGTGGAGGGATTATCAATCATGGATGGGATGTATCAACTAGGAATGAGTTGGAATCTGATATTTGGTCATGTGGTGTATCATGTGTATCATTCTTAATGATCATGGAACTTGGGGTATGATGAATGGATTTATAAGGCCTAGGAATCTATGGTATTTTCTATGCAATATAAGGGTGTTTCATTACATGTGTTCATTTTAGAACACTCTAAACTATCTACAGTGCTATTTGATTATGAGTTATAGAAGACAGTGCTCTCTATGGTATTTGAGTACCTCTATGATGTAATCTATGTGGGGATAAATAACTATATAGATGGAATTTATATATGTGTAACAAGTGGATTTATGCTAATTTTGAATAGGCATTTCAATCCTTTCTGAATAATTATCTTGAATATGTGTACCATCTATCTTTGAGTAATGAGTCTAAACATGTGTCTCAACAATTAGTATGGTGGTGGGGTAGGATGTGGAGATATGACTAACTAAAAGGGATACTCATAATGTACTCCTAGAATTGTAAGCACTATATTATAATAAATGTATTTTAGGCACTGGTGTGTTGTGGATGGAACTACAAAAAGTATCTACATCTATGGGCATCCTAATAACATGTTGAATATGTTGGATATTTAGTTTAGTATGTATAAGTGAGTTCTTAGGGGTGTTTTAACAACATACATAATTAGGATTGAGTGATATATTATAGTGATCATAAGATTGCAATAGATCAGAATGATCTCTTATTATGTAGGAGATCTCATATCTGTATATGTATAACCTTTTATTGAATAATTGAGTGATCTAATTTACAACATTTGGTATCAGAGCGGTATGGGAATTTGAGGATTGAATGGCGAAACTCTAATTTTTGTCCCAGTTACATGTGTATAAGATTCATCAATATGACAAGACTATAATTTGTTTGTTTGAAATATTAAATTTAAGTTTTTTAGCAGATATTAATGCTTTTGTACTTCATTGTGGCATGTTTGTACACTTTCAAGATAGAGGTTGTAACTTTGTGTACTCTTTATTATATCTAGCCATAATTAAAAGCTTGGAAGTATTTAGGGGCATGATACACATATATAGTACTTACAAACTTATTGGTGATATAATCTATTCATAGTGAACTTTCATCGTTGTGTAGTTTTGATTATTTGATCCATTTTGAAATCTCTTATCTCAAATCATAAGTTTAATTGAAAAAAATTATTCATCGTGAATCCATTATTTTGTGAATATTCTATCATTATACATTATTTTTGTGTATTGATCCATCTCATGATAGTATTTTTTTATATTTACTCCTGACTAGATATACCATATATTGACTTATGTCTCAGCCTTGTTCTTTAGATTATCTGAGTAGTTATTTGAATCCTTGTGTGAATATTTCAATAAAACATAGAATTTATCCATATACATAACCTATCTTCATTATTCTATATGTATTTCACCTCCAATCCATGTTTTTTGCACCAAAATATTCAAGTATACCCCAAACTCATTTGTGTGTTTAGCCAAGCCCATGGTTATGTCCACCTCTTTGTAGACTTATATACTAATTCTTGCAACAAAAAAATTGTTCTCTATGGTTTGATCACCTCCATGTCAGTGTATCATTTTTTTATAGCTTTCATTCTCAACCATTCATGTTAGTCCATCTTGTGCACCAAATTTCCTTCATGCAAGTTTATTCCTTACTTCATGTGGTTAGTTTGTTTTGTTTATTCATTACTCATATATTTTCTTACATCCACTACATATTTTCATATACATTCTCTACACATGTATCATGAATAGAATTTTCATATAGAGTACATGTAATTTAAATTTTATGATGTTTAATGTTTTTATTAATCATCATTATTTTTACCTTTTTATATTTTTAATATCTTATCTTATTCAGTCATAGGTTTAATCATGGGATATGTATAATGTTTTAGTTAAAGTCATCTTTTAGTCTTTAGGATGTTGAGTATTATTTCTAAGGGTAAATATTAATAAAGTGTCTTTATTTTATATAAAATATATTTTTAATAGAGTATATTTTTAAAATTAGAAGATGAACTAGTTGAGAGAGGTGCTTTAAAGCCTGGTTTTTTAGCATAAAACCCTAGATCTAAGGTTTTCCCTACTCAAGCATAGCTCAGAGGATGTCAATGTCCAAGTGAGGAGAGATGGATCTCCAAGCAACCTCTAGTACATATATTGGCTTAGTTCACTTTTTAGGGGGTTTTGATCTATGATTTGGTCATGGCAGCTCTGACTTCTACCTTGATTACTATTATAGTAGCATTTAGATGCTCAAAGGCTTTTTGAGGCCATTTTATCTATTGGTGGTAGGATATGATCTTCAATGACAACTCATTCATCTTAATTTTTTTTTTTCTAGATTTTATGGTGATGACAGTGATAATAGTATTTTTCCTATGGGTGATGGTGGTGTTTTTTTTTTCTTGTTTTTATTGCTCTAGGGTTTGTCCCTAAGGTTTTAGATTTTCATTTATAGTTTCACCTATTGGGTTTTAATTGACCAACACAGTTGTTCTAAGGGTCTGTCTTTCACTTTCCTGGCTCTATCTGGCCATTAAGGGAGTTGTGAGGGTTGTGGTTTATTTTGAGCAAGATTTTTTCTTTGTCATGAAGTCTGAACCATACATATCAACTAACTACTTTTTTGTGTAACCTTTTTTATATTGTTATTTTTATTAAAAATAATGCTAATAAAGTGTTCCAATAGTAATAGAGTATGGTTTATATTATTTAATTATATAAATTAGTGTCAAAACCATCTAATCTAAAAAAATTGTTGTTCATCTAGTACTAGAGCCAATTTTCATATTATTTTGTCTCAACAAAGTCATTTTTAGTGTTATAAGAGTCAAAAAGAGGAACCCATATTTGTAAAGGATGCATTTTTGGTTTAAATAAACATTCTGAATCAATTCAATTAATATTTCATGGAAATATATTAGCTATTACAGGTGGTAAATATATAAATAAACCCAATGTTGTAATTGTTAAGCCTAAATATTTATCATGATGAATAAACAACACTTTAATTGATGTCAGAGGCAATGAAGGTAGGAGGCCATCATCAACCTAAAGTTCATCACTAAAAAATGTGACACATAATACAATAGTGGCACAACTAAAGTCCAGGGTGATTTACAGTGACACTAGTAGTCACCTATGTTATTCATAATTAAGTGGTAATGATCATACATAGTGGTTGTAAACGAAGATGATGAGGACTCATTCCTGAAATTTTATTTGTAGTTTATTTTATGTATGGTGTGTGAAAGATAAAATAATGTAATTAGTATCAATGTTTTAATTTATTTTGATGATAAAGTGGAAGGTTCATATCAATTTACTATAATAAAAAAAATTTTGACAAGGGTTGTAGGAGAGTTATCCCACTACTTTTGATTGGTTCCTATTGGCCAAATTTGGCCACATAAGAATATTTTGCCTAGAAATGGTTTGAATAGATGAGTAAAGTTCTGGATGAAATGAGTGGATCAAAATTAGGATAATAAGACCTCATTTTTCTTACAAAGTTTTTAAAACACTTTAAGTAAGCTTAAAGTGTAATTTGTTAATCTTTGAAAAGCAGGGTCAGAAACAGGTCTAGGATTGCAAAGTGAAAGGGACCAACCATTTTACATGGTGTTCACAGCATTCATGGAAATAAGGTAGGTTTCAAAATCATCATAATTTCATCTAAACCTTGGAAATCTTAATAAAAATTCAAGAATAAGCCTAGAAGAACCAAACCATCACAACACATCACGTAAAGACAAATAGGCCAGTCCAGTTGTACATTTGAAAAACACATTCAAGAAATTAGTCAATTCCATAATATTTCATGGACATGATGTATTTCATTCCTATATCATCCTATAAAAATTTCATTTCTTGATGTTTTTTCTAACTCAAGATATAAAGCTTTAAAGTTAAACAAGTAGTCTGAGATGTATGCATGGACATCAATTTTGAGTTGCAGAAAATAGTCATTTAAATTCAAATATTCAAAGGTTGAACATAAATCTGATAGGTATCATGATCTTGGGATCTCGGGTAGAAGATCTACACGTAAATTCCATAAGTCAAAAAGTGCTTAGAACAAGATTAATGGTTAGCATTTGATCAGATCAAAAGATCCAATGGTGAGTAGGAAAAGATTATGTCAGTGGGGCCAAATAGATCTATGGTGTGCATTTAATCAAGCACTCAAATATCAATGGTGAGTGGTGAGTAAAAATTTCAATGGATCCTAAAATTAAATACATAGTTGACAAGTGTCTTAAGCATGAAAACTAATAGAAGATCTATGGCTTGCATTCATTTATACAGAGAAGGATCAATGGTGTGAGCAAGGTCAAGAAGTCAATGATCTCATATCAAGTTTGAGGCTGACAAGTGTCTCAATTTGATAGTCTCTAATCAATAAGTCAATGGCCAATGATTAAAATCAAGCCCAAGATACTTCCTATGGAGGTTAATGAAGTTGTTTTCAACCCAGGCAAGCAAATACATAAGAACCAAGTTTGAAGATGCTCCAAGATGAAATAGAATGGATGTTTCAAGTTCAAATGATGTCATTAAAGATTTTTAGGTGTGTAATCAATATTTTGGTTCTAATAAGGATCGATGGTGGGCTACTAGTCTATTCAAACAACATAAATGCACCTTGGTAGATATAATGACTATATAAAAACCAATGAATGGGATTGGTTTTTATCTATAGTAGATATGTGTCTAAGGGTAGTAGTAAATAGCATGCCAAGGCATAAATATGATAGCCATATTATTCACAATTTAATAGGAAACATTCATCTACATAAAGCAAACATAGTCATGGTTCATTCAGATTGATAGACATAAATATTTTGTCCTTATAAGAAAGCTAATTAGAAGATGGCATAGAATCCCAAGATGGAGATCTGATGGCTGAAGTAAGCAACTAGAGAATTTAATGTATTTTCAAGAGAGATATAAGGGTTTGCCTTCTTATCAGGAGCATGACTTGTCATCCAAAACACATTTTTTTATTCTAGTATGTTTTTCAAAGAGCTCAAAGGCTATCAGGGTAAATGAAAGTTAATTTGTCTATGATAGATTGTCCTATTTTGATAAAAATTTGGTTGAGCATTCATTAAAAGGTGGTGGTATCTCATTTATTTCTCTATGATTTCATGCTCTCTCTCCCTTTCTCTCATTTTCTCTATATCTCCTATTTCTGATTCTAAATTGGGGGCTCTCACTTGGGGTAAGATTTTCTCTCTCAATTTTGGAAGAGTATAGACTCTCTTTTTTATAAGCCTAGACCCTATAAAAATTTGTATGAAATACCTCTTGAAGCAATAAATAATTTCTTCACCTATCTCTCCCCTCTGAATTGGGTGTAACAAATCTTGTACATGATGACATTGTGAAGGAGAATCTTTCATGCTCATTGTCCTTCTTTCTTGCTCATTTATAAGTGTCTTTAAGTTAATTATAGGTATAATTTATAATTATTTCTATCATTAATGTAATCTCTTAGTGAGACTTATAACTCCTCTTTTCCTTCATTCATGTCTTCCTAAATCTAGTTTATGAAACACTTATGCAACTAGCTAGTCTTGTGAGATTGTGTGAGTTAGCATTGTCTTGTGATTCTTTAGTGTTTACTTCATGCTTATGTGAGTTCTCATTTAAATTTAGTACATCACCTAGTTAAATTTATTATGATCCCTTTCTAACCCTTTTCCTAGTACAAACTTTAGTATAGGTGATCCATCAAGAGGAAGTTGGCCTTCTCTAGAGGTCTAACCCCAGCATAGGTGACCCATAACCTGGGGTTGTTTCAATAGTGTATCTCAATTGGAGAGAGCCTGAAGAACCCTCTCCAAGGGTGAAAATTGATGTTACAATATTTTTTGGCATGCTTAGTGGGACTTAATTTCAAATAATATTGGTCAAAGTTTGATGATGTTTTGATCAATTTGTAGTAGTTATAGCTTTTAAGCAACAACATCTAGTGACTCCAAAAGAAGATTCAACATCTAGTAACAAAGTAGGGACTCCATCTCATGCCAAAGGTGACTATATGGTTAGCATCTAGAGGTATTCCCTTTGAATGCATTTAATTTATTTTAAACTTAGCAAAGAGATTAATATTTGCTAATATACACCCATATAAAGGCAACTTTATTCCTAAGTCAATTCTAAGGCCTACCCTTGCAACAAGATCTTTGTTAAACCCTTTAATTACCATGGAAGCCCCTAGAGTTTTCCCCTTTGTGGATTTTAGTGGTCAACATACTCTTGACCTCCCTTAGTATGATCCTATTCTAGTAGTAGCTCTTAAAAGTGTCCCTTATTTTACTAGAGACCAAGCAAAACACCCCTTTTGAGCACCTCATGGATGTAGTTAATTTTTGCAATACTCATAATGTTAATGAGAAAAATGTAGTAGTTAGGTTATTAGCCATCTCTTTCAAAGTTAAATCCCTATATTGGTATAGAATATTTGCTACTAATTCTATTACATCATGGGATCAATTAGGAGATGCATTATGTAAGAGGTTTGAGGATATAAATGACCAGTTGTCACTTGCAGAGCAATTAACCACAATTCAAATATTCCCTCATGAAATCATGCAAGACTTCAATACAAGCTTCTAAAATACTTGGGATAAAATACCAGTCTCTATTAGGCCTACCCCTAACTTTTACTTTATTTACTACTTGAAGGCCCTAAATAGTGACATTGCAATAATGATCCAGTCCATGGGAGGAAACACATTGCTAAATGCATATGAGGTGGAAATTAGAGCATAAAATATCTGATATAAGCTGGTAAGCTTACACCTAGAACACCAATTCCCTTGTTCTCTAAGGTCGGGATACCTCCTATTTCTATTCCTCCCTTGCTAAAATTCCTCCTCTACCTAAAATTGCTATTATAACCTCACCTAAGCAATAAAAGGCTTCCACTAGTCAATCCAGTAATTCCCAAGAACAAAAGAACTTTCAAGAGCTTAAAAGCATGTTCTAATATTTCAAAAATGAAATAATGAATTTTAAGAGGTAAAAAACTTTGAATAAGCCTTATCAAGCCTCATATCAACCTTAGTAGCAATCTTATCAAGCAAATGAGCCACCCTAAAAAGGAAACTTCCAAGTCCAAGGTCAAATCTAAGGACAAGGTCAGCCTAACTATGTTAGGCAAAGCAAATATAATCCAAATATTGTAAGAACTTCCAATACTTTGGTCCCCATTCAAAATAATATTGCTCAAAATGCTAAGGGTACCATGCCTTGGAATCAGTCTTTTGGGCAATCCATTGTCCCAAACACTAAATTCACTTAAGATTTCAATGATCAATGGTAGTAGGCTAACAAATTATGGGTACAATCAAGCTCTTATGGCTCAGAACATAGAGGTACCCATGATGGCAAAACTAGAAGAGACTCAATAAATTCAAAACCTTGATCAAGGACCAAGCCAGTTGGGTGCTAAAATGGTGAATTATGATCAAGAAGAGTGTTATGCACTCAATCAATAGGCTAGTTCTAGCCAAGCATATATTCTAGTGGAAACAAATACAAGGTTTAAAGTAAGGAATATGGATGGTAACTAGGAAGTAGTCAAGTAGCCTCTTACCATTACTTCTTCAATATCAAAGCCAAATAGACTTGTTATTATTCCAAAGGTTCCAATAGCTCCAAGGAATCAAAGTAAGGGGAATGCCTTTGTTCCCCAAAACTCACAAATTCAAAGTATAGTTGTGGCTCTCAAAGCATAACCAAAGGTTGGTGTTTCAACCATAAACATAGTGGAAAAAATGAAAAGGTCTAGTGTGAGTGTGTCAATGTGGGATATGCTCTCCATGCCTAGTAAGGTAGACATGCTCCAAGAAGGGTTGTCAAGAATCAATACTTCTAACAAACCACCAGTCAAGGAGAATGTGGTTCTCAATGATGCAACCAAAGGACCTAGTGAAGGGCAATCAAGTAAGGTGGTCAAACCTCATCCCTTCTACATTTAAATAATCATTGGTGAATCTTTAGTACATAATTTCTTGGTAGATAGTGGGACTATAACCTCAATAATGCTAAAGTACTTACCTGATTAGCTTGGTCTAAAATATGAGCCCTAGTCTAAGGGAGTGATACAGCTTAATGGTTCTTCCACCAATCCATCTAGTATCATCAAAGATATCAACTTGACCCTATATGCTTGTCCTAATGTCTCAGTGGTTCAGCATGTGTTGATCTTAGATGTAGCTCTTCATTTTTCCCTATGCCTATCTATGGAATTCACTATAAATATTGGAGGTTATCTTATAGTATATTGGTCATACATGGCATTCAAAACAAGATATATAACCAAGGTATCTATTAAGGCTAAGCCCATTGCACAGTTCCATATAGAGTCTTATGGGCCAAATAGCATAAACATCAATTACACTATTCTAGATGAGGATGAACTTCTAGCTAGTCAAGAACTAAACACTCACCTGAGGAGATACCAAACCTGTTCTTAGATGAATTATGTAATGGCAATCAATTATTTAACCCCTTAGAAGGTGTTAAGGGTAGATAATTAGGTGTATAATTCTTAATGAAGAGAATTAGTCCATGTAATCCCTCATTAGACCTCAAGAGGATCCCAATGGCTTATGGAAATTGTTCTTTGATGGCTCAAGGAGAAAACATGGAGTGGGTGTAGGTGTAATGCTAGTATCCCCCTCAAATGACAAATATTTCTCTTCTTACAAGATCTAATTTAGTTTATCTTATAATGTAGTAGAATATAAGGATCTTATCCATGGCCTTCAATGGGCTAATAAGAGAGGAATCAAGTAGTTACAAGTTTATGGGGATAGTGATTTGATATTTCACTAGGTTAGAGGCTAAAATATCACCAAGAATTCCTTGATGAAGTCTTAAAAACATAGAGTGTGGGACTTAATTAAGTATTTTGATGCCTTTAACATCCAAGTAGTGTCAAGGAACTAGAACCAACATGTTGATAGATTAGCAACTATAGGATCTCAATTTGATATCTCAAATGAGTTAAAAAGGACCAAGGTATAGCCACATGTCAAAGTGGTGGTGAGACCATCAGTGATAGACAATTAAGCTCATTGGTAGGTCTTTGAGAATGACAAACAAATTTCTTATTTCTTATAGTAGGAAGTAGAGTTCTCCATAAACAAGGAAAAGTTTCAACATTAGTATGATTAGAAAATTGTTAAATTGAGATCCAATAAGCTTATTAAATCACTTTTCACCCTTACATGTCTCTTTCATGAAGGAGACCATATGAGAAAAGATAAGGCAGTAATGTCAACCAATGAAGAGAACTATTAAAGATTCCTTATCTTCAATGGCAAGCTCCTTAAGCTTGGTAAGGTAAGCACTGAGGCAAAAAATCATGATTTCATAGAGCTTTGTAGAGAATATACAAACATATTTACTTGGGAATACAGTGACCTAAAGGGTTTTGATCCCAAGTTAGCCCAGCATACTATAGAATTAAAGGCTAATGCCAAGCCTATCAGGCAGAAGAAAAGGCCTCTAAACCCCAAAATAAAATATCTTATGGGAAAAGAATTGATTAAACTTATTGAATCTAACATCATCTTTCCCATCAAACACTCCTCATGGGTAGATGATTTGGTGCCTATGAGTAAGAAGAGTGGGGAAATAAAATTGTATGTTTACTTTACGGATCTAAATAGGGTTTATTTGAAGGATCACTACCCCCTACCATCCATGGAATAACTCCTTTAGGTAGTTAATGGTTCAAAATGCTTCTCCCTTTTGGATGGGTATTCAGGTTATAACCAAGTACTGGTGAAAGAAGAAGATTAGCATAAGACTACCTTCACCACAAAGTGGAGCACATATGTTTACCAAAATATGTCTTTTGGGTTGTCAAATGTAGGAACAACCTTCTAAAGAGCCATGGACATGGCTTTTCAAGGGTTGCTAAATCGAATGGCACTAGTCTACTTGGATGACATCATAGTTTTTTCAAAGAAAGCTAGTGAACACTTAGATCATCTAAGTTTGATCTTCTAAAGATGTAGAGAGTATGGGATTTCTTTAAATCCCAAGAAATTCATGTTGGTTGTTCATGAAGGTAAAATTTTAGGTCACATTATTTCAAAATAAGGATTATCCATTGACCCTAATATAATAAGTGTTAGCTTGGCCTTATCTTTACCCAAGAACAAGAAAGGAATCTAGAGATTCCTTGGTAAAATAAACTTTGTGAGAAGGTTTACACTTGGTTTTGTAAACTTGGTCAAACCCATCACCACCATGCTAAAGAAGATCCAAGTGTTTACTTGGTCAAATGAAGGTAAAGTAACATTTGAGGCCATTAAGAAATCCATTGCCCAAGCACCCTCGCTCATAAATCCTAACTTCTCAAAGGATTTTATATTTTACACCTTTGATAATATTGATAATATATCGATACAGAAGAATGGTGAAGGACTTGAGCAGCCAATTGACTTTTTTAGTCAAGGATTAGAGGGATATGAGTTAAGGTAAAATTTTATAGAAAAGTAGGTTCCTACAGCTTTGATCTATAATATTGATAATATATCATCTATGCTGATGTAGAAGAATGGTGGACTTGAGCAGCCAATCGCCTTTTTTAGTTAAGGATTAGATGGATATGAGTTGAGGTAAACTTTTATAGAAAAGTAGGCTCCTACAGCTTTGAGGAGTCTCAATAAGTTTAGACCAATGCTCTCCAAAAGCAAGGTTTATCTTATGGTGTCTCATCTTAGGGTAAGGGACTTTCTTCTCAATAAGGATTTGAATGAAAGAAGAGATAGTTGGATTACTAAGGTCATGGAGTATGTTGTGGAGATCAAGGTCACCAAGCTAGTAAGAGGCAAAGGCTTGTGTGAGAATATGGTAAATGATCTTCAAGAATACAAATAAGTTGTTTTGGTGACACAAGACAACTCACAAATAAATGCACCTCCACCTCACAACAGTTGGCTCTAAGATATGACACATTTCTTGATGACAAGAAAATGCCCCCAAGGTTTGGAGAAAGTAAAAAAAAAGATATTTCAGACTCTAGTCCATACTTTATGCATTAGTTAATGAGGTTTTATTTAGAAAATATATTAATGGAGTACTGCTTAGGTGCATAGATGATAATCAAGTAACAAAGCTTTTGGAGCAATTCTATGATGGACCTATAGGTCATTTTTCTCTAAGAACTATAATAGCATAGGTAATGAGAGTTGGCTATTACTGGCCCAACCTTTTCAAAGATACTTGTGTATGGGCTAGGAGTGTCAAAAATGTGCTCTATTTATAGGCAAATAAATATTGGTTGTGCTTCCACTCAACATAATTCAGGTGGAGAAACCCTTCATGCAATGGAGGTTGGGCTTCATATGGATGATAAATCCACCTTAAAGTATAGGGCATAAATGGGTGTTCACTACAACTCACTACTTCAACAGGTGGGTGGAAGCAATTACCTTGAAAGAAGCTAATGAGATAGCAGTATTGGACTTATATGATAGCATAAGGACCAAGTTTGGTGTCCTAACTACTATAATTTTAGATAATTCCTTAGCATTTGTTGGTATAAAGACAAGTGAATGGGCACTCAAGCTAGGCATCTACCTCAGCACATCCTCTAATTACTACCCCCAAGTCAATAGACTGGTAGATTCCACAAATAATAAATTTTTAAGGATTATCATGAGAACTATGGAGGAAAATTAGAGAACATGGCATTAAAAACTAAGGACAGTCCTATGCGCTATCAAAGTGACTCCCAAAGCTACCATTAGAAATTATCCATATGTCCTTGTATTTGGAAGGGAAGCCAAATTGTCCATTTCTCTTGAACTGCATGCATTGGAGTTATCCCATCAGCTTGAGTTGATGGAGAGTGAGGCTATGAATTTGAGGATGACAGAGCTCATGGAGCTTGAAGAATCTAGGAACCTTGCAATGAAGACATTAGAATCACATCAAGCTCAAATCAAGAAAGCCTTTGAAAAGAAAGCTACAATAAGGGACTTTAAGGAAAGGAGCTTAGTCCTCAAATGGGACTCAATTAAGGCCAAGCCAGGCAACCATACCAAGTTGTATATCTTGTGGAGTGGTCTTTATTTGATACATGGATGAAAATAACATAATATTTTTTAGCTTGCCTAATTGGATGGAGAGGTGTTACCTATCCTAGTCAATGGAATTCATTTAAAACCTTCTTATTAGAAGAGTTTTCAACCATTGTATAAATATTAGACATATTATAGTAGTTTTTAATGCTTTCCTCTAAGTGCTTTGAGCACATTTCCTTTCAGTTTTGTGTTTTTCTTTCAATAAATACCTAGGGCATAGTTGTTTGATTTGCTATTTTTTGCTCTCATTACTTCAAAAAGAGGGTTTAATAAAGGGTCAGCATTATATCAATCTCAAAATAGTTTAAATTGGGATTAAATATTAAGATTCCATGCCCAATGGATTAATTCAAGGCTACTAGTCTCTTGCATAGAAAGCATGCAACCCTAAGATGTCACCAAAAATGTTGGCCAAATTTGGCCCACATAAGAATATTTTGTCTATAAATGATTTGAATATATGAGTAGAGTTCTGGATGGAATGAGTGGACCAAAATTAGGAGAAGAAGACCTCATTTTACTTGCAAAGTTTTTGAAACACTTTAAGCAAGCTTAAAATGAAATTTGTTAATCCTTGAGAAGCAAGGTCAAAAATAGGTCTAAGATTGAAAAGTGAAAGGGACCAACTAATTTTCATGGTGTTCATGGCATTCATAGACATAAGGTAGATTTCATAAGCCTTAAAATTTCATCTGAGCCTTGGAAATCTGAATAATAGTTCAAAAATAAGCATAAAAGAACCAGACCATCATAACACATCATGTAGAGACAAATAGGCCAGTCTAGTTGTATATTTGATAAACACACTCAAGAAATTGGTAAAGTCCAAAAGACTACATGGACATGATGTATTTCATGCTTATATCATCCTCTACAAATTTCATATCTTAGTTTCTTTTCTATCTCAAGATATAAAGCTTCAAAGTTAAACAAGCAGTTGGGATGTGCATGCAGATGTCAATATTGAGCTATGGTAAATAGCCATTTAAATTAAAATGTTCCAAGGTTGAACATAGATCCAATAGTTGTCATGATCTTGGGAGTTTGGGTAGAATATCTATGACACGCATAAAGTTAATAAGTCAAAAAGTGCCTAGAACAAGATCAATGATCAACATTAGATCAAATCAAAAGATCCAATAGTGAGCAGGCAAGGATGACATCATTGAGCTCAAATAGATCTATATTTCACATTTAATTATGTGATAAAATATCAATAGTGAGTGATGAGTCAAAATTTTAGTGGATCTTAAAATCAAATGCATGGGTGACAAGTGTCTTAAGTGCATTAAATTGGTAGAATATTTATGGCTCGTATTCATTCATACAGAGAAAGATCAATGGTACAAGTAATGTCAAGAATTAAATGGAGCTCAAATAAAGAATGATGTTGCCAAGTGTATCAATTTAATAGTCATGAATCAATAATTCAATGGCCAATGAACAAAGGCAAGCCCAAGAGACTTTTGGTGAAGGTCGATGAAGTTGTTTTCGACCCAAGCAGGTAAATGCATAAGAATCAAGTTTGAAGATGATCCAAGATGAACCAAAAAGGATATTTAAATTTAAAATGATGTCATTAAAGCTTTTATAGTGTGAAATTTGTCTTTTGGTTCTAATAAATATCGATGGTGGGATATTAGGCTATTTAAGTGATATAAATGCACCTTGGTAGATATGATCACTGTATGAAAACTAATACATTGGATTGGTTTCCATCTATAGTAGATATGTGTCCAAGGGTTGTAGTAAAGAGAATGCCAAGGCATGAATATGATATTCATATCATCCATAGTTCATCAAAAAACATTCAACCGCCTAAAGTAGACATAGTCATGGTTCAGTTAGATTGATGGACAAAGATTTTGTCCTTATAAGCAAGCCAAATAGAAGATGGTGTAGAGTCTAAATATGGAGATCTGAGGGTTAGAAGAACTAGTTAGAGAAATTAATGGATGTTTAGGAGAGTTATAAAGTTTTTGCTTCTTATTAGGAGCATGACTCATCGTTCAAAACACATTTTCATCTTCTAATATATTTTCCAAAGAGCTCGAAGGCTATCACGGCAAACTAAGGTTAATTTATTTTTGATAGATTATGTACTATCTTGATCAAAATGTGGTTGAGCATTCATTAAAAGGTGGTGGTAGTTCATTTATTTCTCTCTGATGGTGTGCTCTCTCTCTCCCTCTCTCATTTTCTCTATATCTCTTATTTTTTATTCTAAATGGGGGGCACTCACTTGGGATAAGATTTTCTCTCTCAATTTTGAAAGAGTAGAGACTCTCATTTTGATAAGGATAGACCCTGTCAAAAATTTTATGAAAGACCTCTTAAAGAAATAAAGACTTTCTTTATCTATCTCTTCCTTTGGAATTGGGTGTAGCAAAGCTAGTGCGTGATGGCATTGTGAAGAAGAATCTTCCATTCCCATTGTCTTTCTTTCTTACTCATTTATAAGTATCTTCAAGTTAGTTTCAGGTCTAATTTAGTGTTCTTTCTATCATTAGTTGAAGCTCTCAGTGAATCTTATAACTCCTTGTTGCCTTTATTCATTGCTTCCTGAACCTAGTTTATGAAACACTTATGCAACTAGCTAGTCTTGTGAGATTGTGTGAGCTATCATTATCTTATGCTTCTTCATTGTTTACTTCATGCTTATGTGAGTTATCATTTAAATTTGGTGCATCACCTAGTTAACTTTATTAGGATCCCTTTCCCCCTTTTTAACCCTTTTCCCAGTGTAAACATTAGTATAGGTGATCCATCAAGAGGAAGTTGGCCTTCTCCAGAGGTCCAACCCCACCATAGGTGACCCATAGCCTGGGGTTATTCCAATAGTGTAGCTTAATTAGAGAGAACCTGAAGAACCCTCTCCAAGGGTGAAAATTGAATCTACAACAATTCCTTTGATCCTCCCATAAATTAGTTGGTGGGCCCTAATTCATTATATATGTATTGCGATAGTTAGTGTGTGAATCAATTCCATGTGCAAGCTCTATAATGGCACATTGCAATTCTTAAGTATGGTTACTTGTCTCATTTCCACACTAAGGGGGGAATGTTGGATATTTATCTAGTATGTACATTATGTATGTATGAGTGAGTTGTTAGGGATGTTTTAACAATAGGCTTAATTATGATTAAGTGAGATATTATAGGGATCACAAGATTGCAATAGATAATAATGATAATATAATATTTATGATATCTTTTATCTATATATCACCTATTATTGAATAAGTGAAGAATCGAAGTTTCCATCAAATACCCCATTACTCTATAGCAATAGGAATGTCATGGATAATATGGTCTATCCTACCTAAAGAGGTAATACTATGCATCCCAATGTGTTTTACATATAATCCATTTATTGTTTTCATTATATCTTAAAAATCATGTCAAGTGTTATAAGATATTGGAGAAGTGACACTGTGCACACATTCTCACTTGAGTTTTTGTTAATAACAATATTGTATATAGGTTATTCCTTAATGTAGGCACATGTGAATACTACAATAAAATAAGATTCATCATCAACTATATTACTGTCATCAAATGTAAGCATACGCTACTGAGATGGAATATTACTAATTGTACCAATAATAGTATATAGTGGATACACATATGTCACTAGTGAAGGATGCATGTTATATTCATGATGTACCTATTAGCCAAAATTGGCTACCACAGGTGAGTGATATTAAAAAATTGATATCTAGAATTGTTTAATTTTTTTGATAGCCCTTGAAGGTGTTGGTTTAGGTCATAACTTGTCTTATCATGATAAAATGTGATGTTGTCTTAGTGGTGATTAAGTTCCCCTAGAATGGTATAGCCAAACTATGAGGTCATGGTCCCAAAAGTAACTAACTAGTGTTCATAAATTAAACCTTCATAAGGTGTTTAGTAGGTTTTAAGTTTTGTTTATAAAATTTAAGGTAATTTATAATTGTTACATGCTTACCCAAGTTATGTAACATTGAAAATACACTTGTCAAGACTCCCAAAAGTAGGTTTCAACATGAAAAGAGATAGTTTTTCAACATAATATGATGATTTTAGTGTCCTTATGTGTCTGCAAGTGCAAATCAAGTGGTAGAAGCATTGGTAGATCCAAGAAATGATAAAAAAAACCTTTCATATTCTCCATCGAGTTTCTTGGCAAGCTAAGAAAAGCAATTTTGATAAGGATCATTCATGAAGGAGGGAACTAGTAGGTTTTGGAGGGGTTTTATATGCCCTCTATAGTCATATAAAATGTCAAAATTGGTAGCTTGAGTGTGGATTGTGACACCCAACCCATAGGTCCCTCTTGCATGCTCTCATGACCCTTTTAGACACATTTTTGCTTATCTCAATCATTTGTAAACTTTTGGGACCTAGTTCTAACTCAGTCTAATTGCATTTCCTATGATAATTCCACCCCTAAAGTCTCATACCTTCAAGACAATAGGTCCTAACTTAGACTATAACATCAGACCCTAGGGTGTTCATTTTTAATCTCTTGTCCAATTGTATTTTTAACTCCAACAGTCACTTCCTTTTGGTTCTTATCCTTATTCTTGTCAACCTAACATTAATACATTTGACCTATGACCAAAAATTCTCTATAAAATCTCATTCAAAGTTCATTTATAAAGGGTTGGCAATTATTTCAAAATCAAGTAAGAATACAAGCAAAACCACTAAGGCAATCTTCCTTATTCTTTGCATACAACCACAAGCTCATTCAAACCCTTACACAAGTCCCTAGCCACCTCAATCACACCTAGTTTAGCATCTTTGCATCTTCATAACACTATTGCAAAAATCACATCAAGTGGGAGAAATACATATGGTTTGATCCCTCTTCATAGTATTGGTATGTAGGCAGTGTGCCCACACAAGGGGTGTGAATACACATTCAATGCATCTTACACACACTAACCCCCCTCCTTCTCAAAGTTTGTAAAAACATAATAGATTCTAGGGTTTAAATATGAAATTATCTATATAGGGAGTTCTGCAAACATCTAGCATCTAAATTTTCAAAGGTAGGCTCACACAGAGATAGTAGACAAAACCCAGAAAGCTTAGACCTCTAGGACAATAGTGGTAGAAGAGGACTATAACACTAGACCACAGGGTGTCTTATTTTGGTGCTCCTATCCTTTTACAAAATGAAATATAGATCCTAATTTATGACACTATCCCAATCTTATACAACAAATTTTAGACCCTATCTTAGCCATCTCAGTCCAGTTTAAGTTAAGTTACATTTTTCCTCACTTATTACTATTTTTATAAAAGTTTAAATTACAATTAAATTATATAAATTAGTAGCTTAATTATCTTAGTATTATTTATTGATTTATTTAACTTAGACCTTTATGTAAATTAGGAATAAGACTCTAATATTCTTTAAAAACTTTAATTATTTGGTGAACCTGACTTACTTCGTTTGTGTATCAAAACCCTAGAAACCCTAGGGTAAATTTCTTGTTGATTTTTACAATATTTTTCTAATTTTTTACTTTCATATTTAAATAAAAATTCATTTTAATTTTTAAAATTACATAGTAATTTTTAAAAATGTATATTTTTTGAAAAACCCTTGTTGCATATACTAGGTCCCTTTAAATCAAGAATTTTCCAATAATTTTCTAATTTTTTACCTACATATTTAAATCAAAAATTCACATTAATTTTTAAAATTCCTTAGTAATTTTAAAATAAATTATTTTTCAAAACCATATTTGCATATACTAGGTCCCATTGCTTTTGAGGTATCACCTAACATATTTGTGAACTTCGTATCCTTTTTATGCACATTTCAATTCACTATTTAGATTACATTTGTTTAATCTTTTCTTCCATTATTCAAGTTATTTTCCTTATTCCACCTAAGCTCCTTGTATCTATTCCTTTGAGATGAAGTGAAAGAGTTAGTATCAACCCTCTTGTACTCACCCATATTCCTTTAACTCCACCATATACCATGGATAAACAAACAACTCAGGTTCTTGCTATAGATCCTACACATCCACATTACACCAATTTCTATGAGGATAATTTTGACAGTGAGTAGTATGAGAATAAAAATGATGATACAAATATCGATGTTCATGACCCACCACATCATCTTGATCCACTTTCACTTGTTATTGATATTGAATTTATCCTCAACAAAGATTTCATCCTACAAAGTTTTCATGAAAGACTTAGCTAACAATGTTGAGATAATACTCTTATCTTAAAATCTATCATAGAAATCAAAAAGGCTAAACAAGTTAAGTCTTCCATTCTTTCAAATCAACTAATTTTAAATTACACTACAGGGGCAACTATGTCTCAACAACCCCTATAACAACCCAACCTTTTTTTGAAGTACCACCAGTTATGGCTAGTACATCTTTATCTCATGATGTGGCAACCCTTATGTAAGAGATAAAATCTCTTCAATCCAAAGTGCTACATCTTGAGAAAGGTGCATCTAGACCTACACAAGCCTTATATTATTTGGCTCTACTTTATACACTATTGGCATGTCATATTGCTTCTACACCTTTGCCACTAGGTTTTGTTCAACCCAAGCTCACTCTATATGATGGCAAGGGTGATCTAGAGACACATTTGAGAGATTTCCATGAAGTATGCTTGGACTATATGCCAAATGACTAGCTACTAACCAAGATATTTCCATTAAGTCTAAAGGATTATGTTTTATAATGGTTTTATAGTCTATCGAATCAGTCGATCAATGTATTCAATCCTTTAGCTGACATGTTCCTATCTCATTTTGGCATTAAAATTGGTGATAAGGTTTCCTATGCCAAAAATTCATAATAGAAACAAATATCAAATGAGCATCTCATAGATTATGTTCTTTGATATAAGACTATCTTGGCTAAGATGACTAACCCCATGGTTGATCAAAAATTATAGGATCTCTTTAAATAGTGTCTTCTATCAGCTTTGCATGAATCAATCATGTTCAAAAGGTTCTCTTCCTTCATTGAGTTATGTCGTACACTAAAGAAAAGGGAATTCAAACTAATTTCAATGGTCAAACTCAAGTACACAAGTATATCAAAAATAAAAAATAAGAATAATAGCAAAGTCCCATACAAAGTAAAGGTCAATGATAGCAAGAGTCAAAATCAACTAATAGTTAATGTAGCTTCAGAGCCCCCTCAATGAGTGGTTTTATTAGTACCTCCTCAGTGAACTTGTAACAATCTACTAGTATCTCTAGATAGAGTCTTACAGTAGTTATTAGAATGTAATATCATATCTCTCCCTCCTATTCAAAAATTTGATCTAAAAAATCTTCTTTCATGGGGATATGATCAAAATGCATTTTGAAATTTTCATAAGGCACTAGGCCACACAAAAAATAGATGCATTAGTTTGAAACAAAAGATACAGGACTTGATAGATGGCAACGTTATTAATCTTGGCACTTCAGTTGAGCCTCCTCAAGTAAAGAAAACATAGGATAAAGCTTTGAAAATCTTCTCAAATCCTTTTCCATATCATTCTAAACAAGAGATAAGAGATACATCAGGTGTTCATCATGCATATCATACACATCCTCCACCAGCTACATATTAGGCACCTTCTGTTGAGTCACATCCTTTAAGTAACATGATTGGTGTGTACAATTTTAGAGTTCCAACTAGACCATTAATATCCTTCTCAGAGCAAGAGATAGTTGAGGATGATTTAGATTATCATGCACTCTTTATCAGAGCTTACATTCATCATCATCCTATTTATAGTGTTTTCATATGACATTACTACAACATTTGGGATATTCATATTAGGATATTACCCCAACAAACATAGTTATCAATGGATTCAATGGGCACATACAAAGTGCATTGGGTGAGATTATAATTCCTCTATAGGTTGGTTCAACAAATGTGGCCACACAATTTACTATTATTCCCAATGTAGGAGTTTTTGATATGTTACTTGGTCAACCATGGATTCAAAAATTTTGAGTAGTACCTTCTACAGTTCATATATGCATGAAATTCATTCATGCTAATTAGGTTGTTATAGTTGGTGGAGTTCTATATGAGTTACCACTCCCCACTTTAGAGCCATCTATAATTTTCCAATCATAAATTTTAGTTTTATCACCAATTTTAGATCCTCATCTAGTTTAGATTTAGACACAATCGAAGCCTTCCTTGTCAACATAGAGAGTTCATACACCTCCATGGAGGCCTCTTTTGGAGCAGTCATAGTTTTAGAATTCTAGACAGCTTCCAGCTACAATGTTCACACCTAGGGTAGTATTATTGATATCTCATGCCTCTACACATAGAGCACATGTTCAGAGATATTCTCCTGATACCAGATGGGTCCCTAAGATCCCTATAGTTGCATCTACTTCTCAAAGTTATAGGGTGACCCCATAGTCAGTTTCCACTACAAATATTTTAGAGCATTTACAACATATATAGTTTCTAGAGCCACATTCTTAGCCCTTCCATAGTGTTTCATGATCATGCATGAGCCTTTTCCTTGATACCAGACACCATGATAGGGAGTCTCTCATGAGACTCATCGGTTGGTATCATTTCTTCTCAATCTTGTTTGTACATAGTTTCTTTTTAATTACTTCTACATAGTCTTCTTATGATTGATTGTACATAGCTCAAAATATCAAAAATATAAAAACAATAAAATATTCAAAAATACCCAAAAAAATATAAAATTTTAAAATACCAAAACATTCAAATAATTCAAAAACATAAAAACATTTTAATTGCATGTATTATCAATTATTTACATTTATACTACCATGTTAGACTTACATTTGTTATTCTATGCTATTGTTTGTTGATTTACCTACATTACCATGCTTCACTTGATCTTCATTGAGTGTGTGTAGTGATATCCAGATCCTTGATTACTTCACTCTACCCATTGAGGGGACATCCTACTTCTACATTAGAGACATACACTGATATATATACCCCTTGGGGGCATCTTCTACATGACTACACCATCTAGGTTATATCATTTTTACACCACACACTCTAGTTATCATGTTGATGTACATTACTTACTAGCTTACATAGATTACTCTATCAATACTCACTAGTATATATCACTTGTGTATTTATTAGCATATACCTAGTCTTGTACTACATATATTACATTATTTCACTTTTTGCTTTGATTAGTTAGATGCGACTGTATTTTCAGCATTTACATGCTTTCCTTTCTTGATTTTCATAGTTATATGTGATTACATTTCTCAGTTCCTTTTTTATCTCCTGTATGTCCCTTAGGACATTTGCCAATGTCCTTTGATTTTATTCTTATGTGTGCCTTAGGACATTTGCCAATTTCCTTTCCTGTACTCTTATCTGTGATTATGGCTTTCACACCAACCTTGCTTATTTCCAATTATATGTGTATGTGGCATTTGAACACGCCTTGTATGCTTGCTTTCTAATTTGAGTGACATGTGTCCATGTCCCTTATTTGTTTGGCCCCTTGGCTACTCTTGTATGCTTCTTGATTCTTGCCTTGCATGCATGTTGCTTGTTTGCTTCTCAATTTTTTGTAATGCCATGATCCACATCATGCATTATCTTACTTTCTTAGATGTCTTGATGGACATAATGCTCCATCCCTCCTTGACAACTAAAAACTAACATTTCTAGTTCTAATTTATTATATTGCACATGTTATTACATTATTATATCTATCTAGGCATACCCTTGTTGATCTAATAATCTCTATTACAAACCATGGTATATCTTAAGATATATTATCAATTATCATTACTATAAACTATATTTTTTAGCATAACACACTTTTAAGAATATTTCTTCTAAGGATAGTCATTATAGGGTCTTCATTCCTACACTCAAAATAGGGGCCAATAAATAGGGGTTTTGTCATAGAGATCAGAACTCCTATTGGTCAAAAAATCATCTTTCAAAACACCCAAAATAGTATCTAGACTTCAAACCAAGTAGAACAAACTAGGTAGATAGTGAAAATTATAGAATAGTCTTCAAAATTAGCATAGGAAAAGAGTGTCAATATTGGACTACAACACCAAACATCAAGATATCTAGTTTTGGTGCTCTTGTCCAAACAACAAAAAAAACAAATTTTCTAGAAACAAATAGAAAAGTAAGTATAGTTACAATTTTGTTAGCAACATTTCAATTTATAATCAATAGTTTTGGTATAGTTTTTTTGAGAAAATCCATATATAGGGGGAATCATGCACGGCATGATGGATCTCACTTCTAGTTTTAGATTAGGTAGTTGATATAACTTTCAAATCAGAATCCATGTTTCAAACACCAGTGATTGGGGGAAATGTGTGTGGCATATTTGACTTATTTTATTTTCAAGTTTAGTATATTACCCAAGTATTCTCAATATTCATGTGCCTTATTCCATCTACAGGTGGTTGGCATCATTTTCAAATGGATTCCACATAAGCCTATTACCTAGTTTTGGAGTAGCTTTTATACAAGCCTAATCTCCACCTTTTTTGAGTGGGCCAAATTGGCCTAGCTTCCAACACACATTTGGTTATCCATGACACATTTTCATATTATAGTACATTCATGAGCTTCAAGATCTATCTCATATAACACACATTCACACTAGTATCAGTTCATAGCTTCACTTCACGAGGTAATGATGGAGCCAAAAGACTAGCCAGACTTTTTATTCTTAAGCCACCTACTTAGAGGGATTAGAAACATAGTCCAAACATTTATTAGCACATGCATGATCACATAGCTTCAATTAGTGGGTGATGATGGAGCCAAAGGGCTAGCCTTTGCATTCTTGAGCCACTCTCAGGGAATTGATCACTTAGCTATGTTCGTGATATTACTTTTTATACATTACATACCTATCATATCCAGCATTATCCAACATCACTCATCATCACAATAAGTTTTGTAATAGTTCATATACATGATGAGGTGTATTCATTACTTTCTCTTCCTCTCTTTCTTACCCAGATTTGTATGTTCTTATCTCTCTCTATGCATACATAACATCACATAACTTCATAAGCTTCACCCTTGTAGGTAAGTTCAAGTATGATTTTTATTTTCCTTTATCTTAGTATTTCACTTTGTTGCATCACTAGAATAAAGGGGGGGAAATCTAGTCATATAAAATGTTAAAATTGGTAGTTTTATTGTGGCTTATGAAATCCAACCCATAGGTCCTTCTTGCATGCTCTCATGATCTTTCTAGACACCTTTTTGCTTATTCCTAGTCATCCATAAACTTTCAAGACCTAATTCCAACTCAACTAGGCTACGTTTCCTATGATAATTCCATCCCCTTAGGTCTCGTACCTTCAGGACAATAGCACCCAACTTGAACTTTAGCACTAGACCCTAGGGTGTCCATTTCTAATACTCCTATCCAATTATATTTTTATCTCTAATGGTCACTTCTTTCTAGTTCCTATCCTTCTTCTTGTCAACCTAATGTGAACACATTCAACACATGACCAATAGATCTCTATAAAAGCCCATTCAAAGTTCATTTAGAAAGGGTTGGCAATTATTTCAAAAGTAAGTAACAATACAAGCAAAACCACTAAGGTAATCTTCCCTATTCTCTACATATAGCCACCCAGTATAGCCACAAGCTCATTCAAACCCTTACACCAGTCCCTAGCCACCTTAAGCACACCTAGTTTAGAATTGTAACATCTTCATAACACTATTTCACAAAACACATCAAGTGAAAGAACTACATATGGCTTGATCCCTATTCAGAGTATAGGTATGTAGGTAGTGTGCCCACATAAAGGGTGTGGATACATGTTCAGTGCATCCTACACACACTAACTCCCCCCCCCTCTTTCTCAAAGTTTGTAAAAGCATAATGGAGTCTAAGGTTTAAAGATGAAATTAGATCTATAGGGAGTTCTACAAACATCCAACATCTAAAATTTCATAAGTAGGTTCACACAAAGATAGTAGATAAAACCCAAAAATCTCAGTTAGGCCTTTAGGATAAAAGTGGTAAAAGAAGACTATAGCATTGGACCCTAGGGTGTCCTATTTTAGTGCTCCTATACTTTCACAAAATTAAAGTTAGATCCTAATTTGTGATATTGTCCTAGTCATGTATAGTAAATTCTAGACCTTGTCTTAGCCATCTCAATCTATTTTAAGCTAAGTTACATTTCTCCTCACTTATTACTATTTTTATAAAGGTTTAAATTATAATTAAATTATACAAATTAGTAGCTTAATTATCCCAATATTATTTATTGATTTATTTAACTTAGACCTTTAACTAAATTAGGAATAAGACTCCAATATTCCTAAAAACTTTAAATCACCCTCTCAATCCATGGCATTTGTTTGCAAATAGAGACCTTATGCTCTATGAATTATTGTTAAAAATCTAGGAGCCACTAAAACCCATGCAAAACCCTACAAGCTCAGTTTTTCCCATTGGAATGCACTTTAGAGATTGATGAGGGCATAAGAATGGTTAGAAGACATTTTTATGAAACCAAGGGACCCTCTCAATATCAAAATTAGTTCATATAACTATGGTCTAGTTTTGCCCATGCCAAAATGTGTTGTTTTATTAAGATTTGCAAGTTTCAGCAGGTTTATTGTGAAGTGTGAGGTGTTTTCCACATTAGTGAGGTTGTAATAAAGTATCAATAAGGTATAAGTATTCAATAAAAATAATGACTTTGTTTACACCATATCCAAGCTAAAATTCATGTGTATGGAGTGAAATACTCATGTACAATTGAGAAAGTATTGATTCATTACTCTTGAGAAAATTCTTGTGTTGATGAACTCACTGAAAGATAATGTTTCAGGGATGGTTTTAAATATGTCTTCAAGGTGTTAATAACATTATTCAGCTCCAACTCAACCTCCAAACCCCTACTTGACCATGCATGATCAAGATAACATTTGAAAGGGATTATCATGCACTCATAGCCATGTCTATAACATTGTCTTCAAAATGCACTTTTATAATAAATATAAGGTTTGAGTGTAGTTTTAAGAGATATAAATATTATAAATGAACCTTCACTACCTTAAAACTCTAAATAGTATCTTTATAAAAGTAACACTCTTTTCTAATTCAAAATAACCATCTATATTCAGAATGTAAGGAGATAGGGTAATCTTGATAGACTGTGTCAAAACTATAAGAAAACCTATGAAAAATAATCATTTATTTTGGCATTGAATATATATATATATATATATATATATATATATATATATATGTAGACTTATAATAGGTTAATAATATCATGGAGAGGATGATACAATGAAAAATCCATCTCAATAATGGCTTGGGAGCAATGTGGAGATGGAGAATGTAGGCCTACAAGTTTGTACCCTAAAATGGATGGAGTGTTTTCTTTTGTTCATCTAGGTGGGCACCTAGAATCTGTAATGAATGATGGAATCATGAAGTATATACCAATAAGGTTTTTATTTTAACGGAATAAGAATATTTCATTAGAAATGCATTATCAAAGCTTGATAGGTGTTAGGCCTAGACACAAACATATAGGTCTACCTTATAAAAGACATGAAAAGCATACATTTGTCATAAGTATAGAATTTTGAGATTGATGTAGGTAAATAAAGAACTTATGTAAGGTTTTTAGGGTTATTTTAACCTTGAAAATATTAAGATAACATCAAATAATGGTGGTTAGGGTCAACGTAAGAGGAATGGCCCAAAACCCTAGGCCTAAGTTAATTAGGATCCAAACCTAAATTATGTTCAATATACATAATAAAATTAAATAAATACCCAGGTAAGTATTTTAAATACCTAAATAATCTTTATGAAATTAAATGAAAACATCAAGATGACTTTGTTTGCTCAAAAATGCATACTGGGTGTAAAACTACAGGTGTGCAAGCTTGAAAAGCTCAATATTTTACTCAACCCATATAAGATTAGGTGTATGGTTTGGAATGGTGTTTGGGGATGTTAAATTGGTATTCTTAATCCAACCTTGTTACATTATGAGTTCGGTTACAATCATATACTCTATGAACAATGGTTAATAAGAATAAACACCTCCTAAGGTGCCTAAAAGGGCTAGAGAGCAATGACTATGTTTACCCAATAAATGCATAAACCTTAGACTAAAGAAAATTATATTAAATTTTTACTTATCATACATACCTATTATATAAATAGGTTGGCACATGTGTAGCAGAAGAGGGAATAAAATGGCCTAATTGGCATATTATAGGCCCAAATCAAGGTATAGAGACTCATACATAAGCATGTTGAAGATTTGTATGTAGGGTAAGATCATATTCAAAATATAATATAGATAATATAAGGTTATAATGAATAATATACATTCAAATAAAAATATCATAATGGTGTTTTGATTCTAGAACCCTATTTTAAACACATACATACATGCCTACTAGAAAAGACAAACTTACTTCCAAGAATTAAAGAGAATATGCAATGTTGGTATTGAGATTAGAGTTTGGATGAGAAATTAGGGTGTATGTAAATCATAAGCTACACTGGTGGCAGGTTTATAATGTTTGTATATTGACAATAAATGTGAGGAAACCTACAGTGTATCTCATAGTCCTAAAATGCATGCAAAATCTTGAAACTTAGCATTTTGAGGAAGTATGTGGGTAATCCAAAGACAAATGACTATAAAATGGCTTGAGGTAAGTTGGGTAAGACCTCATAAATGTCTTAAAATAATTTTAATTTGTTTAAAACTCTTCTAATCCTTTTTTATTTTCTCCCAGCCTACTCAGGCCTATGACATGATCAACTTAGGACTGAAAAGCTTATTTTTTGCATAACTATTTCACCCCTTATAAATGCATGAAACTTTTAAAAATGACCCTATTTAATTTTACCTATAGTATTTTGGTCTTTTTGGAGTATTATTATATGGTATTGTATGGTATATATTATTGTGTGTTTATTTTAGGCCTAATTATGAAAGATAAGTATTGAGTAAGTGGGTCTACATTAAGAGTTAGGTCATAAAATTTTGGGTGAAGATGGAATGGGATAAAATGTAATAAAATATTATTTAAATTTTCATATAAGTGTTTTATATCATTCAAACAAAGGATATTTGTATCAAAATAGGATTACAAAGAATAAGCCTCAAAGAGAGCAAAATGTAAGAATTGTGAATGAAATGGTAGAATAAAGGTGGAAAGATGATTGGTTTTAGGTATTAAATATATTTTTAAGGAAATATATGTATTTATAAATTAAGAATATAATTTTTCACTTCATAATCAATCACAATAGGTAGTTACAAGAGCTCAAGAGTGAGTCACCTAGGGAATGAAGCATCTCCCATGCCACCTTTGAGAAGGTTATCATCACACCAAAAAAAACTTGTGAATAATATGTTATTATACTATTATTTGTAATTTTTATTATTTATAACTTTATTATTCATGATTTGAAACCTTTTATAGTCTTTTATAATGCCTAACTTCTCTCTCCTCATTCTCTTCTATATGTGTGGCCCAATCAATTAAACACATTATCCTATTCCTATCTTGATCTTACCCAATCCCACCAAAATTAAATCCCAAACTAATCACCTAATTAATCACTATGAGATAGATAATTAGTCCTAATAATACACTCCTTGCACAATCTAAGATCAAAAATATAAAAAATAAAGGAAAATAAATTAAACCAAATCATCAAATCTCTAATCAAGTCATCAAACCCCCTAAAATCCAAGACAAGAAAAAAGTGTAAATCAAACCCATCCTTCATAAAATCAAATTTTTACCTTCTCAACCTCCCTCATTCAATATCCAAGGCCAACTCATTAAATGAGGATGTTGACTCAATATTATCCCTCCATTTCAAATCAAACCTAACCATCCATTTACACCATCAAAAATCTCTAAATTGAGCCCCTCTCGTTCATTTACAACAAGCTTAAAGATCCTAAGGATATTTTTTCCATTGAGTGAGAAAGCTTCAAGATCCTAAGGAGATTGTGATAGTGTGAAATCAAGTCATCCAATTCATCATCTCATCCAATCAATCAATCTTCATCATTCTAAGGGGGCATGATGTTACAATGTTTGCACACATCCAATTGAGCATCCACATCATCTAAAAATCTAATCAAATAAACACAATAATGGGATCTTAATGGTAAGTGAAAGTATGTTGCTTTACTTTTAATCTCAATTAGAGGTATTATGATTGATTAAAGTATGAATTTGACATTGTTTTGAGTTTATAATTACATAGCTCTAATCTTGCATGTGTACACTCTTGACATGCCTAAAGGGACACAACCCCATCATATTTTGATTATTTTTCTTGTTAGTAAGTGTTTTCTTGGTTTCTCATACTTTGGAGTCTAATTAAGCTTAAATTTATCATTTTAAGCTTCAAATCATATTTTTTGTAGATTAGTGTCTTTACCCTAAGTAGTGGCATTTTGATTCTTGAGAATGGTGTATACATATGGTCCATTAGCATCTGCATCTACTAATCTATTATGTTTGTGTTTTAACAATTTTATCATCTATGTCTTGACTTTAAATGTTTGTGTCTTGAATTTCAGCATTTGTATCCTAATTAAAAACATTTGCATTTTATATCTTGTGGGATCTACATTTTGATTAATAACATGTGCATCTAATTAATAACATTTACATTTAATGTTATATCTTATGCATCTTTTGTTTTCTAAATTATAGGTATGACCATTAGTCAATGACACTAATCAAATAAGACTACTAATGATCATCTTTCAGGGCTTTTATAATCAAACAACACACTTCTAATTATTTAATATTAATCAATCCATCTATTTTGTATATCTATTTTTGTTTTTTGCTTGTGTGTTTGGCTTATGACTGTGCATGATTTTCCCTTACACCACAAGATGAACTTAGGAATTATAAATGTTCTATGTCATTTTTGTCTCCCAAGAACAAACTGTGTATGCTCTTTCCTTGTGTTTCAAGGTGACCTTGGAAACCAAAAATAGTTTGTGCCTTTTTTTTTCTTTTTTAGGGTTTTGTGACTTGGATTTAATCACCAAGTGTTAAGAAAAAGTATATGTTCTAGTAGACTCTAAATATTCAATGAGGAGTTATCTTTATTATCTAAGTGGATGCTTATTTTAATATCACTATGAAGTGAGGTGGTTTCAACCACCAATACCTAGGCCCTAGACAATACCCTGTATCATGAAGTTGGGCCTTGCTATACTACAAGGAATATAAAGGACTCCCCTGGTCATCCAATCAAGCCTAACACATGAGAAATTTAGCTTTAGATGAATAATTGTGTCGAGAACACAACATTCCCCAAGACTACCCACACTATGTCTTTTTAGGTATATTTATTGGCCACTATCTGATTATAATCCCATTTGACTAGAATAGGTTTTGATTGCATGTGTGTCTTCATTACATCCCCCTTTGTGAAAAATCCATTTTAAACCAAACCAATCCATGTTAATGGCATTCAACAAGAGAAACAAAATCTAACTGAATCAAGACCTAAATAACCACCACCATTTTTTTGAATACATATTATTACATTGACAACACTAGCCAATTCTAAATAAATCTCCCAATCGTGATATCCCCTATGATAAATTTAAAGGGAAATTGGTTATAATATCCCAATTCAAAAATCAAATCATACTTGACCGAATCAATAGATAAGCTAATAGTTGTTGATCCTAGCATACCATATCCATCCTTCAAAATTGATACCTTCATCACCTAATCAATCTCAAAATAGTCAACATAATCAAAGATATAATACCCATCAGGACCTTAAGCCATATAAACCCTAATTTATCTTACCCTTATTAAAAAAATACAAAAACCAAAAATACAACACTTCATAATCTATCCATCAACCATGTCATACCAGTCTGTCTCTTGATCCACAAAAACTACACTTTCCCCAACTATGGAAAAAATTCAATGAGTAATAATCCCAAAAGTAATGAGCCCAAAATCAACCACCACATAAATAATCACATGATCTACATCCTGTCAATCCTTTTAACAACACATGCTAGGTCTTTAAGCCATAATAATCTAGCTAAATTCTACCATTGTCACTCCAAGAAACATTTCTTACTCAAGAACCAAGTATGTCCACATCAGAGAATCAACTGCTAGAGATATATGAAGATCCCTTTTCAATTCCTAATCAAGCTCCTCCATAGGTAAATCAAGGTCAACTCATCTTTGATGAACTTTCCTTTGATGTTGAACCAATGTTTGACCAACCCATCTTTGGCCACTCCATATTTGACCAACAACCCATCTTTGATGAACCTATCTTTGACCAACCAATATGACCTATCTCTAATATTTGACCAACCCATATTTAATGAGCCCATTATTGACCAAAATATATTTAACCAACCTGGCATACCACCCATCTTTAACCAAACCATCTCTGGCCCATCACCAAATCTCCCATTACATATCAAATCCTCCATCACTAATTCTAAAGCAAAATATTTACTTATAGACAAGGAAATCCAAAGTGACTTCCATGTGGCTACATTCTCTATCTCTCCTAAAATTAGTGGTAGTTCTAACTATTACCTATATAGTTTTCACCCCTAGGAATGTTGTTCAAGCCTTCCTAGCTAGATGATAGCATGGGAACAATCCTAGGTTTTGGGTGACCTAATGAGTGGATTGAACCTCTAGAAAAGGGTTAGCTCCCTTGATGCTTCACCCAAAACTACAACTAACCTACCACACTTTCAAATAAAAGGGATAGAAAGAGCTAAAACCAAGAAGAAAACATGGAGGTGATGCACCAAATATAATATCCTTTACTTTCTAATGTTTGCACTATTAAATGACAAGTTTACAATCTAATTTTACAACTTCAAAATAGCTCTTACCACATAAGTTCTTCTATATAAAGGCTATGGTTATTACAATAGCTAAGGTGATTATAATAGACACTAATGATATTTTAACACTTAAACTTAACAAACCATGTACAACACTTTATATGACCTATAGAAAGAACACTAACTCACATAGAGGCATGAAAGAGAAGGATAAATGCAAGAAAATAATCTCACTATCACAAAATTTTCATCAAAAATCATTGTATACAATATGAATATAGTATAATTCACCTTGAATTAATTTCAAAGGCAATTACAAGTCTTAAAATTAGTAGTAGTTCACCATAACCAATTTGAGGATACATTTAATGCCTTTTAAGGCCTCATTTATACATAAATTAGAAGAAGAGAGAAGGATAAGACAAGAAGAGAACTCATGAACTACCTCTCATGATCATATCAGTTACAAAATAGAAAGAGAGTGACACCAAGCTTTCAAAAGGTGTGTTGTCATCTTGTATCTTAGCCTTCTAGGACATGTGTTGATGGAACTCTTCATGAAGAGTGGTGTAGGAGGCCATCATGGTAGTTTTGATGCCTTCTTAATCATAATTCCTTCTCATGGAGTTACCTATCTAATTCTTGGGATAGTTATAAGTTATTAAATTAACATTTATCACCCTTGAAGATCATCTACGCTAACCTTTATCTCTTACAATACTTCTTCCTTGTGAGGTTTGCACTTGAACTTCATGACTTCTTTTTACACTCTCTCTTTATTATCAAGGCATGACTTCCCAAGGAAGATATAGTTTTGTGTCATGAAAAGTCTCTACCATATCTTATTACTTCAAGGAAGATATTATACCAAGTCATGGAGATTTTTTTCAATCAATGGAAGCCATCTTGTCATTGTAGTCTTCACACTTGTCAATGGAGTAGAGAGAAATCTTCATTATCATGGAGGTTTCAAGTAGATTTGAAGGCTAAAAATTATCCTTATCTCTATTTTATGACTCCAAGTCCTATTTAGATAATGTTTATAGGTTCTCCAAATTGTTTTTAAACTTCTTTACCTAAGGAACCTTGTAGCTAGTTTGTACTCCTACCTTCTTGAAGCCACATTAGTCATGATTCTTCATTAAGGCCTAGCTAACCACTTGCAGCCTATACTATGACTATGAAAACCTCTTAAATGACTTGAATATGATGATAACATCTATATCTTGTCTCAAATACCCTCTAAAAATGCTTAGAAGATTTTGTCTAACTCAAAACCTTTAAAACAAGCTCAAGAAGGGGTTTCTTAGGCTATTTTCCATACAACTTTAGCTCACACATGCTAGCATTTTGCTTAGTCAGATGCCTAGGAGAGTTAAAGAAGTCATAAAAGTGGTTTATAATTTGTTTCAATCCATTTTGAGTGTTTGGACTATAGATTAGAAATCTAAAAGATATTAGTCAAATGTTAATGAAAAAATCAAAAACAAATTAAAGACATAACTTCTCGAGTCTAATCCCTAGATTGAGTTATGTGATAATCAAACAAAAAATATACTATTGGAAGATAAAAACACCATTTATACTTCCCTTGAATATTTGCTTGAAAATTGGTTTGAAGAAGTTGAGCTTATATTATGAGCTAGAAGTCTTTGACAATGCTAGTTCCTTGTGGGAAGCATATCTCCTTGTCACTCATATTTTGGCTTGGCATGAGAATGTATAAGATGAAGAAATTAAAGCTTCTAGAATAACTCCTATATAGTAAGTCTAGAATAGATAAGCTTGTCTAAATTGGAGGAAGAACCTCTAATTTATAAGCTTTTAAAATGAATGTGAACTATCCATTTTGAGATGAGAATCAAGGGATGAGAATAAAAGATAATTTTTAATTCAAAATGGGAATCTTGAATTAAAAATTGGAGTGGTGAACATGTGGGGATCACAAATGAATTTTAATTCATTTGGGAAGAAGACATAATATAAAATTGATAAGTGGGATTGAGTGGAATATGAGGTGGATTAATAAATTAGAAAGATGAGGAAGATAATATTATAAAATTTCAATGATAGGGGACAGACGGAGCCTAGGGCAACTTTGAAAGCTAGAAAGGAGAATAGAGTGGAAGATGACATCATGAGGTGAGAATAATTTGATTTTGGATTTATAAAAATTATAAATATTCAAAATCCATGAAATTTCTTATTAAGGAAGGATTAGTTAATTAATTTGGATTAATTAACTTAATAAAGATGTGGATAGTAAACCATGATTAGTGATGATGAATTAGAATTAGATAAAAGTAAGGATGATTAGGAATGATTAAAATCAACACAAAGTGTTTGATTTTAAGTGTATACATTTTTCCCCTCATTGAGAAGTCATTGTGAGACACAGCTGAAGTAATGACTTTTCAAAGAATGAAGAAGTCATTAAAATATTAGATAAAGAAATAATTAGTAACCCATGAGGCCCCCTCGAGAGGGCATGCAAGACATGGATGGGCTCTTGAAAAAGAGAGAAATAAGAATGGTGAACTTAACTCATGGATAAGCTTAATCTAAATGAGTTAATGTTTGCACACTTTAATCATAATGATTAAGAATAGTAGATTAAAATTGGCCCCAAGGTGGGGAGAAGTGGGAAGGATGCATCCTAAAACAAGCAACACACTTTAATTTACCCTGAATAGTGTGAAAAGCTATGGGCATGAAATTAGAAGAATTTTCCCTAGTAGGGATAAATTATGGTACAAGGTCCTAAGATGATGGTACATATATGGAAATAGACTTCCCCAGTAGTGTCGATGAAAAAATTGAAAGGTCTAAATGATTTGCCCTAGTAGGGCAGATTTCATTGTTAAATGATGAAAATGGTTAACTAATTTATTGACGAGCATAACTCAAAGATTTAACTTGTCACACAAATTAAAAATGAGAGGAGTGATGCAAACACAGGTATAATGGTATAACAACTTTTCAAAAATCAAGAAGCCATAAAAAAATATGCACCTGTGAATGATCAAAGGTAATGAAAGAGATGATAAAGAAGAGTGATGTCATGGGATTGGAAGGGTTTTAATAAAATGATCATGAATTTTTGTATATGTTTGGATGTATCATGAGGAGCATATAAATTAGCCATATGGTCTAGTTGAGGGAGATTTAGTGAATAAGGAGATTTTTCCCTATAACATTGTTGAGTAGACTCCCAAAACTAGATTTTTGATGTAGCATGAAATAGTATGCATCATGATGACCTAGATGTAATGTGCATAAGGACTAATGCTTGATCCAATAGATAATTAACAATAATACACCAATGATAAAAAACCATTATGATAATGTTGATAAATGCCAATGGATTGACTCAAGTACAATTGTGTGATAGGAAGCACCATGATGATGACCCTACTGGCACAATGGACTGAGTCAAGACAACAACAAAAAAGGAGATAAATAAGAAAACACACACAAACTTGAAAATAAAAGCAACAAAAATCATATTATTGTTTAACCAAGTCCAAATCCATGTTGAAGGCTCAATGATAATGATAAATGGATGGTGCCCACTCACAAAATGATGAGAGTGTAAAATAGATACTGACCTAAAAGTGCCTCTAAGTAAGGATACATGCAAGGAATAAATAAGAGATAAATAGTATCAAGCTGATGTAATAATCCCACATTTCACAAGATTAGGGACTACCGAAACATAAGCTAGGATAAATAGGAACCTAAAATAAGGTTAAAGAGCCATAAATTGTATGAATATTACTCAAAGGAGAGGTTCCTTCATGAAGAGTCTATGACTTCTTAAATTGTGTGAGGGCATAAGCAAATTGGTAGCATCTATCACTATGAGCTAAGTTTTATAAGATGGGCATCTATCAGGATCTACAGAGCCTTTTTGGCAAAAGTCCATCATCACTATGAGCTAAGTTTTATGGGTTGTAGCTGAGTGGAGACCTACAAATATTTTCTTTGAAGGTTTCATAGATCTTACTTGGTAAAAAATTATTAGCATGACGAGTGATAGGAGATGCACTTTGCCTAATTTAAGAGTTTTAGATCTAGTCTTGGCAAAAGGTGGATATTTATGCATCCTCTATCCTAGTACCTTGGTACCAGTGATCTTTAGGTTTTACTAAGTCGTACCTTGCTATCATGAATAACTATGACCCAAGATATTATGTATATAGCTATAGAATATGGGGTAGAGTTGACAACTATTCAATAAACCACCAGCCCCATGAAGACCTCAAGATACAAAAACAAAACAAAACATTGGATGTGGATCTATGACATGGACATCCATGATGTGTCATGACATGATAAATGAAGGAGATCATGACTACACATAATTACCTTATCATGATGATTGTTTGACTAGGGGTTACATGTCCACACTAAAAGGTGAGTGGGCATGACCTTTTCAAGTGACATGACTATTCTATGGAATCAATGACATTATAGGACTCATTCAATTGGCATAGTGGATAACACATCATCGAGGAATAATGATCATGTGGGATACTTAACCCATCATCCTAAAAATAAACTTGTAATGCAAATTTATTTATTTTGTATGGTTATGACAGAGTAGGGAAGCGTGAAGGTTGAGAATGACACATAATGATAATAATGGGAACTCAAATGGGGATGAACAATAACCACCACCTCCTACCATGATCTATGAGGTGAATGTGCATATATTTCATACACTACATTGAGTGATGGACCTTGTATAAGAACTACTATAATAACAATAGTTGATGGAGATTCGACCTCAGCTTCAATTGCAACAAAGAAGGTGGGAGTTTCACTTTTCAAGATATAGAGCAAGAGATCATAACCCAAAGTTAGTAAAAAATGAACAAATACTAATTTTTCATAGAGGGATTCCGCACTGTCCAAGGTGATGCACGATGAGGTGATGATAAGCGTTACTAATACAAGCTTAACAGAATGAGTAATGGGATGTAATGGCTATGTCAACTGAGTATGGTGTAAGACAAAGAGTGGAATATGAGTTTTTTTCCTGAGGTGATGCATGTGGAAGATGGGAGAAAAATATACCCACTGATATCCATTGATGTAGGGAGGAACATGGATCAGTTAACATAACCTACAGTAGTGTGTAGAAACTATGGGGAAACTAGACATGTAAGTTGAACATGTCTAAGGAGGAATGTCATTTATGTCAATTTAATAAGAAACCAGCAAGGAGAATGGCTTGATTCAAATCTAGAGTCACCTGATAATCAATATATTTCTAAGAGAATAACCAAATGAAGGTGTAATGCTTAAGTAGTAAGAATATTTGTATGTGCCATAAGTAATAGTTGTGTAATATTATTATCATGTGTTTGGTATGTACCCTTCTTTGTATGAATTATGTGATGCCTCACACACTAAATAAAATAAAAGATTTTTTTATTGTTTTGAACATTTTTGGAATATTTAGAATCTTTTTTGTAAATTTTAGGTATCTGAAATCAATGGATATTGACAAGATATAAATAGTACCTACTCACAAAATGGTGAGAGTATAAGAAAGGAGTGATTGAGCTAACCTCAAAAACTGAGCACTAACCACATAGTCTAAATGGACCTCAGGTCAATTTAGTTCAACCCATAGAATTCAAACTATGAATCAATAACCTAAAATAACTTGCAAAAGGGCAAGAGTCAATAAATAATTAAACTCAAAAAATGGCAAGAGTGTGGGAAAGTGTGATGACTGAGCTGAACTCAAAAAGTGATCACTACCTACATAGTCCAAATGGACCTCATGTCAATGTAGCTATACCCATAGGGTTTAAACTATGTATCAATAGCTTAAAATAGCTTGCAAAAGGGTAAGATCTTGGAAATAAATAAGCTCACAAAATGATGAGAGGGTTAGATAATGTGATAGGCTATATTTATACCTCTCATTTAACCAATCAATGTATTGGTGTCATTTTATATTAGGGCCAGTGTCCAAGGCTATATGCAATTAGATGTTGGATATTTGAATTTACAATTCATTATTTGGGGGGTTTACTTTGTTGTTGATATCTAACTCCTAAGGACAAAAAATATGATTTTAATTCTATGTTGTAGAAAAGTAAATCTAGAAAGTTTTGCTAACTAAATATCTCCTATGACATTCCTTTTTAAAAGGATTCTTTGGTTCACACCATCAACATACAGAACTTAAAATTTTGGCATAAGACACTACAATGTCTTCACTCAACTTGTTTGACTAGGTAGGACAATGTTGTATTTCAGAATGTAAGAATGTTGATTACCTATTATCACTTAGACAGCTTCCTAATAGATTATGAATATGGGGATAAGTTAACATAACTTTCCTCTTATGAAATTTGAAAGACACACTTTGCATAAAGAAAAATCACTTGCATTGAATTGAAACAAACCTTGAATTTAATAAAAGCACACTTGCATTGAAATGGAAATCATACTTGCGTTAAAAGGGGAATCTCAATTGCAGTAAAATGAAATATACCTGAATCAAAATAAATACACTTTTAAATTATAAACTAAAAATACCAATTATCCTAATCTTCAGAGTGGGCCCTTGCTCCTTCCTCAAAATAAGACCAACTTTTATTCAGTAATGGAATGGAATGCTAAACTTTATTTTATTATCAAAAGGAACATATATAGATGCATGAAATTACACTTGAATGTTTATTATCTCTATTATATTCTCTCTTTTTTGATTTATTGATTCCTTAGAATGAGAAGGAGACATGTACTTAAGCACATCTCAATGACTATTCTCAGAATACAAAATTTGACAATCTAAACAACTAAATCTGCTTATTCAAAATAGAAGATCTAGGAATCAGATCCCACGCTTATAGGGAGACATTGGAATTGATTCAACTAATAATATATTGAGTATAACTAACATATATCCAAAGATATTATGTCTAGTTTTAGAAAATAGAAAATACATTTATATTTGGATCATTTTACACCATTATTATGAATAGTAATGTCTAAAAGAAGATATTTAAAGGATATATATATTTGTAATTTCTATATTGACCTATAAGGTACATTTGGACATCTTTAGAACATGGTTAGGCATCTTCAAAGCACAGTTGGACAGGTCTTCAGAGCTGCAGATCTTTGAAGTTTGACTAAGGATATTTGAAGCTCAATGTATTCTTCATCGAATCTTCAAAACTATTATTAAAAAGGTGTTTTCAAAACTATTTATGACTTATAAAAATGATCCTACCATAGGGATGCATCTCTGTATACAAAACTATACTCATTTCATCCAAGTTAGACACATATAACAAGCTAGAGAATTAACACTATATCACATACGAATAAAAGACAATTACACTCATTTCCTACTTAGATGAGACATTAACTATTAAATGTAATACAATATATAACTAAGAGGAAATACTTATGGATAGTTTATATGAGATATAATGAGTTATATAGAATGCTCATCATTTCCCCCCACACTTTACCTTTCGCAAGTCCTCTTGAAAACTAGTGAGAGAATTCTTCTTCAATCTAAGAGTTTGGATTCCAACCACTAACTAAGATCATAGATTTGAAATTTATGTCCCCAATCATAATGATTTATGGGCAAAAATCCCAAAATTTTTACCACTCTATGTAGTCATGCCTAAAATTCTATTTTTGTCTGATTGTGCCAATTCTGCCAAGTACACATAGGGTAAAGAAGAATGGGTGGCCTAAATCTCATTCCAATCCACACATATGACCCTCCTTAATCTAGGAGCTAAGTGATAATTTTGAGCAACCACCCTAGCTCTCTGAAGACTCTAACTGATGGTGGTGGGACTCATGACTTCCCTACATTTCAAGGCAACAAGCAAAGTCTATCATCTAGTCATGTTTGCATTGATGGATCTGGAGGAATGTTGGTGAACAAAATCTTAAAAGGTTGCAATAATTTCTCTCAAAAACTCATGATATTTATTTTTCATTTACATATGATACATAGGCTAGAAGGTATCAAGAATTTTGTGGGCTTCTGGAAACTGAGGTCTCATACATAGACCTATAGTGTTCTATAGTTCTAGGAATTGATTGTGTGTTTGATCCCAAATAATTTGATTTCTCATGGTGTAAATGAAAGCATGTAATTGTGTTTCCCCCATAAATATATTAATCAAATATCAAAAATGGTAACCTAACAACATGTTACAAAGATAGAACTCACAAATTTGATTATGTCTTTCTATGGTACTTTTAAGAAAGACATCTATGAACATTGTTCATATTCAATAACATGGGGAAAACCAAGAGAAATTAATTGCATTTTCCACTTATAAATTTTTCATGAAGAAATATAACATAGAAAGAAGAGGGTTTTCTATAAAATAATATTTTTTTAGTAATTTCACAAATATTTTGAATGGAAGTCTAAGCTTTCTACAACTAATGCTGAGACTTTTCTTTGATTCTAGTATTTTCTTCTTCCAATTTATAAATCTTATTCTAGAATTTATTCCAAATGGAAATCATCTCATGAAATGGTAGAGGGAAAGAAGGAATAGCCCTTGTGGGTCCTTCAATTTGTACAGTTATTTCCCTCTACATAGCTTGTATGGAAGCTTGTAACTCAGCATTCTGAGTTGTCAACTCTTGTATGCGAGTAGTTTGTTGACCAAGCAATGCATTTTTACTAGAAATAAAGTGTTGTAAATTATTAATCTGACCATACTTAATAGCAATAAAATTTTGTAGACTAGTAATTTGAGCATCCTTATTTTCAAAAGAATTTTGTAAGGTGCTAAGTTCATGAGATTGGAAAAATAATTGATTATGAATTTTGGTTTGTTCAATATTAACTACTATGATGATTACTTCTTATGCTTGAACCTGAGTTACAAAATCTTTATATCTTGTTTTCACACTAGAAATGGTTTGATTCTTACCTTGCAGTGTCAATCAGAGAAAATCTAGCACTATTTGTTATTTTTGAATGGTTTCTTCATGTCATGATAGGGTCATAGCATGATGTAACTCTTTGTCTTCATGAACAAGTTGAGGAGAAGATGAATATTCTTCTATAAGTGTATCTTTACCCTTGTTAACTATAAAGGGTAAGGATCTTTCTTCTTCTTCAGTTACAATCTCTTGTGTAGGGGTTTCTTCAACTATTGTTCAACATCCATGAATTCTATATAAGAACTTAAACTTCCTAAAATTCTAGCTACTTGCACATCACTTTCTTCTTCTTCCTAAAGAATCAGTTGATGACTTCGTTAGGGTTTGATTGATGGAGTAGGGTTTTTTGATGAAATAATCATTTTTCTTTTTGACCTTTGGCATAACATCTTTGGAGTTGCAGGCACTGAATATAGACCTTACTCTGTTCTTATTTTTGGGGGAGTAGGAGAAATAAGACATTGTGATTTCTTACCAAAAATTTGGAGTGATTTTTGAATGAAATGAGGACTAAGATTTTTCACCCTTATAAAATGGTGTTGATAGATGAGATGAATCAAACCATGATGTTTGATTGACCCAGTTCTATTTTTTAATTTCTAAACTACATTAATTATAACATGGTGAAGAAAAGATGGTAGGTTTATTTGGCATTTAGGTCTTGTGGTTCCTTTCCTCAAATGAATAAGAAGCTGCATAGTGTCTCCATAGACCATAGTGAACTGTCCATCATAGGTGATGTATTTCATGACCCAATAGATGAAATTATACCATATAGGTAGAATATTGTCTCAAATGGTTCCTTTGGCCATGCCTTATGGAGTTTTGGCCAGCTTAAGATAGGGTTCATTGTCATCAATGAACATTTGAATTAGATTGATAAAACTCTATTTGTTATAAATAACCACACATTCTTCATGAATCCCTAAAACTTCACTGATAACAGAGGAATTAATAGGAATATTCTCACCTCAGACTACATAATGATTTTCATCAAAATTTTCTAAAAATTCTTGATTAATGTTTTCCTGAAAACTCTAGAATGTCTTCAAGAAATTGAGTCATCCCATCATTTCAAAAATATCCCTAATAGATTCATCTTTTAGTAGAGGTTCTATTGATTTTGGTTCACTTTTCTTCTTACCCCCATCTTTGGAGATATTCACATTATTCTCAAAAATCTGCTTACATGATGAAAAATTGAGCTTGAAATTGAACAAAGTACTAAGGAGTGCAAGGAAATTGGGATATGAGGTGGAAATGGATAGAAATGAAGGTGTGTCATGAAATTATTATATAAATGATGGCCAAGCACTTTAGAGCATGTAAATTTTTAATGAGAAATCACTTTTTGGGTTCAATATCAATGATGTGGCATGAGCAATCATACTTGGTAGCATTTGAAATAATATTTTCAATGATTTCCACATAAGGTCATATCTTTTTGAAAATGCCTTTTAGAATAACTTCACATCAAATCTTGAAATTTGTAGATGGTACTAGCTTCAATCGCATCCATGTGGCATCAAAAGAACTTATCCATATTGAGGAGTTTTATCTGCCTAATGGTTATACATACAGAACATAAAACAAAAAATGTCTAACTTGTTGGGAAGGAAGTACAATTGTACCTCTGCTATAAGGATCCATGTTTATCTCCTAAAGTTGTCATGTGTCTTTCAATGATAAACAATTTTAATAAGATAAGTTAGCTGACAATAGTTCATATTTATTACAGAAGTTTCATCTAAAAAGTGTCATTTCTAGTTTTCAATTTTCAATACTTTTATATATATTTTTTATTTTTATTTTTATTTTTATTTTATTTTTATTTTTTTTGAATTTTTTAAGGGAGAATAACCACCATTTACTAGTTTTCAACATTCCTCCTTATTGGATGTCTATTACAAAGATCATTCAGCCTTAGTAGAAGAACTACATTCTTTCATAAAGTCAACTTGGTCTTAACTATACTCAATGAATTCTTTCTTTTTGAGAGGTCTTCTATACACTTTAAGCCTATGACCATTGACCAAAAGTGTCCTTTGGTCACCATCAATTGGTTGAAGTTGGATAGAGCCATTAATGTGAATAGTTTTGATCAGGTATGGCCCTAACTATCTTATCTTAAGCTTATCTTTGAAATGTTGGAATTTAGAATAAAATAGAAGTGCCCAATCACCTTCTTGAAATTGTTTCTCTCTAATATGAACATCATGCCATTGTTTTCATTACTTCTAGATCATGATGGTTTGAATGAGTGCATCCATTCTTAGTTCATTCAGCCCATTCAGTTGCATGATTTTTTCCTTCTATGCTTCATCAAGACTATTTCCCATATCAGTTATTGTCTTCAGTGTATGTAGTTCAAACTCTATTGGTAACAAATGTTTCTTTCTAAATACAAGTTTACATGGAGAGAATCATGTGGTAGTCTTCCATATTGTTTTATATGCCCAAACTACTTTAGGTACTCTATTTTCCCAATCTTTCTTATTGTTATTCCCTATTTTGGTCAGAATGTTTTCAAGCTCTCAGTTGGTGACCTCCACTTACCCATTAGCTTGGGGATGATATGGTGAGTATTTTTGGTGATTGATATGGTATAATTCTATGAAAATTTTGATCATGTTAGACATGAATTGGGGGCCTTTATAATTAATAATAGATCTAGGAACTCCAAATCTCAACATGATCTTATGATTAGGAAATCAGTAACCATTTCCTCCTTAGTAAAGGTGAGTTTCAACACTTCAACCCACTTAGTAATATAATTAGTACATACTAATAAACACTCTTTACCTTAATATGGTGGGTTGATTGGTCCAAAAAAATCCAAATCCTATTTCTTAAATGGTTTTAAAACTATTTGAGGATGGAGAGGTATTTCTGAAGATAAAGTAGGCTTACCCATCCATTGGTAAGGATCGCATTGCTATACAAACCTTTTTATAGTCTTGTAAGGAGATGGACAATAATAAATTGCACCAAGAATATTATGAATGGTCCTTTTTGTTGAATAATGTCCTCCTCCAAGTTCACTATGGCATGATCTTATGATCTCAAATACTCGATCTTCTTTGACACACCTATGAAGTACATGATTAGGTCTAATTTTAAATAGCATGCCTTTAAACCATTTGAAATGAAAACTAGCTCTAATCAAATGTTTTTTTCTTTAGAAGTAAAAGAATGAATTCTACCCTTCTTGAGCCCAATCAATTATGGCTTATTAGATATCTTACAAACCAGATAACATGTTTGGGAAACTTATGACATTATCTTGGTTCTCATTAGTGGAGTTAAATTCTTCCCTTTCATGATTGTTCATCTTTGGAGCTAAGTTATTAGTATTTGGAGATAAGCTATTAGTCTTTATAGCTAAGCTCTCAGTCTTTAGAGCTAGGCTTTTAGACTTTGGAGCTAAGCTATCAGACTTCGGAGCTAGGTTGTCTTGGCCCAAATCTTTTGTTATCTATTTATCAAACTCTTGGACATGTTATTTTATGTTAACTATGGCTAAGGAAGACATAATATTCTAATTTTCTTCAAGTTGATCCACCCATATCTATTCAGAAAGATCCATTGAAGGTCTAACAAGTAGATAAAGGAAGATTTGTTTGGCATGAATTCCATTAGAAATGGTCATATTATTAGATCTACAGTCAATTCATGTTGTGAATGTGGCTAACCAAAGTCTTCCAAGAATGATTGGATATCCTACCTTCATGGGTTTAGGTTGAAGGGTCATGAAATACATAGGGTATTCCTAGGATTCTATGGTTACTTAAACATTTTATATGGTTCTTTTAGGTGCAGTAGTGAATTGATCTGCTATTTACAAAATTGTAGTGGTAGGTTGAAGTCCTATGAGGGATAAATATTTTACTATTTTGATAGTCATTATGTTGATAGTATCACCTAGATCTACAAGCACATTTAGTATAGTCTTGTTCCTAATTATCATAGTCATTACAGGACTACCAGGGTCTCCATATTTGGGAATAAATATGTTTCTTGCTAGTAAATTAGTAGTTTTGCTAGTTACCTAAATTATTTTAGGATATTATTTATTTCTTCCCAATGCTTCAATGCACAATACTTTAAATATTTGATGCAATTCAAGAATATCCTTAATGGCTCTTAATAGTGACATTTCTATCCTCATCTCTCTTAATCCATGCATCAATTCATAATCCTCTCTAGGTTTTTCTTCCTTAAGTCTCTTAGAAAATGGAACAGTAGGAGGATCTTGAATTGTGGTTGGTGTGATTGGAGTTGTGGTAGCTTTTACTTTGTCTTTATTTGGTTCTTGGACTATAAGTGACATAGGAGTGTTTTCATCATTGGTAATTTAGTTATGGTAATGGGTGAATCTCCTACTACCTTTCCTGACCTAAGATGAACATTATTACACTCAGCAAACCACTTGCAATGCTACTTTCTTGATCAGCTCTATAAACAAGAGTATTTTACCTATTCTTAGATTCACCACTAGTTGGTTAGGTAACTATGGTTAGTTAACCTGGTGCTCAATTTGTGGTGGTTGAGTTTGAGGTTGTCAAAGCCCATTGTGGAGGAAACCTTCTCTACATTTGATATTTTTGAATTGGCCATTGAGGTGGTGACTATTGTATCCAATATGGTTGTTGGTTTTATTATTGTGCCTAGAGTTGTGAAGGATTTTGAGGCATTCCCCACATATATGACATCCATTCTTGAGTACCCCATGGTTGTGGTTGTGGTGATGGTCCACACATTTTTGGTGTGACTTGTCTAGCCCATGGTAGCATCCATGGATTGGGGGGAAATATTGGGCCAAATTGATTTTGAGGTTGGGAATATTGGTTTCCTTGTCTTTGCATAAAGTTTAATTCCTTAACTACATATACTACTTTTTTTACTTGGTTTCTCATGATAGGAAGATGATTGTAGTTTTTGGTGTCATGGTCTAGGTCACAAATATCACATACCTCTATTTTATTTAAAGGACAGTCTTTTATTGCATATTCAATTCTACATCTAGGACAATATATTGACAATTATTTAGTGTTGGTGGCATTGGATTTTACTTTGAGACCATCTAGCATGGATGTCAATTGTACTAGAATATCTATTTTAAAATTAGAAAATTCTTCCATTAATTAGCCAAATTTAGGTGATTTTCTTAGTCTTGATTTTCTTATGCTAGGTCTTATCTTAAAATAGTTGGTACATAATGTTGAGATCTAGTAAAAGGTCAACTTGTCAATGTCACCTTTTCCCATTAGATTCAAAACATCACATGCATCAGCATCTAGGCCTTTAAGAAAGACTGTCTTGAAGACCTCTTCTGTGAATTGATAACTACTTCATTTATGGGAAAATATAAACCTATCAAGGGAATCTTCTAAGGTTTCATATTCATTTTGTTTGATCTTTAAAAAATATTATTTTCATTCTTTGAATCTACAAATTTTCATTTATTCCCAAGTTATTATAAAATTACCTTCAAGGCCCATGAACCATCTCATGGTTGTGTCCTTAAGTGTATATGGGAATAACTTCAACTTCTGATTATCAGTAACATAGTCATATGTTTGGCAGAGAACCTAAAATTTAAAGAGGAACTGATCTAGATACTCTAAGGATTTACATATAAAAGTAGGTAAAATAGATGGCAATATATTTTTCATGGAGGTTTTGTCATCAGGACCCAAGATTATTAGATAGGAAAAATTTATATCCTATTGAGGTTGGCAATCAGGGTTTTCTACATGTGCATGTTCATCTCCTATATTTTCTTCCCAATTTTAGTTATCAATCCAATACAAGTTCTCTTTTTGGGTTCTCAACTTATGGTATACCTCAAAAGGAGAATCTTCATTAGTGAATATATCTTCTTCTTATAGATCTTGCGGATTAAATCTGACTATTCCAAAATGCGGATTCTCAAGATCAATTCTTCCTATAGGGGAAGATGTCCTAAATAGCATTCTTCTTGTAGGATATGTTTGTGAGGATGAACCTTTTTTAGGAGAAGAATCAAAAAAAGTTTGCATATGTCTTTCAATTGCCTTTCTTTCACTTTTTGATCTTTCCAACAGAGATAAGATCCTCTCTTCTTCTTGTTTTATTTACGAATCTTTAGAGATAAACCATCTTTGAGAATCTCTTAGGCAGTTCATAAATCTAAGGAGTCCTAGATTGTTTTTTTTTTTTTTTTTGTGGGGGGGTGGGGGGGGGGGGATGTTATATGAATGTTTCTAAATTTTCCATGTATAAATCTAATATAGAATCTCATTAATACTTATTGATTAAGAGTCCCCAACAATGGCGACAAAAATGACAGATTATCGTTATATCTGTCATTTAACCAATCAATAGATTGGTGTCATTTTATACCAAGGCCAATGTCAAAGGCTATATGCAATGAGATATTATATATTTGAGTTTACATTTCATTGTTTTGAGGGTTTACTCTACTATTGATATATAAATCATAAGGATAGAAAATAAGATTCTAATTCTATGTTGCAAAAAAGTAAATCTAGAGAGTTTTGATAACTTAATATATCTTATGACATTCCTTGTTAAAAAGATTATTCGGTTCACAACATCAACATCCAAAACTTAAACATCTAGCATAAGACACTACAATGTCCTCATTCAACTTGTCCAACTAGGTAGGATAGTGTTGTATTTCTTAATGTGAGAATATTGATTGCCTATTGTCACCTAGATTGCTTCTTGACAGATTCTGAATATGGAGATGAGTTAACAAACTTTAACTCTTATTAAATTTGAAAGACACACTTTACATAAAGAAAAATTACTTGCATTGAATTGAAACAAACCTTGCATTTAATAAAAGCACATTTGCATTGAAAGGAAAATCACATTTGCGTTAAAAGGAAAATCACACTTGTAGTTAAATGAAATATACATAAATCAAAATAAATACACTTTTAAACTATAAACTAAAAATACTAATTGTCCTAATCTTTGGAGAGAAGTGGGACCTTGTTCCTTCCTCAAAATAGGATTAGCTTTTACTTAGTAATGGAATGAAATGTTGAACTTTATTTCATTATCAAAAGGAACATATACATATGTGAAAAATTACACTTGAATTTTTCTTCTCTCTATTATATTCTCTTTTTTACAATTTATTGATTCATTGGAATGAGAAGGAGACATGTATTTAAAGCACATCTCAATGACTATTCTTAGAATACAAAATCTGGCAATCTAAATAGCCAAATTTATTTATTCATAATAGAAGATTTAGGAATTAGATCCCATGCTTATAGGGAGGCATGGAACTGATTCAACTAATAATAGACTGAGTATAACTAATATATATCTGAAGAGATTATGTCCAGTTTTACATAATAGAAAATACATTTATATTCGAATCATTTTAGACCATTACTATGAATATTAATGTCTAAAAGAAGATATTTAAAGAAGGAAAATCTATATATATAATAGATATATTTGGAATTGCTATATTGATCTACAAGGTACAACTGGGCATATTTAGAGCATGGCTAGGCATCTTCAGAGCATGGCTAGATGGGTCTCTAGAGAATCTTCAAAGCTAGAAATATTTTGAGATTGACTAAGGATCTTTAAATCTCAATGTATTCTTCATCGAGTATTCAAAAATATTTTTAAAAAGGTGTTTCCAAAACTATTGATGACTTCTCAAAATGATTCCGCCATAGGGATGTATCTCTATATACTAAATTATACTCATTTCATCCAAGTCAGACACAAATAACAAGATAGAGAATCAATAATGTATTACATATGAGAAAAAATTAATTGCACTCATTTCCTACTTAGATGAGACCTTAACTATTAAATTTAATGCAATATATAACCAAGAGGCAACACTTATGGATAGTTTATATGAGATATAATGAGCTATATAGAATACTCATCATAATGGTTACTTGTAAAATGGCGAGAGCCTGGGAAATGGGTGATCGAGCTGACCTCAAAAACCAAGTGTTGCCTACATAGTCCAAATGGACCTCAGGTCAATGTATTTCCACCCATAAGATTCAAACTATGGATCAATAGACTAAAATATCTTGTAAAAGAGCAATATCCTAGGATAAGGGGTGACTGAGCTGACCTTAAAAACTAAGCATTACCTACATAGTCCAAATGGACCATAGGTCAATGTAGTTCAACCCATAGGGTATATAATATGAATTAATACACTAAAATAGCTTGTAAAAGTGCAAGACCCTATAAATAAATAAGCTCATAAAATGGTGAAAGCATTATATAATGGTTACTTGTAAAATGATGAGAGCATAGAAAAGGGGTGATCGAGCTGACCTCAAAAAATGAGCACTACCTACATAGCCCAAATGGACTTTAGGTCAATGTAGTTCCACACATAGAGTTTGAGTTATGAATTAATAAGGTGTAAAATAGGAATGGCACATGATAAAATAAATGGCATAGGATTTGGCAAGGGCTAAATAATAATCGATGACACTGAAGGAAAGGACTAGGAGTCTCCAAGGACCATGTCATTTGAGAGTCAGATGTGTCTAGTTATCAAAGTATCATGTGAATAATAGGCCAAAATGTTTCCCAAATATAGGTCTCAATATACCTTCCACTTTTGTAACAAGGTCAAAATAGGAAGACTAATGGTCACAATAAAATGGGTTGGGCTGAATAGAATTAAATGGCTAAAATGGCTTAAAATGGTAATGGAATGGCAATGGCCAAGATGGCTTGAACCAAATAGTCTATAATGTAAATATGGTTTCCCCTAAGTTTTAAGATACTTATAGATAATAATTATTTACACATGATGCCAAAAACCTAGTTTTCGTCATGGTACTTATCCATGGCACCATAAGTATGGTTTTCACCATTACACAAATTATTTCTCTTTCTCTTTTGATTTCTTGGTTTATTTTTTTATTTTTTTACTATTTTAGAATCTCAACTCAATGAAGGATAATGAGATGCATAATTTAGACCCTTTGTTGTTTAACCAATACCTACTCAGAATAGCTACTCTATCTGAATCTTGTTATCGATGTGAACTATATTGTTGCTTTCATGATCTTTATTGGTTGTTGATTCTACTTCCTCCAAACCTATAGACAAGATTTCTTTGTAGCCTCTTTGAAAAAGAGTGTTTCTTATAAGGATGAATAAGGTTAGGAATGGGATAAATGATCTGGTTTAATGAAAAATAGGTTGTGAATGAAATGTATAATGATTGGTGGATAATTGAAAATTGGGATTTTCAATTACACACAATATTGTTGATTCCAAATTTGACTTGTCTTTGGTTGTGGTAGGGTCAATATGAACTTCAATAATGTGTTCATCACATGATGCATAACTGATTTTCTCATTTAGTGGCACCTCAAAGAGGTTTTCACCAACAAATTCTTCTTGATTTTTTTGATCTAAATTATCTAACAGTGCCTTGAATAAGGTTTCGCTAAGGGATGTTGATGAATTATTTTGATTATCCCTTGGCACCTTAATCAAGGTTTCATTAAAGGTTTTTGACTTTTGATTTTGATTATCATCTAGTGCCTCAAATAAGGTTTCACTAAAAGATGTTATTTTTAGACTTTAATTGTCCCCTAACACTTTGAACAAGGTTTCACTAAGAGATTGCTCTTTTTCCTAAATGTTGTCTTGCTTCCCCAAAATTTTTACCATTGAAATGGTACCATGGAATAAGTTCAATAATGTGTGATTTTGTCGGTCCCAATTGACATTTGTGGGAGGTGGAATGTTAATATAAATCTCAAACTAGTTAATGGTAAAGGCACATGTAATGGTAATTAAAGGGGAAAAGGTAACACAATTCTCATAGAGGCTATTAAGAGAAATTGTATCGATGTTGAAGGAAACATCCTCAAAAATTGTGGAAGAATCATAAATGTTTTCAATTGGATATGTTAGAAATGTGGAGCCAATGTCATAACATACATCAATATTTTTTAATTCTGACTCAAGAAGATCTAAACCCAATGTTGATAGTAATGTTGAGTCTTTTGTTGATGCTAAATCTAATATTGGTTCCAAAATGGAACCCAACTCTGATATTGATTTTGAAATGGAACCTAATTCTGATTTAATGTTGTCTATAATTACCTTGTTCACCTTTTACTTGGAAATGGAGACTTTATAATGAATAAATGTTTGGAAATGAGGAATGTTTGATAATGGTTGAATAATTATCTCTAGATTAATAATAATAAGCTCATCAAAGATGGGCCCATTAAAGGTTAGTCCTGTGTAAAATAGAAGTTCTTCACCAAATATAGGTGGATCACCAATGGTTTGGATTTAATTAAATATGGGTGATTCAACAAAAATGTCATCAATAGTTTGATTATCTTGATCTTTATTTGGAAATGGGTGTATCTAATCATGATTGGGAAGGAAATCATGACATATTTCAATTAAATAGCTATCAGATTTGGACACACTTGGATTTTTAATAGATATTACCCCTTGAAGGGGTAATGGCATAATAGCTCTGAACTGTTCTCTTTGTTGTGGTGTATCTTTAAGATCTCTAATCAAATAGCACAAGTCCACTATAGGAAATCTATCTAAAACTTTAGCACCCATTTCCCATAATCTAATAAGATATTCATCCTTATTATCAAATAATTATTGATCAAATTATTCTTGTTCATAGTTTGTACTAGATGACATATTTGGGAGGTATTATTGATGTAAAATAGTTGATTGAATGTGTTGTGGTTGTAAGATCAGCTTAGGTTTTGAAATTTTCAAAGTAGAAGTAGAGTAGTCTAGTTGCTGACTAAGTTGAGTGAATTAATCTATCATACTTTGACATAATATGGGTGATAATAGAATAGGTGGAGGATCATGAGATGCCATGACTCAAATGAACCGTAGACTAATGCCCCCAAAAAAGGATACATACAAGGGGAAATGGATGAAAAAAATTGGCCCCAAAAAGGGCGATCTTGGCACAAATTAGAATAGGCCCAAAGAAGGGCAAATTGACACAAAATTGAATAGGCCCAAAGAAGGGTGAATTGGCATAGGTATTATTTAAATGAAAGGAAGGATGGATGATATGACTTCATTGTTCCCAACTGATAGGTATGGGAGATTAAATGGAAAGATAATAAATGGTTTGAATTATCATGCAATTGATTTAGATTTGAACTAAAATGGTACAAAATTGAATTGGAATGGTACGTAATCAATTAGGTATATGGTTTAAGATGAACTAGATTTGCCTTTGACTGGCATGGTACATAATTGGTTCAGAATGGTATAAAAATTAGTTTGGTAAATGGTTCAAGATGAACCAACTTTGGCTTTGAATGGCTTAGCACATAACTAGTTTGGTGTAGAATTTGACTTTGATAGACATTAAATGTTTAAATTAGGTATGTCAATGTAAATGTAAAATGGACTAGTTCTATCAATGTTAACTTTGGCACAGTTTGACACAAGAATTGGTACTTTGGCTTTGGAATTGGTATCAAAATTTGAACTTGGATTAGAACTAGAACTAGGTTTAGAACCAAATGGATGGCACATCGACATGGTTTAGACAAGGACTCATATTTTTGGTCTTAATTTGGAAGGTTCAATATTAAAAACTTGACCTTGTGAACAAAGAAAGGAAACTTGATTGATTTAAGGCATGTTTTGGACCTTAGAATGTGTAAAGATTGGCACAAAAATTGAAAATTTGGTCTTGATATGTTGAATCAAAATCCAAATTTGGTTTAGATATTAATTCTTAAAAAGGGTTAATCTTGGCATAAATCAAACTAAAATTAGGAACATGGTTTAGAACTTGGAACTTAGAGTTGTTGGGGGATCAAGCCAACAATAGATTACACTTGTGAAAGCAATAAACGCAAAATTAAATCAGATTGACAAGTAATTAGAATGATAATAGCAAGAACAAGAGATACAAGAAACCACCTTGAAAACTTGTATTAACAAACTCTTTACAAAAGGAATACAATTGAAGAAACTTCTTTCTTCCACACCTCTCCTAGATGTATAGACCTCTCACTAGATCTTTATTCCTCAAGAGCTATCTCTCTCAAGAACAATCAACTCCAACAAGTCTGGATTGATTCAATTCTGTACTATTCTTCTCATACAATGAATTACAATAATTCACTCTCTACAATAATCCACTACAAAGCTAGGAAGATCTAATTCTACATATAGAATTAGGAGACTTGAGCATGTACACCCAACAAGCAGTTAAGCCACTTCAACAAGGGCTCTAAAAATAGTATTGCTAATAATAGAGACGCGAGCTTGAGACTACAACTCAAACTCATCATGCAAACACTCGCTTCTATCGATGGAAATAGCTTTCTGGACACGCAGGTAACCGACGTCGGTTCCTGCTGCTTATCTGTGACCGTCATCGGCCGACCTTCTATCGATGTCGGCGTCTCTGCAACTGCTCATGACCGACATCAGTCGCTCCTGACCGACGCCGATGTCTGTGTAGACCCGAAACTGATAAGTGTGCTCCTTGGTGAAGCTTTTAGCTCCACACCCTAACAATCTCCCACTTGGAGATAAACGGCTGCACCAGTACCTGTACAGCAACATCTTCTAGCTCCTCCATCTTCAACTCAATCATGAAGACCAACAGAAGTTGAATGAAGATTCAACTTCTCCTTTGTAACCGGCTTGGTTAACATATCAGCAGGATTCCTATCTGTATGGATCTTCTCTAGCTTCAACTCACCATCTTCCAATACCTGCCGTATGAAGTGATACCTTAGCTGTATGTGTTTTGTTCTTGAATGAAAGGCTGAATTCTTAGCCAAATGGATTGCACTTTGACTGTCACTATACAATCTGCAACTCTCATGCTCCCTACCAAGCTCATCCATGAACCGTGTCATCCATATCATCTCCTTGCTAGCTTCTGTGGCTGCAATATACTCTGCTTCTGTAGTTGACAAGGCAACAACCTTCTGCAACTTAGATATCCAGCTAACCGTTGTTCCACCTACAGTGAACACATAACCTGTAGTGCTCCTCCTGCCATCCAAATCACCTGCCATATCTGAATCTACATAACCATGTAGAGAAGTATCTAAACCTCCATAGCACAAGTGCTTACTGTTGGTTCCTCTCAGATATCTAAGGATCCACTGAACTGCTTTCCAATGTTCCTTACCTGGATTGGCCATATACTTACTTACAACTCCCACTGCTTGGGCAATATCTGGTCTAGTACACACCATTGCATACATCAAACTCCCTACTGCGGAATAATATGGAACCTTACTCATGTACTCTACCTCATCATATGAATTAGGACATTGTTCTTTACTTAACTTAAAATGTCCATCCAAAGGTGTGCTTACCGGTTTAGCATCCTGCATATTGAACCGTTTCAACACCTTGTCCACATAATCTTCTTGAGACAATATCAACCTGTGATTTTTCCTGTCTCTCTTAATGCTCATGCCAAGGATTTTCTTTGCTGCTCCCAAATCCTTCATAGCAAACGTTTGAGCTAATTTCACCTTAAGCTCTGAGATATCCTGCATGTGAGATCCTGCAACCAGCATGTCATCTACATACAACAATAGAATAATATATCTACCATTATCAAATCTCTTTAAATACACACAATGGTCTGATTGACACCTACTATAGCCATGCTCAGTCATAAACCTGTCAAATTTTAAGTACCATTGCCTAGGAGCTTGCTTGAGGCCATACAAGCTTTTCTTCAATCTGCACACAAACTTCTCCTTACCCTTGACCTCAAATCCTTCTGGCTGTTCCATATAAATTTCCTCATCCAAATCTCCATGAAGAAACGTTGTCTTAACATCTAGCTGCTCAAGATGCAAATCCTCAAAAGCAACCAAAGACAATACAACCCTTATAGAAGTCATCTTAACAACAAGAGAAAAAATCTCACCAAAGTCAATACCTGGCTTTTGTGCAAATTCTTTTACTACCAATCTGGCCTTATATCTCATCTGTCCATTCTCACCTTCTTTCAACCTGTAGGTCCATCTGTTCTTGAGTGTTCTCTTACCAGCTGGCAATTCAACCAAATCTTATGTTTGGTTCTCTCTTAAGGACTCCAACTCCTCAACCATGCCATGCTCCCACTGACTCTTGGACTCCACCTGTATTGCTTCTTCAAAACTCTTTGGTTCTCCACCATCAGTTAGCAATCAATAAAATAAAGAAGGAGAATATCTAATTGGAGGCTTACTCACCCTTTCTGACCTCCTGATGGGTGTCTGAGACTCGTTTCCAACACGCTGTCCACCCAAATTCTCTGACAGTGACCGACCTCGGTCACCTGCAGACCTGTTACTAGCCGACGTCGGTTCTGCCTAACTGACCTCAGTACCTGTACGACCGACGTCGATCTCCGTATGGCCGACGCCGGTTTCTGTCCTGCCGACGTCGGTCTCTGTGTTTTCCTGTAAGTGATTATTTCTTTTTCTCGCGAGCTCATATTGGACTTTCACCTCATCCAATTCACCATTGCTCTGCTTAGATTGATTCAACTTCCTTAGCTGATCACAGTACATCACTCTTTCATTGAAAACAACGTCATGACTCCTGATTACCTTGTTAGTTTCTAGATTCCACAATCTGTAACCAAAATCATCTGAGCCATAGCCAATAAACATGCACCTCATAGACTTAGCATCAAGCTTCTTTCTATTTTCCTTATCTATATGTACAAAGGCTTCACAACCAAAAACTTTGAGATATGAGAGATCAACATTTTTACCTATCCATGCCTCTTCTGGAATACCACCATCCAGAGCTGTAGAGGGTCCTTTGTTAATCAGGTATACTGCAGTGTCAACAGCTTGTGCCCAAAACTGTAAGGGCAAAACGGCATGCAATCTCATACATCTTGCACACTCCATTATTGTCCTGTTCATCCTTTCAACAATACCATTCTATTGAGGTGTCCTTGGAACCATCCTTTGCCTACGGATTCCATGCATGTAACAATAATCTCTGAACTTATTACTGCAGAACTCACCACCGTTGTCTGATCTCAGGCACTTTAATCTTTTACCTATTTCATTCTCAACCATAGCTTTCCAAATCTTAAAAGTCTCAAATAAATCAGATTTTCTCCTAATACAATAGATTCATACCTTCCTTGTAGCATCATCTATGAAAGATACATAGTACTGTGATCCTCCAATGGAAGCAACCTGAGCCGGTCCCCACACGTCTGTGTGAACAAGCTGCAACTCATGCCTCTTCTTAGTAGACCAGTCTTGAGAAAACTAACCCTTTTCTGTTTTCCAAATACACAGTGCTCACAAAACTCTAGATCTATGCCTTTTAAATCTGAAAGCATACCTTTGGACTTAAGAATTGACATCCCCTTCTCACTCATGTGGCCAAGCCTAGAGTGCCACAATTTAGCATCCACATCTGAAGTAGATAATACAGAAGGAGATTTGTTAGTAACACAATTACACAAATAGAGAGTACCTTCTCTCTTACCTCTGGCCATAACAAGTGCACCCTTGGTCACCTTCCAAGATTCTGCTGTGAGAGTTACTATACAACCCTCATCCCCTAACTTTCCTGCAGAAATCAAGTTTCTCTTCAAGCTAGGAACATGCATCACGTCTCTCAACACCCATGTGTTGATGTTCTGCATCTTCAGCTGCACTTTACCTTTGCCAATTATTTTACAGGGCTCATCATCCCCTAGATACACTATTCCAAAATCTCCATGGATATAGTCACTGAAATATTCCTTGTTAGGGGTAGCATGAAAAGATGCACCAGAATCTAATACCCAAGATTCTATATTATTATGCAAAGAGAAAATTAAATCATCTTGTGCAATACCTGCAATCTTGGCTTCTTCCTTTCCTTCGTGCTGATTGTCCTCCTTAGGCTTTGACCAACAATCTCTGCTTATGTGCCCCATCTTTCCACAATTCCAGCATTGTGGCTTCCTGCCATTTCTGGATTTAGATCTGCCTTTCCCCTTTGACTTGGATCTTGCTCTGCCTTTCTTGCTCTTCTCTTTTTGCCTTCCCCTGCTCTCAAAACTTAAAGCGTTCCCAGATGTCTCTTCTGTGCTTTTCCTGCATATTTCTTCATTCAAGATAACACTAACAACATCCTCTACTTTCAAAATATTTGATGCAGATGCAGTATTACTTACTGCCATTACTAAGCCATGCCAGCTTTCAGGCAAAGAACATAATATTAAAAGAGCTTTTATCTCATCATCAAACACTATATTCACTAAACTTAATTGATTCACAATACCATTGAAATCATTCAGATGAGTAGAAACAGATCCACCTTCATTCATATGCAAATTAAATAACTGCTTCATAAGATATACCTTATTTGAAGCTGAGGGTTTTTCATACAAATTTGCTAACGTAGTCATCAACTCTATCGTAGACTTTTCCTGTGATAAATTAGATATCACAGTGGATGCTAGACTCAATCTTATAGACCCCAGAGCCTTTCTATCAAGAACTTCCCATTCTTCATCCTCCATGGCTTTGGGCTTCTTTGCAACCCCACCTAATGGTAAGTAGAGATCTTTCTGATACAGATAATCCTCTATCTGCATTCTCCAGTGTTGGTAATTTTTGCCATTAAACTTTTCCATTCTCAATTTACTTTCATCTGCCATTGCTTCTCCCACTCAAACAGAAATCCCTGCAGAAACTCCTGTGAGAACCTGTAATCAATACACACTACACAGATCTGAACCACCGGTTAGTGCACCTGAACTTTGATACCACTTATTGGATATCAAGCTCTGAACCTACAACCAATGCTCTGATACCACTTGTTGGGGGATCAAGCCAACAATAGATTACACTTGTGAAAGCAATAAACGCAGAATCAAATCAGATTGACAAGTAATTAGAATGATAATAGCAAGAACAAGAGATACAAGAAACCACCCTAAAAACTTGTATTAACAAACTCTTTACAAAAGGAATACAATTGAAGAAACTTCTTTCTTCCACACCTCTCCTAGATGTATAGACCTCTCACTAGATCTCTATTCCTCAAGAGCTATCTCTCTCAAGAACAATCAACTCCAACAAGCCTGGATTGATTCAATTCTGTACTGTTCTTCTCATACAATGAATTACAATAATTCACTCTCTACAATAATCCACTACAAATCTAGGAAGATCTAATTCTACATATAGAATTAGGAGACTTGAGCATGTACACCCAACAAGCAGTTAAGCCACTTCAACAAGGGCTCTAAAAATAGTATTGCTAATAATAGAGACGCGAGCTTGAGACTACAACTCAAACTCATCATGCAAACACTCGCTTCTGTCGACAGAAATAGCTTTTTGGACACGCAGGTAACCGACGTCGGCGTCTCTGCAACTGCTCATGACCGACGTCGGTCGCTCCTGACCGACGCTGATGTCTGTGTAGACCCGAAACTGATAAGTGTGCTCCTTGGTGAAGCTTTTAGCTCCACACCCTAACAAGAGTTTACAATTGGAACTTAGAGTGAAAATCAGAATGGGCAATTGGTTGTGAACTATATCAAATGGCATAATGACATAGATTTGACTAGAAGTTAGGCACTTGAACTTAAGAACTTGTTTGTTTAGCAATTCGAAACAACGACACATTAGAATGGTCACTTGAACTTACACTTAGGTTTAAACTAAATTGAATGACATGACAACATAATGTTGATAAGAAATGGGGAATTTGACTTTGAAAGAGTTAAATAAACATTAGAACTTAAACCAGATCAAAGTTTTGACTCAGATTTGGCAGTGTAAGGGTATAGTTTGGAATAAATAGGATAGGTATTAGAACAATGTTACTAATTTTGTTTGCATGAAATTTTGATAGCTTAACACCTTATTGTGTGGGTATAAAAATGGTTTTGGATTTGGACTTGGTTTGTTTGATTTAGTCTCAAGTTTAAATAAAGTTTCAAGACAATAATCAAACAATAACACACAAGCATTACAAGGAACTTTTCATAATTGATGTGGGTTTGCATTACATCCATTGAACCTTTTTAAACACTTGCCTTGAGAGACGATTATAAATTTTAAAGTTCATTAAATAAATTATTGCAATTATTGGTAGGGTTTTTAGGCCCCCCAATTCTCTCTCAAGGTTCATACGATAAAGGTGAACTTTAGGGGTTCTTATCTTTGCACCCTTACGTCAATGTATGATCCGTGGCAAAAGAGGCATCTAAATTTTTTTATAATGGGATATCTAGATGGTCCCTATATACAACCCATAATAGGTAGTATGTGGGAACAAAAAAAATTCAAAGAATAATTCCAAATTGGGTAATCCATAGGATTGGTCTAGTCCCCACCGGAACCATGTTATCCTTGCCTTTTAAGTAGTAGTTTTGTCAAAGTTAGATTCTTCAAAGATGTTATCTAATGGCTTTGTGTAGGGTTTCCCCTTATCTTCATGAGGTTATCCCTAGGGAATCATGCATGGGCCTAGTAATATTTACCTTCCATTTGTATACCCTATCAGATGTATAGGGTTGGTACATTCGTTGGGGTATCAATTCCCAATCATTGCATCCTATGAGGCTTGCAAAAAGGTGATGAAATCCCAATTACAAATCCTAAAATAAAAACATGGAAGGTATTATCTGGACAAAAAATATTTAGGATAAAATGATAAAACACTTTTGCATTTTTGAGTCACTTAAAAATGGGAAAGCATACATGCAAAATACCTCACAATACAATCAAATAACAAGAAAAGTTTGCAAGAAAGTAAATACATTTAAAATTAATGAAGAACCTCTAATTTATAGACTTTTAAAATGAATGTGAACCATTCATCTTGAGATGAGAATCAAGGGATGTGAATAAAAGATAATTTTTAACTCAAAATGGGAATTTTGAATTGAAAATTGGAGTGGAGAACATGTGGGACTCACAAATGAATATAAAATTCATTTGGGAAGAAGATATAATATAAAATTGATAAGTGGGATTGAGTGAAATATGAGGTGGATTATTAAATTAGAAAGATGAGAAAGATAATATTATAAAATTCAAATGATGGGGGATAGGCAGAGCCTAGGGTATCTTTAAAAGTTAGAAAGGAGAATATCATGGAAGATGACATCATGAGGTGAGGATAATTTGATTTTGGATTATAAAAATTGTAAATATTCAAAATTCATCGAATTTATTATTAAGGAAGGATTAGTTAATTAATTTGGATTAATTAACTTAATAAAGATGTGGATAGTGAACCATGAATAGTGACGATGAATTAGAATTAGATAAAACTAAGGATTATTAGGGATGATTAAAATCAACACAAAGTATCTAATTTTAAGTGTCTACATGGAGACCTTATCCCTTCCATTGGGTCTTGCTTAGGGTTTAACACGGGTTTTAGAGTCACCTACCTTCTTAATGGTAGTTTATAAAGTTATGGGATTTGATGAATAAACTAGCACCAAGAATATTAAGTATACAACCCCCTTTTCCTTCCACAATGTGCTTGGGATTCCATGCACTTTCTCATACAAATTCACACATGCTAAAAGTTACCCTTTTGAGTTATACAAGCTTGATTGTGTATTCAAGAGGAGTCATTTGGCAAGAAAATGGATTAAAAACTTTAGTTTAGCTTTGAAACATTATTTTTGGGTATGTGAAACATAATATGAGATGTTAAAGTGGTGATATTAAGGAATTTACCCTTTCAATTCATTAAAACTTGCCTTAGTCTTGAGTAAGGGTTTATAGACAATCACATTGAAGTGACCCTAGAAAACCTTCTTAAGAATTTTCCTTCCTTATAAGTGATATAGAACCTCATGGGATCATCTTAAAATATCTCATTTATCCCTTGGGACTCCTTAATCCTCAAAATAGTCCAAAACTTGCAAGTTTCCTTCAATTTTCACACACAGACTTGTAAGTGGCTATTTGGGCTTCTTGACTACAATTTTGAGAGTGAACCTTCCTTAACTAGCTTATTTTGAACTTTAGTGGTCTTGAAAAACATTATATATTTCATTCATACTCCTATTTACCCTCTAAAAACTCCTAACACTCCATTTTACACCACAAATGTGTTTTCTTTAATTGTGCCCTCTAATAGACCTATAGGTGGTTATTAGGCATAGAACCTTTTTTCTCTTATTTTTCCTTCTTAAGCCTAATTGACCAATAAGAGAATTGTGTAAAAATTGAATTATTATTTTTTTTAGATCCTTTTCATCTCTCAAATTGTCTCAAATTACCTTGGACATTCATTTGAAACCTTTGCAATCCTCCTCTTAGGCTCACACAGTCCCCTTTTTATACTCACACAGTCCTCCATTTGAATGCATTCAACCAAATACATATCATTACTCAGTATAATATACCAATGAATATGTGATCTCAATTTTTATATAATTTATGTTATTGAGTCATATATATGGGTGAGAAACCAATCCCATACTGATTTCTCTCATATGACACTCAAGATTCTCATGACTCTCTTAGGTCTCCAATAGACCTAAGTCATTATTCAACCAAGGAGACTGATATGTTATGACATATTTTCAAGAAATACTCCTTAAAAATACTTGATACCTATTCCATTTCCTTTTCACTCTTATTTTATCTCACCACTCAGGTCTCATGCATGCACCGGCCCTTTTCTAGTTCATTTCCTGTACATATCCTTGTAACCATTAAGTGTATCACATGAGGGTAGGTAAGTTGAGATCTAACCCTTAATATATGTTTATAATTATTTTATAACTCTTTTATTATTTATATATAGTGATATTTAAGTTCACCAAGGCACTATGGGTGTTATTTTCTTGTAGAAGCATAGACTATGCTTACTTGCATGCATTGTATGCATCTAAACTCCATCCATTCACCATTGGTCTGAGAAATTTAGATCATCAAGGATCTTATATATATATTTTAAAATTAGTTAAAATATATTATCATGTATTAAATATTCCATATACACCTCTATTACAACCATTTTGGTGACAATGTTGACCTACGAGTTTGCAAACCTATAGGTTCACAAAACTTCTTTTGGACTTGTTAATGAAAGACACTAGTACCCTTGACTCATAGGGATTTACATTTGGAATAATTAATTGAGAATTATATTCAATTCCATTTTAAAATATTAATTTGCATTCAATCTTCTTTTACAATGTAAACACACCCATATTTGACCAGGCTCAACTCAAGCATGTATACTGGTTCATACAACCCAACTGTGCATGCATAAGTATCTACCTTTATTGAGGTTATTCATTAAATGATGATTTGAATATTTTTTATGGGTATTTATTAATTTTAATCAACTAAAAACAAATTTATTTCATTAATTCCATTCACTAAAACACTTCACAACTCCTTCAAACCATCACTGTCATGTCTAGTCTAGCAAATCAAGACTATTTGGTGTTAATCCAAACATGAACATGAAGAACCCTAAGGAAAAATGTTGTTATAGAGGTTAAATAGTGTTCAAAATACCTTTTAAAATTATTTTCATGTATTTATTAAACTTCAAAACTCTGTATAGGGGAAAATTGACCTTGTGGGGTTTTGGGTCCTTTTTTGGCACCCTTAACTTCTTAACAATTATTCATAAAGTTAAGGAGATTAAAAAGACAACCAATGCAAAAATTGAAAGGGAATTATAGTCCTATCCTCTACCCAATATATTATGATCCATCTCTCTCTTTCCTATGAGTACCATCCACAAATGGGTTGGCCTTTTGAGGCTACCAAGGAACCTGGTGGAGAAAAGGAGATTTTTTCCTTGTTTGGCTCTGCAACTTCATTTTTTGCATGGATTTGGGTCTGAAGATACTAGAAAGATCCTTATAATATTTTTTACATTTACCATTAATGGAAAACCTCTGAAAAGGACCTATAAAAGCTTGCTTTCTTCAAGGATATACCTATTCTACCTTTTAAAACTATTGGAGATGATGAACTAGGTGATAATGTAGCTTCCCTTGACCTATACAGAGGTGGAGGAGTATGAAAAAATGTTTCCCACTTATCTTCCCCTAAAACTCCTTTAATATATCTCATTTTGATGTTATGAAATGATGAATGGGTAGTGTTGACCAATTTTGCCCACAGGCAAAATCTCGGTCAACTTCTCCCCTGCTGTCTTAATGCCAGTTATTTTTGGGTTCAGCAAGTTCAATATGTTTGGTTCATGGCCTGGTTCAAGTGTTTTAGAAGATTCTTGTTTAAAGGGTTCAACGTACTTGGTTCAAGACATAAGTTCAACCAAACAGTTCAATGGAGAAGTTCAACGGCTTGGTTCAAGGAGGCTACGCTTCAAAGGAAAAGTGCCCGACTAGGCACTAAAGTGCAGCAACCGCAGAAAATCCAGCAGGCCCGATGATGTCCTTCAGGACGTCAAGTTTGACCAAATGAAATAACCATTTGTGTTTAAAACAAAGAAAGCGCTAGCCAAGAAGGAGCCAGAATGCAGCGATCCGCTAAGTGTTCGCCCCTGGGGGCTGACAAGCCAGAAAAGACAAAACTGAGAAAAGATAAA